>OY723388.1:11456150-11468650 GCA_963210295.1 Ophion ellenae
CGAGCTCAGCGTCCATGTGTTGGTGTAGCTGCCGAAGGCGCGGTCGGGTAATTTCGGCGCGCTCGGCTCTTTCCGAAGATGTCCGAGCGTCGCACGCTCACGGACACGCGCTACTACGATTGTGTGATGGGCGCGTAAGAGACTAGAGAGGGGGTAACTTTTGCGCGCGATCTGGCTATATATCACTTTGCATCTCTCTCGCACGCAGCCTACTTCTCAAGTATAATGCTGCCCTATGCACAGCTCACTTCTCATTATTTACTTGTTCCGTCTCTTTCACACGCAGTTCACTTCTCGAGGTCTTAGCAATAGTTGCGCCATCCCAGTTTGACCACATTTTTGTAGCCACTTTTTTCAAGTCTCTCCATAAGAGATCGGACTCCTCCCACTGTAGCCTCGCTGGCGAAAGTGTACACTCCCTAAAAAAGTGTAGAAAGTGTAGCTAGCGCGAACAAACCTACCTACATGTCTTGAAACTCGCTCAAAATTTCAGTGGTGGGGGATGGACTCTTATTGAAGCACCGAATGTTTCAACTCGTGACCCCGAGGGTCGCTGCTGTAGAGTGATGCAGGCTGTGTGAGAGAGACGGAAATAGATTTCAAAAGTAAACAAACCCCAAACATAATCGCTGATTTAAGCGACCACACGTGACGTGTAAAAACGGTGATATTGAAAAATGACTAAGTGGTATATTGTGCCAACGTGTGGAACAGGCTCTCGGAGTGAAAAATCGAAACGGTCTGTGTTTCGGGTGCCGAGAGACTTGGCGCAATTGAAAAAATGGGAGGCCGCGATACCGGGAGTTGGAAAATTAGAGCCGAGACACGTTGTGTGCGAAAATCACTTCGAACCGAAATACATTCATCGAGAATGGGTGAAACATGACTCGAACGGCCGCATAATAGCACAGGTAAGTTTATTAGACAAATTGTGTGTACAGATTAAACGATTGCAGCCGGACAAATTTCCCTCTTTTAAGGTCGCGTACAATTACCCGCAGCTCGATAAACTTGCGGTTCCATCGAAGTTTGGTGACATTTCACATATCAAGGGATCCGTCAAACCTTTTAATGAAGTTGGGAGCATGGGAAAAATGCTCCGAGTCAAGATCCTGTGAGTTCTCTCTTAAATCCGAGCCGAGCTCCTCCGAGCCACGATGCTCCGAGCCAAGATCCTCCGAGCCAAGATCCTCCGAGCCAAGATCCTGTGAACAGTAAATCTTCAGCGCTTGAGACGAATGAAGATGACTTCAATGGCTTTGGACATTTACAGCTCATGGAAATTTCAACTCAGAGCATTAGTGTTCATGAGCAGGAGTCTACTGAAACGAAAAGTATATATTTTAATATGTATAAAAAATGCAATCGTACATGATTTCTATTGTTTTATTCCGGTATATTACAGATGTCTCGAGTGTACCTGTTGTACTGGAAAAACAGCTTGGTGTTCCACTGATGGAAGTTGCATGTAGTGATTCTGCTCATGCGGCATGCAATGATCAGTCAGTTCAAGATGGCAAAGCCTTGGTAGCATCTGCAAAGCCTTTTAAAGTGTGTTCATCTGTCATCATCAGAGAAGGTAAGTTTAAACACAGCAGGAGGGGCGGGTCACGTAATAATTATGAACTTATGAATTATGATTAAACTGCAGTAAGAAAAAAAAATAGTTTTCATACATATGTTTGACCTAACATTATTTTTATCAGTACTTACCCATTTTTGAAGCCGGAAACCGCGAAAAATAATATTTTCCGAAAATCATTGTCAATACTTACCCAGGTTAGGAATCCAGAGAAAGTGGAAAAAGATCTCGAAATAATAATGTACAATAAACAATACAGTTACCCATTTCCACACTCGCTCACTTCTTGACACACACCAATTGAGATATAATAGCACAAAAAAAGGTCTAATCAAAACTCATCTTGACGAGTCATGTACAATTGTCGAAAAAACAAAAAAATGAGATAATTTATTATTGTACTCATTGATTGGCTACTCGCACCCAGGGTCTCTGATTGTGTTATAAAACCTGGAAAATGATGTGAAATTATACTTCAACTTTGATCTGTACTTACCTGTATATTTTTCCAATCCATATGAGAAGAATAGGTGGACCTGAAAATGAAAATAAGAAAAGTAGAGAAAATAGACCAAATCATATCGAAGTTTTCGAACGTAAATACTTACTATAACAAGTTCCGGGGAAGTTACTGAAAAAATCACAATGTACATTGGCAAATTTATTTTTGTGTTAATATAGATCCTAATGGAGCGAATTCGTCTATCTGTGAAGCGTTTTCTGGCACAATACTGTAACCATGGAGCGTCGCCGAGTTGCGTAGAGATAAGGGACAGTGCATTCTATTTTTTCTCGCAATTACGAAACGGGAGAATGGTATAGATTGTCCTGTAACATATAAATGTGTAACTCTTGACACAGACAGGACAATAAATTACTACGTATACGGACGGCCCGTTAACACGCAGAATGCAAATCTGGATAATACTGTACGTGTGAATGAAAGTATTCCAGAAATACTAAAACGCTTCCAACGGATGAACGTCTGCGGTGGTCTCGGTGCCGTAAATATGCATAATCTGCTAGATGATAGCGTATTCCAGGATTATGTCGGTCATTGGTACAGCAAAAATTACCTCTGGTTTCGAAGAAGAGACGATGCGAATCCTCCGCGAAGACGAGAAAAATCGTGCGCCAAAGGGCGTCAAGGTCGCATCATCGTTCAGCGTTAACTCGGATTCACGACGTTTCGAATCCTGCCGATAAACGGAAATTGTTGGCGATGCACAAAAAACTCCGTCGTGAACGTCGTAACAAATATCTGGTCGAGAAACAAGTGTCACATCTGAAATGTTGTCTAAAAAAACAAGAAGAGGAAATAGCAAGCATTAAACTGGAAACCTTAGATAAAAAATGTTCCAAATTGAAGGTCCCCGCTGGTCAAAAAGCGGCTCTGAAAGAAATTATCGCGGCAGCCAGCAGCAAAGATGACAGAGGCAGACGTTACACGAAAGACTGGCTGATGTTATGTATGCTGATGAACATCCGATCACCAGCATATTATGAATTTCTCCGAAAAAACGAAGTATTGCCACTGCCGTGCAAGCGAACAGTACGTAGTTATTTCGCTATGATTGACTCGAAATGCGGGTTCGACGAAAATTTTGCGGAAATTCTGAAGAAACATTTTTTCAATAAAACTCCTCTGCAGCGGCACGGAGTCCTCCTGCTGGATGAAATAAGTCTCAGAAAATCTGTCGCCGTTTGTTCGAGAAAACTAACCTACGTGGGGTTGACCGACCTTGGCGACGATCGATTACAATCGACGGATATAAATGATCAAGCGACGCACGGTCTAGTCCTGATGTTTCAATCTTTTGCTGATTCCTACACGCAACCCATCGCAGTTTTCGCCTAAAAAAATCCGGTAAAAGGAGATGAGCTCACAAAGCTGGTCGTTAAAGGTATTTCTTACCTCGAAGGATGCGGAGCAAGAATCCATTGAGTTATTGCCGATGGCGCTGCGACTAATGCTAAAATGTGGTCACTTTTGGGGGTCAGCGGCTTAATGGGAGAAACGAAGACATGATTCGCTCACCCATTAGACGGCGAGCGAAAAGTGTTTGCATTCTCAGATACTCCGCATCTAATCAAGAATATTCGAAATCGGCTGTACAATAAGAAGAAATTGCGGGTAAGTTGCTACACCTCAAAATTGTAAATATAATGAGCATATATTTATTGTCGATACTTACATATGTTTAAAAATCGAAATACTAGAGTAATAAAAGTGTTTCAATACTTACCCGCGCTTAAAGCCGATAACATGTGGAAAAGAATAACGATAAAATAATTCGAGCGTGGAAAAAACTGGAGATAATTATTGTCAAAGCTGATCCGCGTTTGAAAACCAGAGCACCGGAAAAAAATCTAAATAAAATATTGTCCATATTTTCATTTTTAAACTGGAATAGCAGGAACAAATCGATAAAAAATGTTTGCCAATATTTACCGATGCTCAATAGCCAGAACACCTGAAAAAAAAAGTTAATTGTGGTTGCTCCTTACCCGCGTCGGAAAATACTTTCGCGTTGTTGAAGGCTGGAAGACGTTGAAAAAATGAAAAAATTTCAGTTAATTGTGGTAACTTAAATTGTGTACTTACATTGTTGTAACTTAAATGATGGTGACTTAAACACGGGTGTACTTACCCACGTTTGGAAGTACCCGTTGTTGGAAGCTGGAACACCTGAAAAAAAAACAATAAATTTAAGTTAATTGTGGTAACTATTTACCTGCGGTCGAAAATACTTACCCGTTTTTGAAAGCTGGAACACCTGAAAAAAAAACAAAAAATGAAGTTAATTGTGGTAACTACTTCCCCGCGTTGAAAAATACTTACCTGTTGTTGAAAGCTGAAACCCCTGAAAAAAGTTAATTGTGGTTGCTACTTGCCCGCGCCTGAAAATACTTACCCGTTGTTGAAAGCTAGAAACATGGGAAAAAAGTGAAGAGATAATCCGCGTCGATACTTACATGCATTGCAAAACATATGAATACTCAACAATTCCCAACATTGGGAATATCATACAGGCTATTGGATATTTCGATTCTTCCGCAGTTGAAATCCGCTGAGAACTACATCAGCTAGGAGTATTTCAACGTTCTGTACGAGCTCGACAAATACCACCTTGGGACTGCCCGAGCCTGCCCGAAAATAACTGCTAGGCACGTAATATTGGACAACATGTCGAAAATGCGCGTTCGACTAGCAACTCAAGTATTTTCCATATTATTACTACAATAAAATAAATTACATTTTTTAAATAACGCCGTTGTACTAATCGGGGATTAATTTTTTTGATAAAGATTTTCAGCAACTCCGTTGCTCAAGGCCTGGCGTTCTACCAGTCGCATGGATACCATGGACTCGATGGGTGCGAGGAAACAATAACCTTTTGCAAACGTATTAACGATATGTTTGACGCATTAAACCGAAAGTCTCCCAATCAAGGACTTACTCCGCATTCCGATGATTTCAAGGTAAAGCTGTGATTTACTTTCGCCATACTTTTCAACATATTTTCGTTACTAGAGAATGACTTGTACGTATATTACCCTATTTTAGCACTAAATGCTACTCATCCTACTCATACGTGATATATACATTCTACCGAACGTTTCCCACACACGGTACTCGAGGATTCGTTGCAGTGGCTAAATACATGGGAATCATCCATGCTGAACGGAGATATAAAGCCAGAGAAATATCTCACCGCTGAAACGTCACGTGGATTGAGAATTTCTCTGCAATGGACAATGGATATATGCCGCTATCTAATCGATCGCTACGAGTTCGAGTACTTCTTGCCCGGCAAAGGAAATCAAGATAACTTGGAGGTAATTTGTTGTGAATTCATTGCTGCTACCCTTCTTTGCAAAAATGTTCTGACAATTGCTTGTATTTGAAAATATTTCCACGTATATTTGATTCTTGAAGATTGATAACTTCATTTCAATGTTTCAGAAATTTTTCGGCACGATCCGTCACGCGGCAGGCTGCAACGATCATCCGAACTGCCCTACATTTTTACAGCTCTACAAGTTATTATCGGTCTACGGTGTCATCAAACCACCGAAATCTGGAAATTGCACAGTTTCCGATGAGAATTCGCCACCGATTTAAATTTCAATCAGCGATCTGAAGGCTGCTTACGGCGACAAGGTGGAGGCTAAAAGTTCTCGATGCATGCAGGAAATCAAGCAAAAATTTGATACGGCATTACAGGATGGTGATTGGGAGGCGGATGATGTTATCGATAGTAATCCCGACCACGATTATGCTCTCGCCCCTGTGCTCGACTGCTTAATTTATTACGTGACAGGTTTTCCGTTTTAACGAGTTTTTCTCACTTAAGCTTTTTCTTACTAATCATAAATTTAGGTATTTGATATACTAACATACCTCGTAATCACCCATTGCTTCTTTCGCTAGCTAAGTATACAATCAACGTAGAAATCGAATTTTCCTACTTCTGGGGCCACGGTTTTCACATTAATGGTACGCTAATATAATTACCCTGCACTTCCAGGTTACCTGTGCATACAGGTTTTCAAACGGTATAGGTCCTGTACGTCGTGTGATAGAGCTGTGACTTTAAGCTCGGGTTGCACTTCTTCTCTGTCGCAACTAGTGACAATCGTTTTTTAGTCGTTTGCTGAAAATGAGGAGTTACATGTACAAAGCCCTGCTCAGCCGTCGTGGCAATGCTGCCAACTTCACGTGGCTTGCAGCCATCTTCACGTGGCTTGCAGCCAACTTCACGTGGCTTGCAGCGAGCTATGGGAATGAAAAGTTTTTTAACGATAAAGTCAAAATTAAGCTCTAACAAACTATTAAAATCGACTAACAATCACTAACAAACGATTGGTTACGAAGAAAAGTTCGAAATCATTAAAAAAGCATTTTCCTGCGGCTAACTGACATGAAATTTGTTTTTCGTATTATTAAATAAATAAAGTCTAACAAACGCTGGATTTTGTCTAACAAACGACTAACAATCAAGGAGGATTGACATAATCAGCTTTTTGCTGAAATTGGGGAGTCACATGTGCAAAGCCGTGCTCAGCCGACGTGGCAATGCTGCAAAATTCACGTGGCTCGCAGCCTGCTATGGGAAAGAAAAGTTTTTTAACGATAAAGTCAAAATTAAGCTCTAACAAATGATAAAAATCGACTAACAATCACTAACAAACGATTGGTTATGAAGAAAAGTTCGGAATCATTAGAAAAGCATTTTCCTGTGACTAACTTTGACATGAAATTTGTTTTTCGTATTATTAAATAAATAAAGTCTAGTAAACGCTGTAAATTGTCTAACAAACACCAACAAACGACTAACAATCGAGTAGGATTGAAATAATCAGTATTTTGCTGAAATTGAAGGAGTTACATGTACAACGCCCTGCTCTGCCGTCGTGGCAATGCGGCCAACTTCACGTGGCTTGCAGCGTGCTATGGGAGTGAAAAGTTTTTTAACGATAAAGTCAAAATTAAGCCCTAACAATCGATAAAAATCGACTAACAATCACTAACAAACGATTGGTTACGAAGAAAAGTTCGAAATCGTTAGAAAAGCATTTTCCTGCGGCTAACTTTGACATGAAATTGGTTTTTCGTATTTTTACATAAATAAAGTCTAACAAACGCTGGATTTTGTCTAACAAACACTAACAATCGAGTAGGATTGAAATAACCAGCATCTAGCTAAAATTGAGGAGTTACTTGTACAAAGCCCTGCTCAGCCGTCGTGGCAATGCGGCCAACTTCACGTGGCTTGCAGCCAACTTTACCTGGCTTGCAGCGTGCTATGGGAGTGAAGTTTTTTAACGATAGTCAAAATTAAGCTCTAACAAACGATAAAAATCGACTAACAATCACTAACAAACTATTGGTTACGAAAAAAAGTTCGAAATCATTAGAAAAGCATTTTTCTGCGGCTAACTTTGACATAAAATTTGTTTTTCGTATTATTAAATAAATAACGTCTAACAATCGCTGGATTTTATCTAACAAACACTAACAAATGACTAACAAACGATTGGCATGGAAAAGAATTCGATATTTTCATAGTCGGCAGCTAAGTTTAGTGAGCTGCGGCGATGCTGCCAACCTTCGCGACATGCAGCGCGCTCTAGCGTCGAAAAGTTTTTCAGCGATTAAATAAAGATGGAGCTCGAACAAACGATGACAATTAACTAACAATCACTAGCGATCGTTTAACAATCTAATAGAATGACAAGAATCAACGCTTTGCTGAAATTGACGAGTTACATGTGCAGAGCCGGAAGCGGCTGTCGCGACGATGCTACCATCTTCACGTGGCTTGCAGCGCGCTCTAGGGCCGAAAAGTTTTTCATTAATTTATTAATAATTGAGCGCTAACAAACGATATAAAGTGACTAACAATCACAAACAAACGACTAACAATCGATTGGTTACGAAGAAAAGTTCGAAATCACTAGAAAACCATTTTCTGCGTCTAACTTTGGCATAAATTTCTTTTTTGTTTTATTCAATAAATAAAGTCTAACAAACACTGGGTTTTGTCTAACAAACACTAACAAACGACTAACAATCGATTGGCGTAATAAAAAATTCGATATTCCCGTAGTCGGCGGCTAAGTTTATGGAGCTTTCAAAGTGGCTACAAAAATGTGGTCAAACAGGGATGGCGCCACTATCTCTAAGACCTCGAGAAGTAAGCTGAGTATCGATGTCGTGTAAGAGGGATGGAAGAGGATCGAATACGCATCCCAGCAAGCAGTGCAACGAGATCGCGCGCAAAAGTTACCTCCTCTCTGGTCTCTTACGCGCCCATCACACAATCATAGTAGCGCGTGTCCGTGAGCGAGCGACGCTCGGACATCTTCGGAAAGAGCCGAGCGCACCGAAGTTTCCCGACCGCGCCTTCGGCAGCTACACCAATACATGGACGACGAGCTCGTTCATGTGCGGCCAAGCCGAAACGAAGGCTTCGAGCAGGAAGACTAGAGGTAAGGAGTACAAAAGCGTCAGTCAAACTGTAGATTTTAGTAGATAGCATTATCACGGCGTGCGTCGCTAGTGCATGACCGCACCGAAGTGAACTAAGCGACAAGAACACAACCGACGTCATGTGTCATCGATGATTCCCGCCGTCGTCCGTTTTGGCATAAAGCGTGTTCGGGCTAACCAATTTTGCGAATTGTGTTAGATGTAAATAAAAATAATTGTCTCTCAGTGTAAAATATATTTAGTGATCTGCGGTGAAAACAATCAATCATAGGTGAGCAAAATAGTACTTACATTCATAAAAAGAATGGTTTCGTTTTGTCGTACCATTATCGTACCAAGTGAAATAAAAATGATCACAAACGCGAGATATGGAGCAAGTGTCCCGTCGATGAGACAAAACGTGCAATATATGGATTTTTTTCATATATCGCACGTTTTGTCTCATGTCTCGAAAATAAAAAAATGTTTATTTTCGAGGCGTGAAAATGGGAAGTGAGTGGGTGAAATATCGATTTGCCATTTTCAACGAAAGTCAAATTAAATAAAAGGCTTGTAATATTATTTGAATTGTTGCTTTCAACCGACCGCGAATGAAACTTTCAACCCGACCGCGAATCAAACTTGGAGTGCAGCGATCGATCGAGAACTGACGTTGAAATCAACACTCTCCATCAAGTTCTCTACAAAGTTTCGGACATGAAAAATTTGCAGTACGTGGGATGCCAAGCACACAACGAAGAGCTCCCGAAGAGAGTGATAAACTATTATCTCGTTATGAGAGGACATTTTCTAGCGCGATCGGTCAACGAAAATAATCACGCAATGAAAATTAAAGCGAAAGACAATAGGAAAAAATCAAAACTGTAAGATCGATTTATCTGTACAGCGTGTCATAATGTGCAAATATGATGTGTGATCATTTGTAAATCTTTTGTTTGAATTCAAAATTCTTATGAATTTTCTTGTCTATGTTTTTAATGCTTCAGCAACGAAAAAAAAAACATTGACTTAATATCTGTATTTCGTTATTATTCTTTATCTGTACAGCGTATCATAATGTGTAAATGTGAGATATGATAATTTGAAAAACTTTTGTGTGGATTAAAATTTCTTATGAATTTTCTTGTGTCTAAAAATAAATTTGGTTCGTTACGGTTTCCGGAAGGAAAAAAACTGACGTAATTTCTGTATTTCAGTATTCTCCAAAGCAATCTATATATAAGAATTCTGTCTATATAGAAATTGCCTTTATCGACCCGTTGTACAATTAATTTCATGAAATGACCGCTCCATATTACGTAGCAATGGGTGCTCTTTGCATATCGTACGGGACTGCCTTTACAATTCATTTGATCGAATTATCGCTCCAAATGAGGGAGCAAAGGGTGCTTTCTGCATGTCGTGCGGCACTGGTTTGTTGCTGACTTTACTTCGGTGCGGTAGGAGAGCAGCGACGCCCTTCTCGTCCTCGCTTTTGCGGACGTTTCGAAAACACGGCGTTCGTACTCCTTACCTCTAGTTTTCCTGGCTTCGAGGGAAACGCAATCTGAGCACGACTCGCGCGTGACGTCACTCGACGGAACGCGCGAAGCTTTTAGATGATTTCAATGCTTATTTAGCTCTTCATTCTCTGCGTTATCAATGTATACAAAAAATCTATCGCGCACCCTGATCGCTTATTTTTTTAGTTTATACGTTAATTTAAATATAATTACGAATCCAAATTACAACTTATTTATCTTCTAAAAAATTGTTTACGCTTTACTCACACCCATCCTCATGCCAAATAAATAATAATTAATAAAAGTGAGCGGGAATATATTTATATTCGTATTATTATATTAATTCTCATACTTCCATCAAGCGATAAAGCATTATCCCCAAAAACAAGCCAATCAACCATCCGGCCGCGAATCGTCAGTATCAGAAAGTGCATATTCTACAAGCAATGGGATGGTCCCGTTGGTAGCGTTCCTGGCTTCGGTCCGCAGGGGCGCAGGATCGTTCCCCGCGCTCAGTGCTTTTTTTAAAAATTATTATTACTATTAATTCTTGTTTGATTAGTTATTTTTATTAGTTATCATTATTATTTTAATTAGTTATCTTTTAGGGGCGAAAAATTTATGGCGCACTCCGGCCGCTTATTTGATTAGTTTGTACGTTAATTTAAATGTAATAATAAATCTAAATTACAACTTATTTATCTTCTAAAAAATTGTTTGCGCTTTACTCACACCCATCCCTATGCTAAATAAATTGTAATTCATAAAAGTAAGCGGAAATATATTTATAGTCGTATTATTATATTCATTCTCGTAAGTTACGATTTGCGGCCGGATGGATGATTGGCTTGTTTTTGGGGATAATGCTTTATCGCTTGATGATAGTATATGAGAATGAATATAATAATGCGAATATAAATCTATTTCCGCTTGCTTTTATGAATTACAATTTATTTGGCATAGGGACGGGTGTGAATAAAGCGCAAACAATTTTTTAGAAGATAAATAAGTTGTAATTTAGATTTATTATTACATGTAAATTAACGTACAAACTAATCAAATAAGCGGTCGGAGTGCGCGATAAATTTTTCGACACTAAAAGACAACTAATTAAAATATTAATGATAACTAATAAAAATAACTAAACAAATAAGAATTAATGGTAATAATAATTAAAAAAAAGCACTGAGCGCGGGGAACGATCCCGCGCCCCTGCGGACCGAAGCCAAGAACGCTACTAACGGGACCATCTCATCGCTTGTAGAATATGCACTTTCTGGTACTGACGATTCGCGGCCGGATGGATGATTGGCTAGTTTTTGGGGATAATGCTTTATCGCTTGATGAAAGTATGAGAATTAATATAATAATGGGAATATAAATATATTTCCGCTTACTTTTATGAATTATAATTTATTTGGCATAAGGACGGGCGTGAGTAAAGCGTAAACAATTTTTTAGAAGATAATTAAGTTGTCATTTGGATTTATTATTATATTTAAATCAACGTATAAATTTAAAAAATAAGCGATCAGGGTGCGCTATACATTTTTTTGTATACATTGATAATGCAGAGAATCAAGAGCTAAATAAGCATTGAAATCATCTAAAAGCCTCGTGCGTTCCGTCGGGTGACGTCACGCGCGAGTCATGTTCAGATTGCTTTTTCGGCAGTGTAGCTGCCGAAGGCGCGGTCAGGAAACTTCGGCGTGCTCGGCTCTTTCCGAAGATGTCCGAGTGTCGCTCGCTCACGGACACGCGCTACTATGATTGGGTGATGGGCGCGTAAGAGGCTAGAGAGGGGGCAACTTTTGCGCGCGATCTGGCTATATATCATTTTGCATCTCTCTCGCACGCAGCCTACTTCTCAAGTATCACGCTGCCTTATGCACAGCTCACTTCTCATTATTTACTCGTTCCGTCTCTGTTACACGCAGCTCACTTCTCGAGGTCTTAGCAATAGTGGCGCCATCCCTGTTTGACCACATTTTTGTAGCCACTTTTTTCAAGTCTCTCCATAAGAGATCGGACTCCTCCCACTCTAGCCTCCCTGGTTGTGCATCTCCCTCCTTATCTCTGCTTTCGATGTGCCTCGGAAATGGCGCTAAATCGCGGCGGCAGGTTTGGGAAGATAATTTTGTGATTATCGCCTCTGTCGAGGTTGCAGATTCCCTTTCAGCCGCGCTAATCATGATCACCGCTCAAGTCGGTATCGCAGTCAACGTGAACATGAATGGGTCGCTCGTTGGGGGAAAAATCTCTGCCCCTCGCATATCGTGCTCACTCGACAGGCGAACGGAGCGAGGTTTTCCGTCCGATCGAGCTCGACATATGTGTGTGGCCGTACTGCGGATTGGAATATGCATTAAATGAATTTCAAAGAGAAAAACATCTATCGAGATCATTGTTTTCTCTCAGT
>OY723388.1:11473650-11801150 GCA_963210295.1 Ophion ellenae
TTGAGGGTAGTCTGTGCGTTTCGCACTGTCTCCGAGGACGCTATCAACGTTATCGCGGGAATGCTGCCCATTTAAGTGCTTGCCGAGGAGCGTAGATCGATGTACCAGCAGAAGGGAGCTAGAAACCCCAGTTATGCAAGGACAGAAGCGAGAGCAACCAGTCTCAACCAGTGGCAGACGATGTGGGATGCTTCTCCCAAGGGAAGGTGGACACATCGACTAATCCCGAAGGTGGAGATATGGGTGAACCGTCTACACGGGGAGCTCAACTATTATCTCACTCAAGTAATCTCAGGACACGGCTGTTTTCGGGCTTATCTCTATAAGTTTAATTATGAAGATTCCCCGAACTGCCCACCATGTGTAGCAGTCGAGGAGAACGCTGAACATGCATTGTTCCAATGCCCACGTTTTAGTGCCTCCCGCGCGATAGTCGAGGATCAGCTGGAGACACGCATCACCCCGGACAACCTGGTTGAGTTGATGCTGAAGTCAGCAGACGCATGGACAGCGGTATCGGCTTATGCTGCCGCAGTGATGAAGGAGTTGCGACGTGCAGAAAGTGCGAGGAAGAAGACGACGCCGGAAGACCAGGCAGTGATAGATTAAACCAGCGACACGAACCCCTAAACCACTCATAACATCTAGAGTGGAACGGGGGATGTAAGGTCGTCTGACAACACTGCAGGAAGAGCTACGGCTAAGGCCTCTCCCGCGATGTAATATCTAGCGGTCGTCCCGCGGGAGAATTTGTAAGGCCACAGAGGAATGGGGGTTTTTAGTCGGTGCAAGCCCGACACACGGCAATTATTTACTACGGTGCGGAGGCATTTTCCCGCTAAACCTCTTAAACACACACACACACACACACACACACACACACACACACACACACACACCCCCACACACACACACACACACACTCACACACGCACGCACGCACACGCGCGCCCGCGCGCTGATCGTTCTGAATAAGGAGAGCTCAGCCAAAGTACCGGAATTGCGAAACCAATTCGAAGGTGTTCTTGGAGAATCCGCAACGGTGCAGAGTAAAGTGAGATGCAGTCAGATTTTTCAGAAAATGGATTTTTTTACATTTTCTTGAAGTATGATGTTTCGAAAGTATTCCCTGAAAATTTCAAGTCAATCCGATGAATAGTTTCCGGGTTATCCCACAATTAGTGAAAAGGCGTCGGGTCCCCATGGTAGGCAGCGGCTGACAAACGCGCAAACGATAATACCCGGGATGACAGAATGCTTCGAAGACAACAACAAATGGATATTTTAGAAGCTTCCACATCGGCAGAAGCCCTATTGTGTGGGCCAGGAATGGATGATTCGATGGAAGTAATTTTTAAATTAGTATTTACATACACAAATCAAGTGTAAAATTGGAAAATTCTTTCAGAAATTTTCAAAAATGTATTACTCAAAAACTATGAAGTTTAGAATTTTTTTATAAAGAATACTTTCGTTTTAAAATTTCCCAAAATGTTTTTAAAAACGTATTCATCCCAAAAAACTTTAATTTTTTGAGAATTTGTTTTAACAATTGGTTATAAACAATTGAATGCTCGACTTTTCGGCAAAAATTGTGATATTCGGATTCAGCGGATCAAAATACATCAAAAACAGTTTAGCTTCATCCATTCAGCGAAACATTTTACGAACTGTGACGGGCGATATTTTCTCTAACCACGGAACGAGAACTTAAACACGAGAGCTAGGTGCGAGAAACCGTCACCTTCGGCCGTTCCTCCCGTGCGCGTGCATCCGCAATACCCGGGGCGCCAGAGACTTTGTTTCTCCGGTCGTCTCAACCGGAATAAACTGGGGTCGGGGTGATCAAATCCGACTCGCCAGGCGGAGACTGGAGCTCTTGTTGATTTTTGGTATCGCGGAATCCTAACCGGGTTCGGAGTCTGGAGACCTCCTCGATTTTTGATCGCCGGAATCGTTTAACCGGACTAACTGGATGCACTTGCACGGGAAAGAACGGTTGCGGTACAGCACGGCCGCTCAGGCTGCGGGTTGTGGTAGAGGGGTCGGGATTCACCGGGGAGTAGCGTGAGCGAGCACGGGATCTATCACTTGCGCGATGACGGTAACGTCACTATAAAATAAAATTAGATTTTATTGTATGGTGCGGGAGCCGGTGGATTATCCACCCGAGAACTATTCACGTAAACGAAATTTAATCGCGAACACGAACTGCACGCGAAACGTTACACGAACGGGAACGAGAGAGCACGACGACGTGCCTCTAACGCGAGAACGAGAGCGCGAGAGAGACACGACACGTCTTTCCATCGCGGCGTCTGATCGACAGCTCTCTCACGATATCTTCAAAATCGGGAGCGATCGCGATTTTAGGAGACAACCGTCTCACGCGAAGATTCGGTAGCAACTCTGTACCTCGCGCGACCAAGGCCGGCGTGCGAGGGATTATGCAAGAGCGAGACAGAGCGCGTTAACAGAAAAAATGTCAACACGCTCGCGGCATCGGACCATGCGAAATCGCCGGTTCAAGCGAAAACTTTATCTCGTATAATATCGAGAGCTGAAATATTATTTCGGGAGCTGGAATATTCTGATAGAATATTCCTTTCGGAATCTATATTTTCTGCCCGAGTTACCCCGAAAACGGAACGGTAACAAATCGGGACCTTTTCTCATCGGTAACATGGAGGCTCTCTGAGATCGCATCCCCTGGCCACCGTGCGAAAGCCGGCAAAGCTTCTGTCCAGAAGCGCGGCGCGGAGGTCTCCAGCCTCCGCCCGTAACCTAAACGGCCCGCTCTCCAGCACGATGCACCACTACGGTGGGGCGCCGGCGTTTCAGCCGGGCGTGCACCGATTCCCCGAGAGGCCTCACTGGGTGCATCACTCGGTCGGGATTGCTCGGTACCTTGAGACATACGCCGCTCGACCGAGTTCCGCACGCCAACCTAACCAAAACGAAAACACAACCCAAAACCTCAAACGTAACAAGACAAACATTCTAGAGAAAGGACCCTTAACAATAACGGATGGTTCGCAACCCGGGCATCGAGAACATATCTTAATCATCGGTAGCATTTTTGTGACGTGGCTCAAAAAATCACGTCACAGAACATATAATACCGTATCCAAATCGAAAAACTTTAAACGCGTTTTTCTCGAAACTTTGTTTTGCAAGTGGGTGACCACTAAAATTCAAAAACCAGTCGATGGATTTTGATGAAATTTGGTGTGCTTATTAATAGCATAAAAAATAGTCCTTAATCGAAGTCATTTTTGTTGAAAATTTCAATTTTTTTAAAACAATAAACGAACGATTTTTAGGTCCAAAATCGAAAGTTATCTTTCGGAAGCCGCCATTTTGTTAATTTTTTATTAAAAGCTTCGATTAAAGACTAGATTTATTATTAAATTAACGTTTTTTTTTGGTTTTTTAATTTCAGATGATCCAGTAAAATTTTATGATGGTCACCGCAAAGCACTACATGCCGAAGGGGGTGCGACAAAGGTGGTGATATATTCATAAAAGACCGATATTTTTCTTTGAAAATTTGGGCAAGTCAAGTAGAAATATAACATAAAAAGTCTGTGTAACCACTTTTGTGAAACATACTTAATTACTATAAAAAAATTATTGAAAATGCTCGTTGTTTCACACCTCTGACTGCACCTCACCCCTTAACTGAGATATAAGTCTTGATTTGACGACGAAAAAAAAAATTCTCTTCATTGTCCAATCGATATCTTTATGAAAGGTTATATGTAAATTAAAAGTCAACAATTTATCGATATCTATGCAAATGTAGCTATCGTTATGCGTAGTCGTTTTTTATTTTGTTTTTTTTTCACAAAATGCCGACCGTTTGGATATTTTTTTTCTATTTTCAAGCCTTTTTTGTGTATTCAAGCAGTCTCTAAAAATAGTAATTATCAAATGTTGAAAAAGCCGATACGTACAGCCTTAGTCTCTGCGATTACAACAATGGTTTGTAAAAAATTGAAAATCGGTTGATAAGTTTTTAAGTATTCACTCGCACAAGGTCGAAAAAACTAGTTGCGAGAAAAACGCGTTTAAAGTTTTCGTTCCGTGTTTCTTGATATAAGGTTTCTTTTTTATCTACAATATTGATACTTACATTCAAGTATCTAGCCGCGGGCGATATGACAGTTCTTCATCTTCATGACAGTTCACAAAATAATAAGAGCCTGTACTTTATCTATTGTAAATGATGCGCCACCTGTAGGAACTGAGGGCACTAACCGGTTGCGCTACCTGTTCTCACTAAAGTGACTATAACGCCGTCAATTTTCGGACTTGTGAATAAAAATGTTGCCAACAAAATTTTCAATACATGTTCTTTTAAGAATTATAAAAAGATAAAATTTCCTCCAAATTTTTCTTAGGGGATGTGGGAAAGCTACTGTGGAAGTTCTTGCACAGTGATTTTCCCCCTTAACTGACATTGCGTATAGAAAGCTGTGAGCTGTCCACGGTAAAATTGCAATCGAAAGTTGAAATTGAAAACTTGAACTTCCAGAAATTTTGCTATTTCTGTCAGTTTTAAAATCGTGACTCAACGCAAACCTTGACCGTACGTAGACCGTGACGCCTGGCCGAACCCCCCCCCCCCCCCCCCCGCCCCAATCGTGTTACGTAATTTGCGTACGACCCCTTAGCTGCATTTGCTTGACACATGGCTACCACAGCTTTCAGTCTTTTGGCAAGCGCCGTTTTTCTTGTAAACTTTTCTTTGTATCGCATTTGGGTTGACATTTTCACGCTTTTTTTTATTCATATAAAAAATTTCGTGAAAGACGGATCTTAGGAAGCTCAACGCTATGACTCAAGGAAAATCGCGCTGTTGCCACGATTACAGTGCTGCTCTCTATACAAGTATGAGGCCTGTCGGTGCATGAGGTGCGAATGAGTGGGACATTTAGAGGGTACAAGCTCTGTCAAAAATTTACAACCAACAGCATCGTATAGGCATTGGATGTTACTATACGCTTCGACCGAAACTTTTAGCTCATACGTGTACCAACAGAACAACCTTAAAAAAAATCGCGGCAGGACCATGCTTATTGTTTTTATGACCCCAAAGTATTTTTGAAGCCAAAAGAAAACGATTTTCCCAAATTCCTACAGAAATGTATATCCCCCCTTAAAGGGTTTAAAAGAATCTGGTACGTATTAGCGAAAATCGGCAGAGAATTATGAAGCAACGCGTCCACTTCGTTGATGTTCGCTATTTTGGACCATCGCTCGTTTGCCTATCTAAGATCCACACATT
The DNA here is from genome assembly GCA_963210295.1 of Ophion ellenae. Taxonomy (NCBI): domain Eukaryota; kingdom Metazoa; phylum Arthropoda; class Insecta; order Hymenoptera; family Ichneumonidae; genus Ophion; species Ophion ellenae. Next base: position 11,478,941 of record OY723388.1, read on the forward strand.
CGAAGTTTTTATCCTCGATATATGGCTTTTTGCTATAGATGGTGTTACCAATATTAAATACTCACTTCTTTATACTTAGGAGATATGAATGTTCTAGATTGTTTAAATCTGTATTTGTATGACTCAAACTGCAGACAATCTGAATACACGTTCTCGAATAAATGAGCTCTCGAATAAATAATCCTTTGGTGTAATAGTTATTCGATTTCGTCATCGGTCGAAGGATAAAATTTCGAATAATTTACAATTCGTTATTTTGAGTTTATAATTCTGTCATTCCGAAATCTTTGTCGTTCTATATTTGCCCTTTCAAAGTTTTGACCCCCACCCCAATGTGAAATATGTTAAAAAAAATGCCGAAACACACTTATCCAATGTGAAACGTGTTTTTAAAAAAATGCCCATCGAGAGAGACTCAAAGTTCTCTTGGAGCCTTTCTCGATCGTTTCGGCACTTTTCTTCAACAATTTTTAAAATTAATTTTCTAAGGGGAAAAGTAAAAACTCATTTACGTATTGGGAGAAACGTTTATTTTTCATCATATTTTCCAATACCGTTTGCACCAAATTTTTAAACGGCCGCTCATTTTGAACAACTCCACCATGCGCCCGGCGGAGCGAGCGACTGCGGGTTCGGTCGCGTTGGTGATACCCGCGGCGTCCTTGCTGCGGCCGCTCCATTCGCTCGTGCTGCTGTCCAGTTGATAGCCTGCCCTTCTCGCGCCGTTGGGCTCCCTCGGGCGCCTCTTGCCGCTGCGGCTGCTGCTGACGGCCACTCTTCTTTTGATTGCGGCGCCAATATTTATTCTTTGTAACTGTAAAAATAAATAATAAAATATACATAATTACCGGTGCAATGGTTTAGTGGCAACCACGCTAGCCACTCGAGCATTGCACCGGTAATTATTTATATTTTATTTGTATATTTTATTATTTATTTTTCACAGTCACAAAGAAGAAATTTTGGCGCCGCAATAAAAAGAAGAGTGGCTGTCAGCAGCAGCTGACAGCCACTCAGTGAAGGTGGTAAAGTTGCTCAAAATGAGCGGGCTTTTAAAATATTGGTGCAAACGGTATTGGAAAATATGATGAAAATATTAATGTTTCTCCCAATACGTAAATGAATTTTGACTTTGCCCGTTAGCAAATTAATTAAAAAAATTGTTGAAGAAAAGTGCCGAAACGATCGAGAAAGGCTCAAAGAGAACTTTGAGTCTTTCTCGATCGGCATTTTTTTTCAAAACGTATTTCACATTGGATAAGTGTGTTTCGGCATTTTTTTCAACACATTTCACTTTGGAGTGGGGGTCAAAACTTTGAAAGGCCAAATATAGATCGACAAAGATTTCTAAATGACAGAATTAGAAACTCAAAATAACCAACTGTAAATTAATGAAAATTTTATCCTTCGGCCGATGATGAAATCGAATAGCTATTACACAAAAGGATTATGTATTCGAGAGCTCATTTATTCGAGAACGTGTATTCAGATTGTCTGCAGTTTGAGTCATACAAATACTGATTCAAACAATCTAGAATATTCATATCTCCGAAATAGCAAAAAGTGAGTATCTAATATTGGTAATACCATCTATAGCAAAAAGCCATCTATCGAGGATACAAACTTCGAATGTGTAGATCTTAGATAGGCAAACGAGCGATGGTCCAAAATAGCGTACATCGAAATAGCGAACATCAAAGAAGTGGACGAGTTGCTTTATCATTTTCTGCCGATTTTCACTAACACGTACGAGATTCTTTGAAACTCTTTAAGGGGGGATATACATTTCAAACATAAAAAAAAACAAGTTCTTTTTTTAAGGCATAACACCACTCTAGGAATTTGGAAAAATCGTTTTCTCTTGGCTTCAAAAATACTTTGGGGTCATAAAAACAATATGCAATTGGTCCTGCAGCGAATTTTATTAAAGGTAGTTCTGTAGGTACACGTATGAGCCAAAAGTTTCGGTCGAAGCGTATAGTAACATCCAATGCCTATACGATGCTGTTGGTTGTAAATTTTTGACAGAGCTTGTACCCTCTAAATGTCCCACACATTCACACCTCATGCATAGATAGGTCTCATAATCGTATAGAGAGCGGCGCTGTAATCGTGGGAACAGCGCGATTTTCCTGCAGTTATAGCGTTGAGCTTCCTACGATCCGTCTTTCGCGAAATATATTATATGAATAAAAAAAGCGTGAAAATGTCAACCCAAATGCAATACAAAGGAAAGTTTACAAGAAAAAAGGCGCTTGCTAAAAGACTGAAAGCTGTGGCAGCCATGTGTCAAGCAAATACAGCTGAGTGGCCGTACGCAAATTACGTAACGCGATTGGGGGGGGGGGGTCAAGGTTTGCGTTACGTCACGATTTTAAAACTGCCAGACATAGGAAAATTTTTGCATGTTCAAGTTTTTAATTTGAACCTCAAGTGCAATTTTACCGTGGACAGCTCACAGCTTTCTATGCGCAATGTCAGTTAGAGGGGAAAATCACTGTGCAAAAACATGTACAGTAGCTTTCCCACATCCTCTAAGCAAAATTTGAAGGAAATTTTGTCTTTTCATAATTCTTAAAAGTACACGTATAAAAAAATATGTTGCAACATTTTTATTCACAAGTTCGAAAATTGACGGAGTTATAGTCACTTTAGTGAGAACAGGTAGCGCAACCGGTTAGTGCCCTCAGTCCCTACAGGTATGGCATCATTTACAATAGATAAATTACAGGGTCTTTGTTTCGATTGCGACGCTCAGTCGAAGCGGATGATTACGCACGCTTGGGGTACGTCGGTGGAATGATGTGGTCGACACGAAGAATTCTCTATTTTACTCCTATTTATACAGCTTTGGTCGTGGGGTTGTTATTGTGATCAGCAGTTGGGGCGTTTGGTGATTCGCTCTAGAGGAGTGAGGGCTGGGTGTTCGGGCGTCGTATGCCCGGCAGAAGGGCGAGAGGAGGGGTGGTCGCTCTGTCCTCGACTGGGAGGACCTTTGAAGCTGGTGGAGGGATCGTCGCTTCCCACTCGCTGCCCGAAGATGTCTGCGATTCTCGGTCGATCAGCGATGGTCGGGTCGCCTCGGAGGTCTGGGTTCCTCTATGGACTCGTGGGCACCGAATTGTCTGCGTCCCCACCGTGCCTTTTGGAGAGCTAGGTATGGGGGAGAGCAGTGGTGGCCCCGCGTCTGTCCAGCGAGGGGACGTGTACCGCCGTATCCTAACGTCCCAGATGGCGAGGAAGTCTCGTGGCGGTCGGGTGAGGAATCCCCGCTTACTTGAGATTGGCTCCTTCAGGGGGAGGAGCTTCCACGTTATCTCAGTAGTTGATGGCGCCTCCTGCTGGTTGCATTTGTATTTCGTCTGACGCATGGGTATGCAGTCAGGGAAAAATATGCGAGGACAGCTGCAAGATTATCTTGCCGAGAGCCTTGAGCGTGGTAATAATACGCGTGCTCTAGCCAGCTTGTCGCTGCTCTTCGGGGTCTCGCGGCGCTCCTTTTATTCCCGATCGTGTCGGGCTCCGGTTACACGACTCGGGCGCGCTCTCCCTCTGCGCGCTCGCGGCTGAACTAGCGGCCGTACGTGAATCGCGCGCGGGAGGTGTCGGTCAGGCGGCCTAGTTCCAGGCGCCCGGGAGTGCGGGACTCGAGCAGTATTCTAGAGGCCGTGTCTCGCTCACTCTTATTATTTTGTGAACAATCATGAAGACGAAGAAACGTCATATCGCCCGCGACTAGATACTTTAATGTAAGTATCAATATTCTAGAAAAAAACGTAACTTCATATCAAGAAACACGGAACGAAAACTTTGAACGCGTTTTTCTCGAAACTAGTTTTTTCGACTCTGTCCGAGCGAATACTTAAAAACTTTTCAAACGATTTTCAATTTTTCACAAAACATTTTTGTAATCGCAGTGACTAAGGCTGTACGTATCGGCGTTTTTAACATTTGATAATTACTATTTTTAAAGACTGCTTGAATACAGAAAGAGAGCCTTGAAAATAGAAAAAAACGTCCAAACGGTCGGCATATTCTAAAAAGATCAAACAAAATAAAAAAACGGCTACACATAACGATAGCTACATTTGCATAGATATCGATGAATTGTTGACTTTTAATTTACAGATAATCTTTCATAAAGATATCGATGGGACAATGAAGATAATTTTTTTTTTTCGTCGTCAAATCAAAGCTTATATCTCGGTTAAGGGGTGAGATGCAGTCGGAGGCGTGAAAAAACGAGCATTTTCATTAATTTTTTTTATAGTAATTAAGTTTGTTTAAAAAAAGTGGTTACACAGACTTTTTATGTTATCTTTCAACTTGACTGGTATAATTTTTTAAAGAAAAATATTGATTATTTATAAAAATATCGCCATCTTTGTAGTGCTTTGCGGTGGCCATCATACAATTTTACTGGATCAGCTGAAGTAAAAAAAACAAAAAAAAATCATTAGTTTAATAATAAATCTTGTCCTTAATCGAAGCTATTTTTTAAATTAACAAAATGGCGGCTTCCGACAGATAACTTTCGATTTTCGACCAAAAATTCGTTCGTTTACTGTTTTTAAAAAATAAAAATTTTCAACAAAAATGAAAATCCTTCGATTAAGGACTAGTTTTTAATGCTATCAATAAGCAGACCCAATTTCATCAAATGCCATCGAGTGGTTTTTGAATTATAGTGGTCACCCACTTGAAAACCATAATTTCGAGAAAAACGCGTTTAAGAGGGGATTGTCTTTTTTTTCGCAAAATTTACCGCTTTTTGGGAATTTTTTTGTGAAGAAAGTATACAACGGAAAACTTGTGAAACTTGGCATATAGTTTTATTGATCTGTTTACTACATACAAAAAAATGTTTAAACAATTTCATCAAAAAATCCGCCTCCCACCCCCCTCGACGCGCGATGGTCCTTTTTTGATGGTGTGCACGATTTCTCAAAAACTATTCAACCGATTGCCTTCAAATTTGGACAGAATGCTCAGCGGACATCCTTTTATCGTTTGATGAAGCAAAAAAGCAATACGTTTAATAGTTTTTTATTTATAACAAAAAATCGATCAATTTTTTTCCAAAAATCGATACTTCAAGTTCAAAACGTCACCAAATCGTCAATTTTTTTTTCCCTTCATCGAACGATAGCTATATGTGTCTAAAGTAAAATGCTTTTTGGGTTTTTGTTGCAGGATGAACGTGAAGGCTGTAATCGTGCACACCATCAAAAAAGGACCATCGCGCGTCGAGGGGGGTGGGAGGCGGATTTTTTGATGAAATTGTTTAAAAAAAATTTTGTATGTAGTAAACAGATCAATAAAACTATATGCCAAGTTTCACAAGTTTTCCGTTGTATACTTTCTTCACAAAAAAATTCCCAAAAAGCGGTAAATTTTGCGAAAAAAAGACAATCCCCCTTAAAGTTTTTCGATGTGGATACGGTATTATATGTTCGTAACATTTTTAGCTCAATGGATGAAGCTAAATTTTTTTAAATGTATTTTGATCCGCTGAATCAAAATATGACAATTTTTTGCCGAAAAGTCGAGCGTTCGATTGTTTGAAGCCAATTGTTAAAACAATTTCTCAAAAAATTAAACTTTTTCGGGATAAATTATTTTTTTTAAAAACATTTTGGGCACTTTTAACACGAAAGTTCATAGTTTGTCAGTAATACATTTTTGAACATTTCTGAAAGAGTTTTCCAATTTTACACTTAATTAATGTATATAAATACTAATTAAAAAAATACTTACATCAAATCATCAATTCCTGGCCCACACAATAGGGCTTCTGCCGATGTGGATGCTTCATCCATCGAGCGGAAATGATAATTCGATGTAAGTAATTTTTTAATTTGTATTTATATACATAAGTCAAGTGTAAAATTAGAAAACTCTTTCAGAAATTTTCAAAAATGTATTACTCAAAACTTCTGACCTTGAGAAAAATTTTATAGAGAATACTTTCGTTTGAAAATTGCCCAAAATGTTTAAAAAATATAATTCATCCCGAAAAAGTTTAATTTTTTGAGAAATTCTTTTAACAATTGGCTGTAACCAATTGAATGCTCGACTTTTCGGCAAAAATTGTGATATTCGGATTCAGCGGATCAAATTATTGGGTGTACAACTTAATACGGTCCGTTTTTTTGCTTAAAATACGCACTTTTTTGAATGATAAAATGAATGAATACATTAATCAAAATATTGTCCATCGCTAGCCGCTACTTTTCCCCATCTTTCTGGTAATTTATGAATTCCGTAGCGGAAGAAGCATTCATCTTTTGAAGCCAAGAATGAATCGAGCCAATTTTTGATACCCTGTTGTGACGTGAAGCGTATTCTAATCAAAGCGATCTGCATCGATCGAAACAAATGGTAGTCGGAAGGGGCAAGGTCTGCGCTATAAGGGGGATGAGCCAGAATTTCCCACCCGCTATTTTCCAAATAGTTTTTAACCACAATAGCAAAGTGAGGCCGAGCGTTCTCATGTTGAAAGATTATGAACTCGTGTCTGGTCGCATATTCTGGACGTTTTTCGGCTATATCTCGCTTTAAACGGATCAATTGTTGCCTGTAGAAGTCTCCCGTGATGGTCCAACAACCATTCGTCGGGCTTCAGCTGCACTTTTCTTCCAATTGAAACTGAAAATCAACACTTCTCGCAAATGGTGCTTATTTGGGACGAAATTCGACATTTTTACAGCAGTAAAAATTAGACTTGATGCGCAAAACTCAAAGGTCTGTAAACGATCCGATATTTGGTTAAGAGATGGTGATACTTCACGATACAGAAAAAATCAGCTGTTGCCGTCAATCATTTATAGCATCTAGAGCCATCTTTTGAAAACGGACCGAACTATGTTGTACACCTAATACATAAAAAAAAGTTCAGCTTCATCCATCAAGCTAAACATTTTACAAACATATAATACCGTATTCATATCGAAAAACTTTAAACGCGTTTTTCTCGAAACTATGTTTTTCAAGTGGGTGACCACTATAATTAACCAACCACACGATGGATTTTGATGAGATTTGGTGTGTTTATTGATAGCATTAAAAACTAGTCCTTCGTCGAAGGACTTTCATTTTGGTTGAAAATTTCTATTTTTTTTTTAACAATGAACGAGCGATTTTTTGGTCGAAAATCGAAAGTTATCTGTCGGAGGCCGCCATTTTGTTAATTAAAAAAAAGCTTCGATTAAGAACTATATTTATTATTAAACTAATGATTTTTTTTTGTTATTTTATTTGAGATGATACAGTACAATTTTATGATGGCCAGCTTACAAAATATCAAATTGGTGTTGTCTTCGAAGCATTCTGCCTTCCCGGGTATTATCGTTTGCGCGTTTGTCAGCCGCTACCTGCCATGGGGACCCGACGCCTCTTCACTAATTGTGGGATATCCCGGAAACTATTCATCGGATTGACTTGAAATTTTCAGGGATTATTTTTTAAACATCATACTTCAAGAAAATGAAAAAAAACAATTTTTTGAAAATTCCGACTGCCCCTTTATTTTCAAGATGTTGTGATGAAAATTGGTATAAAAGTAGATGAACTTATACTTCATCAAATGAGTATAAACCCGATCCTTTCATAATTAGGTATGTCTATAAAAAAACCGCAATTATTGGCGACATAGTACCCGTTACGTAACGGAATGGGGGGGGGGGTTCTGGGAAAGCGTTACGATCCTGTTACGCGGCGGAGGGGGGGGGGGGGGGGGAGGGGTCAAACATTGGGAACTTTTTCTTTACGTAATTTGTGTACGCCCCGTAAACACGATGAGAATAACCATAACCTCAACGATCACCAACAAAAAATCGCTGTCGAAGGACATCGGATCGTGGGTTTACAACTTCTTGACGTCAGTTTAACGGAGACTTAGTCCTTGGAGTACCATATTACAGGTGTTTACATTTTATTTTTTTTAAAGGAAACGAGTAAAGCTTTTTGAGTGCGGTTTTTTTCTTGCTTTTATTTATGATATACAGAACGTTAAAAATTGTTTTTTGAGAAAAAAAAACCAAAATGGCGGCCGTTGCAGCTTCGCGAAAACAGGTCCTCAAATCGCGGGAGGTAAACGGCTGACATCACTACCCCCTCTTTGTTGATCTGAAACACAAATTCAAAGCATATTATCAATCTGTGATCCTTTGGTCATGGAATGATGGATGGGTTTTTTCTTTGGTACAAATAACGGAAAATGGCGATAATTTAAAAAAAATCGAATTTTCACGTTTTTTCGCATAAAAAGATAAATAATCAATGCAAAGATGTATCTATCAAAAAAACGATCCGTCATTCCGTGAAGACATAATTTCTGAGTATGCTTTCCAAATTTCAGGTCAATATGTTAATTACAGCGATCAGGAGAATGTCAGCCATTTTTAAAAACGTGTTTTAGAGAAAAACGCGTTTAAAGTTTTGTAATGTGTTTACACAAATGTGTTTATAATTACCGCTAATCGGCAATGCCTGGTCCATAGAGGCATCCCTCCTCTTCTTCTAGCTGCTCATGTTGAGCCGCTAACATCTCCCGCTAACTTCAAGGACAAAGTCTCCCTTAAATTGTATTCGCTGTAACAAAGACAAATACATGCATAAATTGAGCAAATTAAATTTGTTTGCAGAATAAATTTATTTCACATCCGTCTCAGAATTACTAGAACCCGGAGGAAAAAAACACGCTTCGAGTCCCCAGTCCACGCGCCGATCGGCTAGCTGCAGCGTACACTGTTGCTATTCCGTTACAGATGGTTGGGGTCGAGTTCGGTGTGGAATAAAATTACCACTTTTCATAAGTCGATATCTCCGAAACTAAACGGTCAGTTTGTCATATTTTTAAAAAATCAGTCCCACAATAGTACTGCGTACACCTGTGTTTTTATTTTGAAATCCTAAGATCTGTTTAGAACCTATATCGAGAAATGCGAGCAAACTGCTATCGGTTTACGTGTTAGGTATAGCGATCGCGAACAAAAATACCCATATTCAATTGCAATTATCTCATGAACTAAACGGTGAATCGATTTGAATTTTTGGGCATCAGTCCATGAAGGTTATATCTTCACCATACTTAGATTTAAGCCAATTCCTAAGATTTGACCAAACCTACAGAACTACCACAAAGGTTGGATAAGTGTTTATACGTAAGGCAGGTTTGCAGTCACAAGAGCTTCGCGGTTGAGATATCAGCGTGCGGGCTCTGAGTGTAGACGACGCGGGCTCGATTCCCAGTAGCAATGTTTTTTTTTAAATATTTGATATATAGGAATTAAATATAATAAATAATGCCTGGACAGGCGAAAGTAGCTGGAGTGAGAGGAAGTTCGAAATTTTGTTAATATAAAAAAAAGAAAAAAAAATTGATAAAAAATAGATTCACCGGAGATCGAACGCGGACCGCAAGCATCGTTAATCCGTCATGCTGCCAACTCAGCCTCAACGCTTATTGAGGATAAAGTAACATATATGATACACGCTTATCCATAATGTTTACTGTTGAAAAAAAACGCCGAAACGACCGCGGCAAAGGCTCAATATATCTTTTTGAACCTTCCACGGGCGTTTCGGCGTTTTGTTTTTCAACGCGTTTCGTCGTTGATTTCTTTTAACCCGCATTCTCGGCATAAACAGGCAACCGAGAGAAAACAATGATCTCGATACATGTTTTTCTCATTGAAATTCATGTAATGTATATTCCAATCCGCAGTTCGACCACATATATATGTCGAGCTCGATCAGACGGAGAGCCTCGCTCCGTTCGCCTGTCGAGTAAGCAACGATTTGCGAGGGGCAGAGACTTTCCCCCACCGAGCTACCCATTCGTGTTCACGGCTACAAGGGAATCTGCAACCTCGACAGAGCCGTTGATCACAAAATGATATTTCCGAACTCGCCGCCGCGATTTAGCGCCATTTCTGAGGCACGCACAGTGGGACGCAAACCCAAATCAACGGCCAAAATTCTAAAAATAACGTAGCGATTTCGGGGATCTGCAGTGGTGGGTTAGATATAGTAATAGTCTAAGGGTGGTGTTCCAGACTTGAGAGGGGGCGATTCTTTATACCCGCTATTGTGTCCCAGTTCAAAAGTGCCCTTCGCTCGAAACAGACGCGTCGCGCTCTGTGCCTAATTTTCAGTGCGCTCTTGAAAACGTCGCCAGTTACAGAAAAATAAACCGATTGACGATTTTCAAAATGGATTCGAAAGGGGAAAGTAAGTAAAATATTATCATGTAATGAAACATTTGTAATAATGATGTATGTGGTATCAGTTAACGAATGATTTTTCCGAAAATTAACGTAGAAATGCTACTGAAAATTGGAAACACGTAAAGAAAAGTTGGAATGTAAAGCGTTGTAAAGCGGCCGGACTTATTCGAGGTTGTAGATTATTCTATTCTTTAATGAAAACGGCAAAAAAATGCGCATTATTGCGCCACCGCTATTGGTACAGGTTTGGTGATAAAAAAATGCATTTTTCTCGATTTCGAACAATTAAAACACAAAAAATGGAGAAGTGATTCAGGTAAAAGTTGTATGGTTTCAAATTATCTCTTCAGGGGTGTACTCACGTTCTGGGCCCAGTGCCCCACGTGGGCCCAGTGAGGCCCAAATAGTGTTTTTTTATCATTACCCTCAGTTTTTATAGCGGATTTAGATTTCACGCTTCAAAGCTGAAATATTTTGTATGAAGTCACTTTCTGCTAGGCCTCTTCCAAAAGGCCCGAAATCTTAGCGAAAAATGACCACTGAAAAAAAATGTATATTTTGAAGTGTCTAATCGAAATCGATGATAAAAAATGAGCATTTTTTTAAAATTTCCTTATGGTTTTCATAGCATTTCACAATATTATAGTCATCTATAATATTGTGGAATGGGTAATAGTGAGTAAGGCTGAATATGTAATTACTTATTCATATGTATTATACTTTAACATTTTAGAATCTGCCGACGATGATCCTGCTGCACCTAGATTAAGGAGAAAATATATTTTCGCATTCATGAAAAATAATTTGACTCGTGGTGCAGCTTCAGCATATCTGGAAATTGAAAAGTTCATATCAGAGGAACTACAACGACCTTTTACTCTGTCGGATGACGCAAAACTTGCAATACGCGCATTATTGTCCCAATTTAATAAAAAGTGGAAGCAGGCTTCGAGGCACGAAGACAGATTTTTCGACAAATTTTCCACATGGCTCAGTGTGTTTGTTCCCCTGGAAAAAATCCAAGAAGCTTCAATACAGTCCAGCAGCATGGGTCGGCCTTCTTTAGGATTTGCTGAAGCTAGTGTGCGCTCAAAACGGAGGAAAAATAAAACGGCTCAAATGAGCCTTCGAGCAGCTGGTAGATTTGATGCCTCAAAAGTTGTTCAAGATGTGACGCTGGGAAGCCCATCAAGAGCTCAAAAGTATAGAGAATCTTTGGAATCGTTTTCAGAAATTCCTTATACTCCTGATAAAGCCCTATCGCTTGTCGTTGAACTTAATATGTCAAAATCTGACTATCAGAATCTTCGGAATTCAACCAGAGAACAATGCTGTAACTCATTCCCGCCGTATAATGTAATACATCAAGCGAAGCTTCAATGTTATCCACCGAAATCAGACATTAGCGTTACAGAATGTAGTGCTGGAGTGAAACTGCAGTCTTTACTGGATCACACAATTCAGAGAATCTTGTTGATTCAAGACGATGTAATTGAAAGCTTATGTAAAGGAAGTGTTCGCAACTTGAATTTAATTTGTAACTGGGGTTGCGATGGCACTTCTGGCCAAAATGCATATAAACAAAGATTTACCGATGATGATGGAAGTAAGTCTGATGCTAACATATTTTTCATGTCGCTTTTTCCATTGCAGTTGATATCAGTTGACCAAGAAACAAAAAATACCCTTGTTGTATGGAAAAATCCCAGGCCATCGTCTACCCGTTTTTGTCGGCCAATTAGAATTCAATTTTTGCATGAAAATACTGAAGCCACAGTGAGCGAAATGGAGTTTATGAAACAGCAGGAAAGCAACCTTGTCCCTTACGAGAATGTCATTGACGGAAAAAACATAACCGTTTCTTTCAAACTTACATTCACCATGATAGATGATAAAGTTTGCGATGCAATCAACGTTGCAATCAATCTTCTGCTCAACGTTGCTATTTATGTCAAGCAACATCAGAAGACTTTAATGACATCGATGCGATGTTGGAAAGAAAAATCAATGAAGATTTTCGACAGTTCAGGTTGTCGACTCTGCATGCGCGGATTCGCTTATTCGAATGTTGTTTGCATGTAGGGTATAAACTTGAAATTGAAAAGTGGCAAGCGCGTACTGCAAATGATAAAGAAATGGTAAAAAACCGAAAAGCAAGTATACAAAAAGGTTTCCGCATACGATTAGGTCTCATAGTTGATCAACCAAAGCCCGCATTTGGTAGCACCAATGACGGGAATACTGCTCGACGGTTTTTTGAAGATTCAACCACTTCTGCTTTGATTACGGGGGTAAATGATGATCTGATCAAACGATTTCACGTTATATTGCAAACACTTTCGAGTGGCCATGACATTGATATAATCAGATTTCAAGACTATGCCGTGCAAACAGCTCGCGACTACGTGAAGTTGTATCCGTGGTTTTATGTGCCGACTTCAATGCATAAAATTTTGATTCATAGCGCAGCGATTATAACGTTTGCAATATTACCAATTGGACAAATGTCCGAAGATGCCGAAGAGTCTACCAATAAATACATAAAAAAGAATAGATCAGATTTTCCCAAATGTTGACTTCAGATTCGTAATCAGCAACCCCAAAAACCCCCGGGTACAGACTTTTACGTCGGCTTAATTCATTTTTCTTTACATTTTTTGCCGTACTGGATCCGCCATACAGTTTTTCGAAATTTTGACTTCAGATTCGTAATCAGCAACCCCAAAAACCCTCGGATACAGACTTTCACCTCGATTCAATTAGTTTTTCATTAAATTTTTTGCCGTACTGGATCCGCCACTTAGTTTTTCGAAATTTTGACTTCAGATTCGTAATCAGCAACCCCAAAAACCCCCGATTTTAGACTTTCACCTCGATTCAATTAGTTTTTCATTAAATTTTGTGCCGTACTGGATCCGCCATTTTGTTTTTCGAAATTTGGCATGCTTGTAGAATGGGTAAAAATAGGCGACACGTATTTTTTTATATCGGCGGAACCCGATTTTTAAGGGTTCAAAAGCACCCTCGAAAATGGGGGGTTTTTCGTTTTTTGTCGATAACGTTTTAACGGTACGAGATATGAAAAAAACTTCAAATTGCAACAATGTTTATTTTTTCGTGTACTATACATTGGAGATGAGAACGATGCTGATAGCAATCAATTTCATATTGTTTATTGCAAAAATGCAATTTCTCAACCGTATCTCCGAGAATTTTTAATCGATTGGGATGTAAATTTGCATACATGTAGAGAATGGAAAAGGGCGGATACGAATTTTTTCTTTTTCCGATATCTCACAATTGAGGGTTTGAAACTGCTCGTCGATTTTTTTGCCGCGAGCATCGTATAATCAGCTAACCTTTTGGCATTTCGGTCTAAGTTCACGTCACTATATGTTCGTGTTACGACGTAATTGCATATTTGTAAAATTCCAGCCCCCTCCAACGGTCCCCCTCTCGAAAGGGGCCGTCCATAAATTACGTCATTTTAAAATAGGGGGGGGGGGGGTCTAGGCATTGGATGACCGTAACGATAATTACATTAGGACCATAGGAAGGATAGGATGATTTCGGGGGGGGGGGGGGGGGGGGGCAAAATCAGCAAAAATCGATGACGTAATATATGGACGGCCCCAAAGGCAAACGTTCAAAGTTCTAACCATGCGGCATGGACGAAAATTTGTAGAAATAAAAATGGGTTACAAAGAAAGTACAATCAGTCAAAATAGTCGATACACATTTTCTCGTTTTCGAAATAAAAATAAAGTTCGAAGGGAAAAAATGTTATATTCTTCGACTACTAGACGTTCATGATGATAATGATGAGTACAGCGACAAATGGCGTGTTGTTTATTGCAATAATTCGTCAATTACTTGTGAAAAATCACTCTGTAGTTTCCCACTCATGTGGGCAAGGGCAAGGCTCGCAATCACGGACTGACTTCGTGCTTCGGAAAGCAACTGGATTACAATTGTACATTTACGAAGAAATTCCACTCCGCTCACCGTATCGAAGGCATTATCTGCAGAGCTCACAGCGTTTTTGTGTTGCCGGTGCAACTCATGAACAGAATGATGCAAACATTTTTATCAGCATATAACGCAGCATAATTTAATCTTTATCTCTAACTTTAATTTCACAAACAGCAGAACCAATGAACGAAAGAAATACATCTTCGTAAAGAGCGACTACGGTGCGAAGAGCGGCTCTCATGATAACCTTGAAATCGCCTTATTAAAGATTAATAGCCGTTCTGGTAATATGTCGTCGGCGTGTCGTCGGACGGCGTGTGTCGTCGTTATTTTTTTCGTATGCATTTATCAATTGAGTTTCAAGTCATATCAATTCACCAACGATCATTATTGCTGCAGTTACGATGGAGAAGCCAGCCATGCATTTTGAGTTCGAAATACAAATAAAAATGTACGTTAATCCGGTGAATCTTATTCAACTTCTATCCATAGCGATAAGTGCTATGAATTTGTCCCGCACTCCAATCACCGAACAGGAAAAACAGTTCAGTAAGGATCTAGATAACATGATCATTGAAGCGATGGATCAACCTATGAAAATGGAAGTCGAAACTGGTTTGGATTTTCTGTTACCAAATGAAATTCATGAAGCAGCCGCAATAGAAGATGGCAGTGAAGGAGATTGGCATGGACAACGATACCTAGATTCAAAAATTGATGAAAATGCATGTACCCAAGATATAGAAGAATTGAGTTACGAATACAAGACAAGAGCTGTAGATTACTGGAGATTCGGGGCAAATGGGAATAGAAAGTTATCATCTGTTCAAACGAAATTCAAAAAGGTGAAATCAGAGCCGCAGTTGCGCCGGTGGGCCCATAGTATAAATAAGGGTGGCACCTACAAAGAAAAGTTAACAAAGATAGCTCACTACACGTTAAACAATTTTAATGGTGCTTTGGACCAAAGGCTGCCTGTCCATGATATAGACGTTCGACGATGGGCCTTACGTGCACGAGAAATTGTAGAAATACCAGCCGTAAATTTCCAAGCATCCGCTTCTTGGCTAAGGACATTCAAAAACCAACATGGAATTGTGCCACGGAAGATTACTAAATATGTAACAAAACAACAATTATTAAACGCTGATACACTTCAAAACAAAGCTATCGAATTTATAGAAATGGTGACAGTCAACATAGCCAACGTTGGGGCTCAAAACACATTTAATTCTGATCAGAGTAGATTCGATTTAGAGCTACATACAGGCCGCACATTGGCGAAAGAAGGGCAGAAATCCGTTGAGACAGTCGTGCAATCGAAAACATCAACACACAGTTATACTATACAGCCTTTGGTTTCTGCGAGTGGCAAGCTTTTGGCACCTATGTTGATCGTTTTAAACGAACCTACTGGCAAATTTGGTCTTCGACTGGAACAAACTATGTTCAGAGCCGAAAATATATTTCTATTGGCTTCGAAATCTGGAAAATTGACGACTAATCATTTCAAGGGATGGGTCCAAGAAGAATATATTCCTAATACGGGTCCAAAATCGGTAATACTTCTGGATTCTTGGAGCGGTCAATGTCCAATTGCATTTAAAGAAATGGATATGCAAGGGAAATATATAAAAGTTTTAACCATTCGAGCATGTAAATATATTGCACCAGATTCATTAGTTCTGTAGACAATTAGTCCATATGATAATTAGTAATTCCTGCAGGTACGACTGGAATGATACAGCCCCTTGATGTTTATGGCTTCCGTGTATGGAAAAACTTCGTCAAACACTTCTCTGACGCTGTAATATTATACAATTACGAAGTCAATCTGCATTTGAGAGACAATGTTGTTAAATTACAATCTCTTACACACAACCAGTTTTCTTCTCCACGGTTTACAAACCTTTTCAAATATGCGTGGTACAAAAGTGGGTACGAAGAAGAAAGACCACCAAACTTCGAAAATCCGGTAGAATTTTGCTTTTTACAAAATGTACCGACATGCGATATATGCGGCGAAGCAGCTATTATCACTTGTGCGTGGTGTAAAAAAAATCTTTGTTTCAAACACTTTTATCATGACTATCATTATTGTAATAAGTATAATCCATAAAAAACATAGAGTTGAAACGTTTCCTAAATGAGTAAGCGTGAGAACATTTTTCCGATTGCGTTGTAATCTTCAAAGGCAGTACGTGGCGGGGGAGAATTTCTTCGTAAATAAACAATTGTAATCCAGTTGCTTCCCGAAGCACGAAGTCAGTCCGTGATTGTGATCTTTGCCTCTGCCCATATTAGTGGAAAACTGAAGAGTGATTTTTCACAAGTAATTCACGAAGTATTGCAATAAACAACACGCAATTTATTGCTGTAATCATCATTATCATCATGAACGTCTAGTAGTCGAAGAATACAAAATTTTTTCATTTCGAACTTTATTTTTATTTCGGCCCGTTCATGAGCTATGGAAAGAACGAAGTTTTTAAGGGTGCGTTGACCCCTTAAGAGTATCGTTCCGCCAAAACGAGAAAATGTGTATAGACTATTTTGACTGATTGTACTTTCTTTGTAACCCGTTTTTATTTCTACAAATTTTCGTCTATGCCGCACGGTAAGAACTTTGAACGTTTGCCTTTCGGGAGGGTGACCGTTGGGGGGGGGGGGGGGGCTGGAATGTTACAAATATGCAATTGCGTCATAACACGAACATATATTGACGTGAATTTACACCGAAATGCCAAAAGGCTAGCTGATTATACGATGCTCTTGGCTAAAAAATCAACGGGCAGTTTCAATCCTTTTATTGTGAGATATCGGAAAAAGAAAAAATCCGTATCCGCACTTTTCCATGTATGCAAATTTGCATCCCAATCGATTAAAAATTCTCGGAGATACAGTTGAAAAAATTGCATTTTTGCAATAAACAATATGAAATTTGTTGCTATCTGCATCGTTCTCATCTCCGACGTATAGTACACGAAAAAATTAACATTGTTGCAATTTGAAGTTTTTTCATATCTTGTACCGTTAAAACGTTATCGACGAAAAACGAAAAACACCCCAATTTTCGAGGGTGCGTTCCAACCCTAAAAATCGGGTTTCGCCGATATATAAAAATACGTGTCGCCTATTTTTACCCATTCTACAAGCATGCCAAATTTCATCGAAATCGGAGACATCGACCTCGCAACGTTTCCTTGTAAGTGGATCGAAATAAAATAAAAGTCAATCGAGAGTAAGATAAAATATTGCTTTACGAACATCAAGTTTTTTATTATTATTGGAATAATCATTTGTGCGTGACGTCGGGACGAATTTTGAAAGTGAGTAGTACAACTTACCATATAAATGTATAAGCCATACTTTCAGAATATGCAGGGATAGACGCCGATCCCTTGGAATTTTCTTTTTAATAACCGAGTGTCTTGTTTCTTTATGTGGTTCATAAAAATGGGCTTACTCATAGTAGAGGCATCATTTTTTGTAACTTCACGTTAGGCACACGATGCAAATTCGCAACGCATAAATTACCGATGCATTGCAATTTCGTCTTGCAAAGCGTCTTGCCGACATGGCGTGGGATGATCATTGCACAGTGGTGCCAAATCCCAAAAAGCTGGCCAAAAGTCGAAAAATAGAGTTTATATTCAAGTAATTTGTAGTCGTGGGTTAGGTAAGCTAAGGGTCCAAAGGTCGAATTCCAGGCTCCAGCGCTAACTCTCCCTCATACCGGCTACTGTGGGACAGTTGAAAGGAGTCTCTCAATCGAGCTAGACGCGTCGTGCAGTAAGCGCATATTTCAACGCAAAATTCAATAGGACGCTAAATCTCTAAAAATCAATCCATATCAATTTTTTAAAATGGAATCAGCAGCTACAAGTAAGTAGAGAATCATTATCTAACACAAGATTAATAATAATAGTTTATGCGATAACAATAAACGAATAATTTGTACGAAAATGAACGGAAGATTTCAACGGAACATTTTAAACACATAGAGAAAAGTTTATAAGTTCTATAGAGTTCTGCGACTTGACCGATCGCATGTTGTAGATGGAACTATTATTGAATGATAAAAAAAAAATTATTTGCTGCCTCTAGCTGCCATTGTGTCATTGGTGCAAGTTCTTGCAATGGAAAACATAGTTTTCTGAATTTCGTACGACGCGAAATGTTTTGCTCTTTTTCTTGAATTTGTCTGCGGTCTTCATTGTATTGAGTCCTTTGATGTGTAATTTACGTTTATAAATGTCCTCTTTTTCTTTTCAAATAATATTTTGGAATAAATAATAGTAACGAGGTTGAATATGGAATTATCCATCTATATAGATATTATATTTTCCAATTTTAGAATCTGTCGCTGAGGAATGTGAAGAATGTGGTCTGATAAGAGAGGACCTTTTTTCGATATTGGAAGGTCATTTGAATGACAGAGCGACTGAAACATATGCAGTGATCGAAAATGTCATGTCTGCTAAATTGCAACGCCCCTTTGCTCTATCATACAATGCAAAACCTGTCCTCTGCAAGTTGTTGCATGACTTGCATAAAAAGTGGCAACAAGCATCAAGCATGGAAGGCAAATTGCTGCAAAAATATTCTGAGTGGTTGATCGTGTTTGTTACTTTCGAAGAAACTAAACAATCTTCAGAAAAATCCCATAATTTGAGTCGTCCTTCTTCAGCATTTGCAAAGTCTAGTGGCCGGACAAAACGAAGGAGGACTGAAGAATTATGCGCAAGACATAGTATGGAAGAATTGACGTATGCGACTTAAATGAGCCTTCGTTCATGTGGGAAATCAGATTATGCGAAAATTGTCCGTGATGTGGGATTGGGGAGCCCATCTAAAGCTAAGAAGTGTAAGGAGTCCATAGATGCGATTCAAGAAACGACTTTATCTTTCGATGCTGCTCTGTCGCTCATAGTGGAATTAAAATGATCGAAATCGCAAAATCAGGGGCTCCGTAATAGAAGCAAAGAGAACAGCTGTAATTTATTTCCGCCTTTTAAATTGCCATATCAAGCCAAGCTCAAATGTTATCCGCCTAAGTCAGATTTTTCTGTCAATGATTATAGTGCTGAGGTAAAATTTCAGGCTTTGTTGAATCACACAGCTGATAAAATATTACTAACACAAATGGATGTTGTCAAAAGTTTGTCTCTTGAAAATGTTAGCAACTTGAATTTAACTTGTTAGTGGGGCTGCGATGGCACTTCTGGCCAAAGTACGTACAAGCTAACGTTCACCAACGGTGATGGAAGCATGTCCGATGCTAATATTTGTTTCACCTCAATCGTTCCACTGCAGCTTCTATCAGATGACCAAGAAACATGCGCTAGACTTGCTGTACACACACACACACACACACACACACACACACACACACACACACACACACACACACACACACACACACACACACACACACACACACACACACACACACACACACACACACACACACACACACACACACACACACACACACACACACACACACACACACACACACACACACACACACACACACACACACACACACACACACACACACACACACACACACACACACACACACACACACACACACACACACACACACACACACACACACACACACACACACACACACACACACACACACACACACACACACACACACACACACACACACACACACACACACACACACACACACACACACACACACACACACACACACACACACACACACACACACACACACACACACACACACACACACACACACACACACACACACACACACACACACACACACACACACACACACACACACACACACACACACACACACACACACACACACACACACACACACACACACACACACACACACACACACACACACACACACACACACACACACACACACACACACACACACACACACACACACACACACACACACACACACACACACACACACACACACACACACACACACACACACACACACACACACACACACACACACACACACACACACACACACACACACACACACACACACACACACACACACACACACACACACACACACACACACACACACACACACACACACACACACACACACACACACACACACACACACACACACACACACACACACACACACACACACACACACACACACACACACACACACACACACACACACACACACACACACACACACACACACACACACACACACACACACACACACACACACACACACACACACACACACACACACACACACACACACACACACACACACACACACACACACACACACACACACACACACACACACACACACACACACACACACACACACACACACACACACACACACACACACACACACACACACACACACACACACACACACACACACACACACACACACACACACACACACACACACACACACACACACACACACACACACACACACACACACACACACACACACACACACACACACACACACACACACACACACACACACACACACACACACACACACACACACACACACACACACACACACACACACACACACACACACACACACACACACACACACACACACACACACACACACACACACACACACACACACACACACACACACACACACACACACACACACACACACACACACACACACACACACACACACACACACACACACACACACACACACACACACACACACACACACACACACACACACACACACACACACACACACACACACACACACACACACACACACACACACACACACACACACACACACACACACACACACACACACACACACACACACACACACACACACACACACACACACACACACACACACACACACACACACGCACACGCACACGCACGCACACGCATGCGCACACACACACACACAGACGCACACACACAAACACACACACGCACACACATGCACGCACAGACGCACACACACACAGATTGTTTGGGTTTGTTTGGGTTTGTTTGGGTGCGGGTGCGTGTGCGCGCACGCACACGCACACACAAACACACACACACACAGATTGAAAAAGTAAGTAGTACATTTTGAACTTCAACACCCCATAACTTTTTATAGGGGGGTGACCGCCGCGATTTCTCTCCACCATCGTGTTTATGGGGTCAAAATCTATAAATCGACCCACCTCCCACTCCCCTCCCTGGTGGGGGTCACTTTCCGAATAATTACCAAAAAAAAAATAACTAGATCCATTCAGTGAACTTAACTAAATTGTTTTTTTGAACAGATGAAAATGTTGAACTGATGAAACCGAATCCCAGATTTATTAGGATTAAATAAAATATGTAGTTATTGGGCGATATCAAATAGATTGATTTTCTATAAATAAACATTTTTGAAATCAATAATTATAATAATGGAATGCAATAGGGAGGTTCTATGAAAAATCTAGTTAATTCAAATAAAAAAGAATCAAATGGACGCGGTTAGTTAAGATTATATTTAGCGGAAAAAAATAAAAATATGCTTCATACATACACGTGGGAATATTTTTTAAATTTTCGACGTGCTAAAAACGAAAACAAAGAAAAATCAAATATTTTATTTAAAATCGACGGTAATCGGCCGTCGCCATTTATCAACTCATTATTGAATTAACAAAAAAATCAAAACGAACAAAAACAAAAAGAAAAAATCGAATGAGGTTGAATTCTAAACCGAAAATTTCAATCCATTACAACAAGAAATAGACTATAATTAACACCTTAACGTTCCATATAGATATCAACATTATATGTTATTTAGATCTACACTGCCAGCTAAAAGTTTTCGGACATTCCACATGATCGCAAAACTTTTGAGCGCTGGATAATTGCCAAATAATGTTAGAGTAATATAATTCATTTCATTTATTATTTCACGAAGATACTATAAAGATCTATATAATTAAGTAATTATACAGAGCTTTATAGTATCTTCGTAAAATAATTATTATTCTACCATAAGTTTGCAATGATCCAAAGTGATATTAAGTTTTGCAGTTATCTGAAGTGTCCGAATACTTTTGACTGGTAGTGTATATTCGAATATATTAATGCAACCACATATTTCGAGTATAATATATATATATATATATATATATATATATATATATATATATATATATATATATATATATATATATATATATATATATATATATAATATATACCGTCGATTAAAAGTTTGGATACACCAGTCGATATTTCTTGCTGCACTAAAAGTTACATAGCTTCGTGAAAAAAAAGATAACCAAATTTACCGAACGGCGTTTTGACGGGAATAAATTCAGCTTTATATTGCTTATCTGAAATATTTTTTTATAATTTTCTTTTCGACTCCGTACGCACTTTTATACGTCACTGATTATCGGCTTTTTTTCGACCATCGAGAATTGGACTTATGCAAAAAAAATTGTTACGTTTGTCCATGATAAACTTGAACGGGATAAACAGGAATTCCATTTGCGTTTTTTATAAAGTGTTGTACGATTTTTTTCGCAATGTTATTTCATTTTTTGCTAAAAAAGACTAATTCTAGATAATGCAATGTAACTCAAGAACTAGAGGGTTTAAGAAGAAATGTCAAGGACGAAAAACGTCGTGTAAGCTTATACTGGATAGACTGGCATTTTTTAATAATTTTCCTGTGAGATTTTTTCTCACAGGAAAATAGTATAGAATTGGAGTAAGACTGTATATACAAGCATTCTTTTATGAATTGTCTATAAAATAATAATAAATCGATATTGAGCAAATTTGATTGTTTTCGCATATTAATATTGTACTAATAATTTGATAAGGGGACGATGTATTTTTATTAGTTTCGTATTATTTTCGTGATCAAACGGGTTACCGATCAAGCCACAAGGGAATGATGATGGAGGAGATATAGAATTTGGGCCGAAAGCAGGTTAGGTGGGGTCGAGGCAACAGTTTGAGATTGAAAGCAGGTTAAGAGGGAATGATACCCAAGCAAACGTTCGACGCAGCCCCGGCTCGAGTCGGTAGGGCAGCGGTGGCACGAGCTACTGCTGCTTCCTACCGCTAGATGTCACAGCGCGCGTTCACCCCGAACGCGTGTTCGTTCCGAACGCACGCTGCGACGGGGCCTCGGGCCTCCTCGCGTCGAGGCATAACAATGTATGCTTCGACGCAACGTGTGTGTGCGCGAGTGTCTGTGTGCGTTCGTCACGTCGGGCGCACGCGGTTGAAGATTGTTGTCTTCCCGCATGCTGTCCCTTCGCAGGGCGTACACACTTCGTGTGGGGATATACACGTATATACCCACACGCTGACCCACGGTCGGTGTGGACAAAGAATTTTGTTTTCTTCGTCAACGCCGACTACGCACGAAATTCGAGATCATCGAGAATCTCAATTTCGCAGCAAGAGTTCTTGCTGGCGGCTCGCGCTGTTCTGCAGTGAGATAATTGTTAAGAGTTAATTATTTTTAACAATTGACACATTAACAAATGTGCGGTACTTTCTGTACCTCTCAGCAGATATGATTGCTGCTTACGCGCTGCAAAAACAACGCTGCAAAAAACAACAAATGATTGTTCAAACAATTATTTTTGTACCTTTCTTTCTGTACCTCTCAGCGAATATACATTGCTGCTAACGCGCTGCGAAAAACGACGGTGTAAAAATTACCCAAAAATAATTATTTAAATAATTATTTTTGCATTTATTCTCGCTCACAGATATGGTCGGTAGATACGGTACTTTCTGTGCCTCTTAGCAAATATAGATTGCTGCTTACGCGCTGCAAAATACAACGGTGTAAACATTTCGCAAAAATAATCATTTAAACAATTATTTTTGCATTTATTCTCGATCATGGGTATGATCGGTAGATACGGTACTTTCTGTACCTCTCAGCGAATATACATTGCTGCTTACGCGCTGCAAAAACAACGCTGCAAAAAACAACAAATAATTGTTCAAACAATTATTTTTGTACCTTTCTTTCTGTACCTCTCAGCAAATATACATTGCTGCTAACGCGCTGCGAAAAACGACGGCGTAAAAATTACGCAAAAATAATTATTTAAATAATTATTTTTGCATTTATTCTCGCTCACAGATATGGTCGGTAGATACGGTACTTTCTGTGCCTCTTAGCAAATATAGATTGCTGCTTACGCGCTGCAAAACACAACGGTGTAAACATTTCGCAAAAATAATCATTTAAACAATTATTTTTGCATTTATTCTCGATCATGGGTATGATCGGTAGATACGGTACTTTCTGTACCTCTCAGCAAATATACATTGCTGCTTACGCGCTGCGAAAACAACGGTAAAAATTACGCAAAAGTAATTTTAAAAAAATATATTTTTGCATTTATTCTCGATCTCGGGTATGATCGGTAGATACGGTACTTTCTGTACCTCTCAGCAAATATAGATTGCTGCTTACGCGCTGCAAAAAAAAACGGTAAAAATTACGCAAAAATAATTGTTAAAAACAATATTTTTGCATTAATTATCGATTTCGGGTATGATCGGTAGATACGGTACTCTCTGTACCTCTCAGAAAATATAGATTGCTGCTTACGCGCTGCAAAAAACAACGGGGTAAAAATTTCGCAAAAATAAACATTTAACCAATTATTTTTGCATCTATTCTCAATCACGGGAATGATCAGTAGATACGGTACTTTCTATACCTCTCAGAAAATATGATTGCTGCTTACGCGTTGCAAAAAAAATCGGTAAAAATTACGGAAAAATAATTGTTACAAAAAATATTTTTGCATTTATTCTCGATCTCGGGTACGATCGGTAGATACGGTACTTTCTGTACCTCTCAGCAAATATAGATTGCTGCTTACGCGCTGCGAAAACAACGGTGCAAAAATTTCGGAAAAATAATTATTTAAACAATTATTTTAGCATTTACTCTCAATCACGGGTATGATCGGTAGATACGGTACTTTCTAAACCTCTCAGCAAATATGATTGCTGCTTACGCGCTGCGAAAAACAACGGTGTAAAAATTACGCAAAAATAATTATTCGAATAATTATTTTTGCATTTATTCTCGATCTCGGGTATGATCGGTAGTTACGGTACTTTCTGTACCTCTCAACAAATATAGATTGCTGCTTACGCGCTGTAAAAAACGACTGTGTAAAAATATCGCAAAAATAATAATTTAAACAATTATTTTTACATTTATTCTCGATCACGGGTATGATCGGTAGGTATACGGTACTTTCTATACCTCTCAGCAAACATGATTGCTGCTTACGCACTGCGAAAAACCACGGTAAAAATTACGTAAAAATAATTCTTGAAAAAAGTATTTTTTGCATTTATTCTCGATCTCAGGTATGATCGGTAGATACGGTACTTTCTGTACCTCTCAGCAAATATCAATTGCTGCTTACGCGCTGCAAAAAACAACGGTGTAAACATTTCGCAAAAATAATCATTTAAACAATTATTTTTGCATTTATTTTCGATCATAGGTATGATCGGTAGATACGGTACTTTCTGTACCTCTCAGCAAATATACATTGCTGCTTACGCGCTGCGAAAACAACGGTGCAAAAATTTCGCAAAAATAATTATTCAA
Source organism: Ophion ellenae (assembly GCA_963210295.1). Lineage (NCBI taxonomy): Eukaryota > Metazoa > Arthropoda > Insecta > Hymenoptera > Ichneumonidae > Ophion > Ophion ellenae. The sequence continues at coordinate 11,504,810 of OY723388.1, forward strand.
ACAATTATTTTTGCATTTATTCTCGAACACAGATATGATAGGTGAATACGGTACTTTCTGTACCTCTCAGCAAATATGATTGCTGCTTACGCGCTACAAAAAACAACGGAAAAAATACATAAAAATGATTGTTTAAACAATTATTTTTGCATTTATTCTCGATCACGGGTATTATCGGTAGATACGGTACATTCTGTACCTCTCAGTAAATAAAGATTGCTGCTTACGAGGTACAAAAAACAATGGTGTAGTAAACATTTCGCAAAAATAATTATTTAAACAATTGTTTTTGCAGTTGTTCTCGATCACGCTTGTGATCGGTAGGTGCGAAGAGTTTCGCACCGCTCAGCAAGTCTTTGCTGGTAACCCGCTGCGAACGACAGCGCTCATATGAAGATATTAGCGCTTCCGTTCGATGTAGTTTTACATTACACATTCAATTATCTAAATAATTGATTGCATTTTCTTCTCGAGTATAGCCCGTCGCCAAATATTGACGTAAATCATGACACACCGTGAGTGTTCGCCGGCGGCTGGCAGAAAAATGCAGTCACGAAATTTTCAATCAATCATTTAAACAATGGACTCTTTTCTCGACCACGCTTGTGATCGGTAGGTGCGAAGAGTTTCGCACCGCTCAGCAAGTCTGCTGGTGATGGACTGCGAACGACGGTGCTCATATGAAGATATTAGCGCTTCCGTTCGATCTATTTTTACATTACACATTCAATTATCTAAATAATTGATTGCATTTTCTTCTCGAGTATACCGCGTCGCCAGATATTGACGTTCATCATGACACACCGTGAGTGTTCGCCGGCGGCTCACAGAAAAATGCAGTGACGAAATTTGCAATCAATCATTTAAACAATGGACTCTTTTCTCGACCACGCTCGTGATCGGTAGGTGCGAAGAGCTTCGCACCGCTCAGCAAGTATTTGCTGGTGACGGGCTGCGCTCATATCAAGATATTAGCGCTTTCGTTCGATCTAGTTTTAAATTACACATTTAATTATCTAAATAATTGATTGCATTTTCTTCTCGAGTATAGCCCGTCGCCAAATATTGACATAAATCATGACTCACCGTGAGTGTTCGCCGGCGGCTGGCAGAAAAATGCAGTGACGAAATTTGCAATCAATCATTTAAACAATGGACTCTTTTCTCGACCACGCTTGTGATCGGTAGGTGCGAAGAGCTTCGCACCGCTCAGCAAGTCGTTGCTGGTGACGCGCAGCGAACGACAGCGGTCAAATCAAGATATTAGCGCTTTCGTTCGATCTAGTTTTATATTACATATTCAATTATCTAAATAATTAATTGCATTTTCTTCTCGAGTATAGCCCGTTGCTAAATATTGACGTAAATCGTGACACACCGTGAGTGTTCGCCGGCGGCTCACAGAAAAATGCAGTGACGAAATTTGCAATCAATCATTTAAACAATGGACTCTTTTCTCGACCACGCTTGTGATCGGTAGGTGCGAAGAGCTTCGCACCGCTCAGCAAGTCTTTGCTGGTGACGCGCTGCTAACGACAGCGCTCATATCAAGATATTAGCGCTTCCGTTCGATCTAGTTTTACATTACACATTTAATTATCTAAATAATTGATTGCATTTTCTTCTCGAGTACAGCCCGTCGCCAAATATTGACGTAAATCATGACACACCGTGAGTGTTCACCGGCGGCTGGCAGAAAAATGCAGTGACGAAATTTTCAATCAATCATTTAAACAATGGACTCTTTTCTCGACCACGCTTGTGATCGATAGGTGCGAAGAGCTTCGCACCGCTCAGCAAGTCGTTGCTGGTGACGCGCAGCGAACGACAGCAGTCATATCAAGATATTAGCGCTTCCGTTCGATTTAGTTTTATATTACATATTCAATTATCTAAATAATTAATTGCATTTTCTTCTCGAGTATACCGCGTCGCCAGATATTGACGTTCATCATGACACACATCGTGAGTGTTCGCCGGCGGCTCATAGAAAAATGCAGTGACGAAATTTGCAATCAATCATCTAAACAATGGACTCTTTTCTCAACCACGCTTGTGATCGGTAGGTGCGAAGAGCTTCGCACCGCTCAGCAAGTCTTTGCTGGTGACGCGCTGCTAACGACAGCGCTCATATCAAGATATTAGCGCTTCCGTTCGATCTAGTTTTACATTACACATTTAATTATCTAAATAATTGATTGCATTTTCTTCTCGAGTATAGCCCGTCGCCAAATATTGACGTAAATCATGAGACACCGTGAGTATTCGCCGGCGGCTGGCAGAAAAATGCAGTGACGAAATTTTCAATCAATCATTTAAACAATGGACTCTTTTCTCGACCACGCTTGTGATCGGTAGGTGCGAAGAACTTCGCACCGCTCAGCAAGTCTTTGCTGGTGACGCGCTGCTAACGACAGCGCTCATATCAAGATATTAGCGCTTCCGTTCGATCTAGTTTTACATTACACATTTAATCATCTAAATAATTGATTGCATTTTCTTCTCGAGTATAGCCCGTCGCCAAATATTGACGTAAATCATGACACACCGTGAGTGTTCGCCGGCAGCTGGCAGAAAAATGCAGTGACGAAATTTTCAATCAATCATTTAAACAATGGACTCTTTTCTCGACCACGCTTGTGATCGGTAGGTGCGAAGAGCTTCGCACCGCTCAGCAAGTCTTTGCTGGTGACGCGCTGCGAACGACAGCGCTCATATCAAGATATTAGCGCTTCCATTCGATCTACTTTTACATTACACATTCAATTATCTAAATAATTGATTGCATTTTCTTCTCGAGTATAGCCCGTCGCCAAATATTGACGTAAATCATGAGACACCGCGAGTGTTCGCCGGCGGCTGGTACAAAAATGCAGTGACGAAATTTGCAATCAATCATTTGAATAATGGACTCTTTTCTCGACCACGCTTGTGATCGGTAGGTGCGAAGAGCTTCTCTTGCTTTATATATCTCTTTTCGTCGCTATGCAAGGCGAACTGCTTGCTAGGATTGAGGCTATCATATATCATGATGTTTAGTCCATCATAATAAATGCAACACCAATGTCTTGATGTATTGCCGCCAATGATTTGCACATCCTTATTCCCTGCATTACACGGCTTCATCAAATGATAATACGCCGTGTAGCATGCGGGTTGAAATTCAAAGTTCGTATATTTTAAAAAATGGCGTCATTTGTTCTTGATTAAGAAAGACATATCGTTATTTAATTGCAAAAACAGATCATTTTGAATGGGTTTGAATGAGTTTTTGAGACACCCTGTTTAGGAATGCATAAAAAGATAAAAGAAAAGGACAAAATGCGAAGGTGACGAAGCAAGAAAAGAAGTAGAAGAGGCAATGACGCAGGTCGGTAAGGTTCAGATAGGGGATATATTAAGTCGTGGGAACAAAAAGAAATCAGAATTGAGAACCACAAAGGCGTTGGAAATGATGGCAGACCGAGAACCCCAGAAAAATTGCGGTAAATCATAAGTTCGTGATATTATTCAGAGTTTGATGGATATGCATAACGTTGACGTTTAAAAATTCGACCGATTCTCAAATTTTTTTTTTCGTCTCAGGTATTGGCATGATAAGGTTGATCTTTCACACACAAATAGTACACAGTTTTGACATCCCACCATTTTTTTAAATTGCAAAATATATAAGGAATTCCAAGGGTTTCGAACGGCCTAAAAGCCTGACCTTCTTAAATCTTTTTCGAAGTTGGTGATATTTTTGTATCATTTATTTTGAGTACGTGGCATTTTTTCAGATTTTTATCGGCTCGCTAACTCGGCTCACTCGGAAGTAAGATTTTACACGTGATACAATTTTAAATAGTCGTATCGTAGTGATTTTCTCGTTGTACCAAAAAATGTCCTCTACAAAAAAAGTTGCGTTTGTTAAAACTATTTTTAAAAAAATTCAAAATTTATCAAGTACTACAACTCAAAAAAAAAGAAAAATCCTTCATTTTTTAATTTTTTTACCCCAATCACTAGGTTGATCTTGCTGAAATGTACACTGAATTTCCTTTTATTAGTGTAAAAGAACATGTGTAAGTTTCATTCTGGGCTGGGCTCACGTTCAGTTAATATCGACTCAAATTTAATGGAAAATTATTATTGTTGAAGAACTCGGCGATTTACAATTTTTAAGTAAAAATGGTAATGACTAAACTTGTAGGAAATCGAGCGCTTTACAACTTTGGTCATTACACTTTTTTCTCTACCATCGATATTTTTCGAATTAAACCTGAAAAAAAAGCTGCTGTTGCATTATCTCGTTTATTTTTTTTACTTTAGGGCATAAACGAACATGAACAAACTTTTAGAGAATTTATGCAATTTAAAAAATTGCATAAATACTGTTTTTGAAGAAAAGGTCGATTTTCGACCAAAAATAACGGCTTTAAACGTTTATTATAAACAAACGGACGAACATATAAAAAAATCATCCCGTCAGCCGATTGAATATGCTATAAAATATGTCTAATCCAAATTTAAAGTAATTCGAACGATTAGATTCTGAGATATGACGTGCGCCATATTGCAAAGTATACTTTCAAGATAAACGTAAGCGAAGAAAACGTCCTAAATCCACTTTTTCCGTATACCATTAGCGTATAAATGTTTAGGTCTGCTCAATATCTTCGGTGGTCCGTTATGGTTTCGGGTACGGGCAATACGAATAGGACATTTATTTTGTTCTAGAATCGTTTTTTTCCCGTTATAAACAATTTAATCGTTATAATGACGATTGTGACGAAAAGTGCATTTTGTAGAAAAAAGTATGAAATAAAAGATGTTTCTTTTTGGATTGACAATAAAAAATGTCAATCAATTTTTTTTTTCGCAACCTCGATTGGTAAAGGAGATATGAGCAAGGAACGTTTTTATGGAAAAGACGGAACGATGAGTAAAAGGGACGAAACGTTGAGTGAGAGGTGATGTGATTAATTTTCTTCGCATATATCCCCTTTGTTAATAGAGCTAGTAATAAAATTAAACACCTTTTATTAAATATGTCTACCTATGAAATGCACTCTTTCGTCCCAATCGTTATTTGAAAAAATGAATCGTAAGAAAATGCCTTGGTGTAGGGACTACTTGAGTGCGATAAAATCACAATGATTTTTCGTACCTTCAATCTGCAATTCCTGCACCGTACAACAATCAAACAGCCAGATTGGACAAAGTCATATCAATGCCCTTAGAAACCATACAATGGACCGCGCAGCGCTAGAGCCGTAACGCAACGGGACGTTCTGACCTGCTTCACTAAAATCGTCATAACTCGGGCAATTTTTGGAATTTTTGCAAAATCTTTGAACCATATCAAAATCAAGACTCTACCTAATAAGAAAATAAAATAAACCAAAAATAGATTTTTTGATATTCCAAGGTTATGCATCTCCCTTAAAGACATAAAGAAAGAAGTGGGGATGGAGGAATACTAGGCAAACAGAAAGATGAGGGGAGAAATTAACGAAAATTGTCTCCCAATCTAAATAGTCGACTGTTCTGAAATTTCACTCAAACATGCATAATGATATGAATAATGTCTGGTTAAAATTTGAACAAAATCTATAGAAATCAAGATTGCGTGCTCGTACTACCTTAAAAAACCCTTTTTCGATCTTTACAGGCACATTTGTGCCTGCCAAGATCTTTCTTCTGGTGCAATACGCTTGCCATGATCTTATGGTCTTGATGTTTTCATTTTTGGAACGCAACGAAAATTTGTTTTCGTATTTTTATTTTCTCTTTTTTATTTTTTTACAATTTTTTCTCATATTCTAATTTTAGAACAATGAATTCTACAAAATCAAACCCGAAAAACCTGAAAATGAGGGAAGGACAATAGAAAACGAAATTTCGTTGCATTTGTACGATGCACACTTCACGACCATACGATCTTACACACACGTGTGGATGAAGATCTTGTTTATGTTTTCCTTCCAAACTACAGCTTGCTCTGCAATGTGCCCACGAAGATCTAGCTGCGAAGCACAAGTACATTGCATAACCTATGTAACTGTGGTTCGCAGAGAGCAAGCTGCGAGAGAGCGAGAGGTCGTAGATGCATCTTCGCAAGCACTATAGACAGAAAACTTTGGTTCGAAGGAGCCATCGATGCAATATCATTTGAAGCTCATTTCTATCCCTTCGTGCCTGCAAAGATTTTCTTTTCGGTGCAATATGCCTGCGACAATCGAGCATGGCCCATGTACATGGGCTTTACAGCAAGATCTTCCGGAGCATCTTCGAGGAAGATCTTCGCAAGCATATTGGACAGGAAACTGTGGTCCGCAAAGGGCAACGAAGACAATATCATTGCAAGCTCATTCGCAGCCCTTCGTGCCTGCGAAGATTTTCTTTTCGATGCAATATGCCTGCGACAATCCAGCACAAAGATGCTTGCAGAGACATTGTGTCTTTTCGCGGACCGTAGCGTTCTCTGCGCTGTTCCTGTCAATATCTTGCTGCGAAGCACAAGTACCATAGCAGGCATACTGCATCGGAAGGAAAATCTTCGCAAGACTAAGCGATATAAGTACCGCTGCGATGATATTGCCTCCGTTGCTTTGTACAAACCAAACCGTATGCAATGGGCCTGCGAGGATTCTGCTGCGAAGCACAAGTACATTGTATTGTGCATGATACTGTGCTTCGCAGAGAGCAAGCATGGTCTCTTGCAGCAAATTTTACTTTGCTGCAAGAGCTATGCTCATGTGCATATGCACAGGGCCATTGCAGGCTTTTCTTGTACGAGAACACGTTTTCACTTACCTTGGATTACTGCAACATTCTTCACCTTATGAAATTTGTTGCGCTGGGCTTCGACGTAGCTCTGAATGACTGCGTCTGTGGTTCTTCGATGTTCCTCCGCAGTCCTTCGCCAATGGAATCCACTTTTTTTCCTGTCCATCATCATCATCAGGTTCGATGGCATGAACAAAAATGACATGCAGAATCTGAAAAAAGTTACAATTTATTGCTTAAAGTTTTCTCTCTCGCCGTACTTCGGAGAAAGTATATCTTAACCTCACATTCATTTATGAGATTTCGCACATACTTTCTCGCGAGTAGAACTACCGTTAAAAAAACGTAAACAAAAAAAATAAATAAAAAGACGGGAAGAACAAATAGATGTAGAGGCATTGCACGAAATAATTCTCCGGAAAACAGTAAGAGTAAAATCAGTACATACCTCCACGTCGCTCGCAGTTCACCCGGTAAATGGCACGATACATTTTTTTTTTTGTAATATTGTCGCACGCAATACATCACAAAACTTGTTTCTAACACTTTGCTGCTTCGAAAAGCAACAATTAGATTTTGGAGCGAGTTCGCACATCGCCATATTTGAACTGTCAAATTCTCGGTGCACGCCATTCGGCCATGGCGGAATTCACGGGAACTCAGTTCCCAAATGTCGAGCGAGATTTCCTCGGAATCGTCAACAATCACCTACTATTTACAACTTTCCACGGATTTCCTGAATTATGCGGAGGAATGAAATGATTGAGGTGCCAAAATACGTGTTTTCAACGTGGCTACACGGCTCTACTTCTTTCCAAGTCGTGGCTTTAGCCAAACTTTTTATTTTTCATCATTTCCATCACGAGTTCAGCATGGTAATACAATCTACGTTTTTTTTCTGCGATTCAAGAAATCTAATGAAAAGACAGCCTTTCGTTTATCAATTTGACATTGTCTGGTCAAATTTCATGAGATTCTGAAGAGCCGTTTCGGAAATCCGTGGGTATCTACTATCGCGATCTGCCATACCGACCGCGATGAGGTACCATTCCCTCTTAAGGAGGCCTGTGCTCTGCACATTTCACTGAAACTTGGGGTCGAGAGAAGGATTGGGAGGTCTAGCAGAGGCTACCCTCGACCAAGAGGAGGTCTCTTCATGGCACTGAACTCGACAAATGAGGTTTCGTCGGTTCAACGGAGGCTGGCGGCTTATGTATTACAAAGGAAATGGGTCCTGCGAGGGTTCAGAGGAGGCTAAAAATTTTGACTCGGGTCGGATCCCTCGGTTGCGCACGCTTGGTAACAATGATGGCTCACGGCGGCACAAAAATTTAACACGTGGGTATTTATCGCGAGACGAGGTTGGAATTAAATAACTATTTACGCAAAACAATACGATGTACACATTCAACGTAGACACTTAATAAAATTCTTGTAGTTCGCGTTATTATAAAGTATAATTTGGAAGTTAAAGTTCGCGTTCGCTTTATGGAGACAGTTTTTGTAATTGTTCCGGTGAACGTTGTTGCTTGATTTTTGTTCGTACGCGATAGAGACTTAAGGGAGATTTTTTCTTAATGAGTGATGATGGAACACTGTTGGGAGACTAGATCTGAACGAGTGGTGATGGAACACTGTTAGGAGACTAGATCTGAACGAGTGGTGATGGAACACTTTTGGGAGACTAGGCCTGAACGAGTGGTGATGGAACACTGTCTCCAAGATTTTTCTATCCTAGCTTGTAGGATATTTTGGATGCTGGGATGGTGGGTGGGAGAAGAAGTTTCTCGAAAAGTGCATTTTCGTCATGCGTTAATTTTTTGATTGGTGAAAAGGATGTAAGAAATTGACGAGTGCATATGATTGGTCGAGTTGGAAGGGGAAATATTTTTGGAGACTATGATTGGGTGTAGACTATGATGCGTGTGCTCTCCATCTCGATTCTCGGAAACTAGTCCGCGTCTCGTTATCTGGAGCGTTGGAAAAATATAGGGAGGAAAAAGAGCCTTGGTCGCGTCGCCGCGCTTGCCTCAAGATAGGCTTTGTTGACCCAGGTGTGAGAGTGCATGGGAAATACCAACGTAGTTTTATTGCCGGGTCAACTTTTCGGCATGAAGGATTTCCTTTTGGGGAATGTATATTTTTGTAGAGTAAGGATTTGGATATTTTCGTGTGTTGTACGTTCTTATGGCTAAGGATTTTATCATCAACTGCGTTTGACGGTTACGTGTAGATATGGTCAAGACCGACTGTGCTCTCGCGTGGGATATTTTGCGCGACGCTCGCTTCTTATCGATATATTTCGTTTCGACTGTGGTACGCCTAATTCTAAAGAAAATATAAGGACCCGTCGAAAAATGAGAATGGCGTTATCGTGTGTATTGGTTTTCGTAGAGTTCCACCATTTCCATGTGGCATCGGGTAAGCCCGCGTTTTCACCGGAGTTGAATAAAATAGGACAGGAAGAGAAATAGATAGTGCTTTTTCTCGCGACGTTACACCTCCCCCCTTTAGGATTGAGCGTCTCGCTCGATCGTAGTCGTTGGGGGTGATGGTCAAAAGTATAATGGCACGATAGTATGAATTGGCATTGTCATTGATCGACTTACAATGTGACTTAAATACATTGGAAGGTAGGTATTACTTATCATTGTATATATATATATATATATAGACAAATCTTCAATGACGTTTCTTTTTCCTTTTTTTTTTAATTATAGTTATATGGAGATTTTTTTTTGTTGCTAAAATCTATCATGTTTCTCTTTTCCTTTATGCATCGATACTTATTTACTTGTTTAATCCTATTTTACCTGACAAGGTTAGAAGAACAAAATAATGAGAATAAAAGTAATTTTAAAAATGATTAATCATGATGATCTTTTTGTACCTGAATATGTCTTCTCGCGTGAACTCAACGGAAGGAAGGCGATTTGGAAGATTCGTGGTATTTTGGACTAGTGGAGATGTTAAGGTGGACATCATGTGTTGCAGCGTTGGTTTTGGTATGACTCGTTGGTTCGGCTGAAGGGACCGTCACGAGTTTATGAAGTTCTTGACCAGTCTCTGCATCCGTTGAGATTTTCTTCTTGCACCTGCATCGATGAGGTAGCTGGGCCAGCCATACACAGTGTGTTTCCTGTATACATGGATTACCGTATCTACGAGGAGCTTGATTAGTCGCATGATGGGTAACATTCGGGTGAGACCAGCGCTTGCTGTACCGAATTGAATGAATTTTTCCCAGGTACGATTCCAGATGGAGTCCGCTCGGTGTTATATATCGTTATTATCCAGGAGATAGAACAACTTCTTCTCTTGATTGACCGTGTTTTGACCACTGATGCCCCGTGCCATATTGTTTAGGGCAGCGGGTTACTCCACAGGAAACATGATATGTTTTCGTACGTTGTCGATGTCTTCTGCGGAATAGTTCCCACAGGGTGATTCTGGATTGGTGTATCGTCAAGTAGACTTCGTCGTCGGCTTCATACTTGCAGGTAGTATGGCTTCGACAGGAGCAGCCATGAACTTGTATCAGATGTCTCCGTGAAGGTAATATGGAGGAAGTAAGGAATTACAGATTGTTTGAGTTCTTCTTTTGGTAACATATGAGTTTGAGGAGTAAGGAGATATTTTTTGGTCCTACGAGTGACAGGTTGATCGTAATATTCTTTTAACCTGATCAGATTTACTTCTATTACTATCTAATGAATAACGTGTACTATTTCGCTAGCAAGAACCACTATATAAATCGACTTCTTCATTGAATTGTATACAATTCGTCCGAGGCTTATACCACTAATAACAGCTGTTTTGGAATGTTTGGCGCTCTTTGCTACAATATTGCGTATGCATATCGTAATGTAATGATTTTGTAATATAATACAATAACTACGTATGTAAATTTGAATTGACATAAGCGATTATATCTAGGTTCGCGACAGGAAATCTCTCTCGAATTGTGAAACAGTTAGTTCGGCGTGGTTTGAATATAAGTAGTCTCCGGTGTTCTGTACTGAGGATACTGTAACTAAAAATGTAATATTTTTCTCTGGTTGGAAATACAAAGGTGATATTGTTGATACTGAATAGGTTGATAACGGCCACCTGAAAAACAGGGTAATTATTATTATTATTATTTGTTTAATTAGGGTTAAAATCGGATTCGTCGACTCTGGTCGACTTGGTTTTTCTTTTCGGCTTTGTTTCGACGTTAACGCGGTCCTCTAGTTTCTCGGCTGTTTTTTTACGGCTTTTTCAATAACTTTTTACGGGCAAAGCATCGAAATAATCAATCTCATTGTTTTTGCATAATCTTTATTAACATGTAAATAAGCTTTACAAATTTTTTTAAGTCAAAATATATAATAGAATAAAGGTTATAGTGGCCGACAGGAAGACATCAAGTAAAAGAGGTGCTTGACGGTGACCAAGATTGCGGCTGTTCTGCTTATCTGAAATCAAAAACCAAACGGCATTTTAATCTTCATATTTAAGACTAGCGATTGAACTAGAGTGAATTCTAAATTACAAAAATTGACTTTTTTATACACTTTTGAAAATTACATTCTATTTTTTACTCATTTTTGCTTAAGTTTTTCGCTCGTACAAAAAAAACTATCGAAGCAATCATGATAATCCTAGTTCAATCGCTGGCTTATAACATATTAAAGATGCTGTATAAATTTGAACAAGATCGGTGCAGTAGTTTCTGAAATACCGTGGTCACCGTTTCGAAAACTGGTGTTTCGAGAAAAACGCGTTTGAAAGTTCGCGCATGTGATTTATACTAAAAATTTCATCTCACCGTCAATCTGATATGCCTGGACCATACAATAGGCCTTCCTCTTCTTCTTGGAAGTCACGCAGAGCTGCTCCGTCTTCCCTTTTCGCGATTCGGGCCTGTTTTACAACATCACTCGTGCGCCTTTCTGAACGGTCGATCGGAGAGCTATCACGCTGTTGAAGATATCCTTTAGCTTGTGGGCCGATTTTCACTCCCATGGTTTCCAAGGTCTTGAGGATAGATTTGAATCCTTCGTTGAAGATTATGACAGCGAGAAACGTGGCGATTTCAACCACTTTTGGCCCAGAATGGAGGTGCTTCGGAGCAAAAGAATCCAGTTCAGATTAACGAATTGAGCGACTCGTTATTATTTTGAGTTTCCGCTCCCAGGCATCTGCTTAACAATTCTTCTTTGGATAAATCCTCATAAATTGGCTTTATAACTTTTTGAACTGCTTCAGAAAGAGGCGGTTTATTGTGTTTGAATTGCTCAGCCTCTCCGAGAAGCTCATACCTGCTCCGTTCCAGGGCCGTAACTTGTGAACCACTTCGAATATCGAAAAATCCTTTGGCACACATTTTCTACACATGTTGTAGATGGGATTTATGAAAAAAAAATCGATTTTTTCGACCCGAGAAACTAGGACTGCCTTAATGTGCGAATACCGTTATCTATTCTCGTGAACGATGCGTGCTTTGTTGTAATATTGGATTTTAACATTACCCTTATCCAATTTCTCTAGGATCTTGTGTGGACCGGAATAATGGTCTCCCGGTTTACCTGGTTTGGGACCCTTTTGGAGGTATACAAAGTCTCCTACTCCAAATTAACTACTTTAAATTAAACCTACTTTAAATTAACATTTTTAGGATTGGCATTTTTATCGTAGTATTTATTTGAGCGATGTTTTGAAGAAACTTGATTTTCATAGGCGAGATTCCTGATTCCATTTATCCTTGTAATTAATTCGATTAAATACCCGCGATAAGTGGGGAACTGATCAGATTCTCTAAGTGGTTCGCTTGATGGAACTCTCGCTATTTTGCCAAAAACTACTTCATATGGAGTATACTTTGTACTCTCATGAACGCTGGTATTATATGAAAGGGTCGCTAATTCTAGCCATTGATCCCACTCGTTATCTTTATCTGTGTATCGCTTCAAAAATTCGGCCAGTACGTGATGATACTCTCAAGGTGATACTCTCAAGGGATCCGTTAGACTGGGGATGAAATGCTGTTGTTCGACATCGCTTGATTCGGAACCGTTTAGCGATTCGTTTCATGAGGCCACTTAAAAAATTACTGCCTTGATCTGTAAGGAGTGCTTTGGGCGCTCCAAAGACATATATAAATCTCTTAATCATTTTCTTTCAAACATTATTGTATAATAAAATGTGTATCATATTATATACAGAAAAATAAAATTTCTGAAGAGGACCCTAATCAGAGAGCCGAAACGTAAACATCCCGTATTTCCATTACCGACATTGGAATAACCTTGACTGGCCGGATCGAAGCCGAATCCTCGAAGACTATCTGTAAATCTTTTAATGAATGCATCGGCGACCGTTGTTGCCTGTGCATTTGGCAATGGGATCGCGACACAAAATTTTGAAAGGCTGTCTAGGATAGTCAGAATGTGTTCATTCTGATTGGACGTACGTCGCATTGGACCTACTATGTCCATTTATATTTTTTCGAAAACCGTACCTGGCGTATCCGTTATAATCATTGGCTGTTTTGTCTTTACTCTAACCAGTTTCTTTAATTGATAATCTAGGCATTGCTAAATTCTTCTCTGAATATCCGATTTCAAATCTTCCCAAAAATACTCTCTTTTAATTCTGTTATATGTCTTGGTGACGCCTTTGTGTCCTCCTATTGGGGACTTGTGCATCTCATAAAAAATGGAATCTCGTTATTCGATTGGCACGTAGCGTAAGGTTCCTAAACAGATTATCACCTTGGTTTGACTGGATTTGAACGTTTCTTTAATTATGTTGAGGACGTTGGCCCATATTAGATGCTCGACGTGGTTACTGTGGCAAAGACTTAGCGATTGGAGCTTGAGATTTTCGCAAAGATCTTTTAATTCCCTTACGCTTTCTTTAACATTTTCTGATACAAAGGATAATGATCCAGAATATTCGCCTTTCGTAGGCATGACCTTCTGTTAAATACTTCCAGAGGGAAAGTTTGTTTGCTTCGACTAATTTTTGCGATCCAGAGTCGCAAGGTTTCCCGATTGAATCGACAAAATATACTAGGTTATCGTTGCGAAAATGGAACAATTCTTTGCTTGTTATGCAATTTGCGATTTTAAATTCCGAGGTTTTGTCTTCCTTGATCGGAAGTCCTTCATCCTCAGAGGATAATGAGTCAACTGCGTTAGTGGAGTCGGAATCTAGGTCAGTGGAACTTTTGGGACTAGAAATTTGAGGTGCTTTGCGCAGGTTAGGCCTCTCAGCTGATTCGGGGTCAGTGCCCTTTCGGGGTCGCCTAACACGCGCGGGCCTTGTTATCTCGGCTTCTGTTTCCTCGCTGCTACTTTCCTCGTAGTTTATGGCCCTACGGTTTCGGAGCGCATGGCGCCGGGACTTGGAGCGCGCATCTGTCTCCTTGGAAGCAGGTACGTCAACCATTTCCGATGCATCGTCACCGAGTTTTTCTTTAATCTGTTGTTTTGTTTTCTTAGCTACCTGAGATACGTAGTTTTTCGCTTGCAAGCGAGTGACGACATTTATTTCTTCTATTTTTGGGGTTTCATGAATTTCTGCTTGAGTTCTAAAACGTATAGGGCCTTCGTTTTCGCTAACACTGTTTTCTGCTAATTCGCGGAGTATGTCCTGTGCTATCTCATCTAGATTCTCGTCGTTTTTTTGTTCGTAATGAGGTATGGCTTTGACATCCTCGAGTTTTTCGATAGGGTTTCGCGATAAAGCATCGGCGTTTGAATTTAAGGGCCCTGGCTTGTAATCGTACTCTGAAGGTTTGAGTCGCCATTTTAGGACGCGTGTGTTCGCGTCTTTGGCAGTTTTTAACCAGACTAGGGGCTTATGATCAGTGACGAGAGTGAACCTTCTGCCATAAATATAGATCGAAAGGCTTTTTTCAAAAATTATTTTTACATTCAAATTTTGGTTTTGATTTCCATTTTGATTCGGACTTTGTTTTTATTTTGTTTTTGTTTTTGATTTTGATTTTGAATACTTTCTCGATTTTTGATTGTTTTTATTTTTCTTTTTCTTTTGATATTTCCTCGCTACTAGAATTTTTATTTATTTTTCCCTGATCATTGCCCTCATCGGAGTGGTACCGGGGTTTTGAATCGACTTTTTTGGATTGGCCACCTTTGGGCCCTGGAATAGCGTAGTTGTCTTGCAATCTACGACTGAAATAGAAGGATCGCGAGGAATTTGCATGGAATTTGAAATTAACATGCAATATGATTTTGGATTAGTATCGCGAGAAATTGGATTAGCATCACGAGAAATTGGCATTAGCATCGCGAGAAATTGAATTAGAATTGGAGATTGTCATGCAATCTGGGTTTGTTTTACTTTTTGTTTTGTTCGATTTTTCTTCATCATTGCTTTCACTGGAGCGTTGACAAAAGTTTATTTCGACGTTTCTGTCGATTTTTTTATTGGCCACTGCTGGGCTCTGGACCGGCGTAGTTGTCATGCAATCTACGTCCGAATTCGGATCAGAGTCTTGACAAAATGGATTAGTATCGCGAGAAATTGGTGTAACATCGCGAGAAATTGGATTAGCATCGCGAGAAAATGAGATTAGCATCGCGAGAAATTGGATTGGATTCGCAAATTGTCGTGCAATATGATTTTGTCTTTTTATTTGATTTGGTTTTCCACGATGTCGAATTCCTGTAGTTTTATGACTGGCACGATCAGTCTTACGGCGTCATTTGTGGGATTGAAAACCTTCAAATATGCCTTTCCGTCGACGTTTGTTACCAGGTAGTCGCCGGCGTAAACATCCTTACGGATTTTTAAAGGCGGGATATACCCTTCCTTTAACGTGCGGTTTTCGACTCTCATGTGGAAAGAAGTTTTTGAACGCGCGGGGATTTCCATTACCTCGTCGGGTTCGTTTGTTCGTTTAAACGGCCATGCCTTGTCTTCACATTCAAGGCATTCCGTCTTGAAATTTATTTTGGATTTTGTCGAAAAAAAAACAATTGGGACCTTAATGAACCGGGGTGAGGGAGTCGAACCTCGCCAGGTATAATGTAGAATAAAGTTTCGAAATTGTATTGTTTTTAATTTGGTTCGGGATAGCGCCACTGTCTAACATCGATATTTTTTTTGTCGGTGCGCTCCGATACACACCGAGGGTAGGTTAACGAAATCTTCTGCGTTTATAGTGTAGGTAAGATAGATTCGGGCGGAATGATTATCGTGACCGGACGCGTTGAGATCGTAGGTTCTCGCAGCGCGGGTGTCCAAGGGGTATTCGGACCATGTCGCGAGTCATTATATTCGCGGGTACAGCAGTTTTCGATAGTGTGTCCTATCCTTTTACAATATCGACAAATGGGTCGCTTGGATTTAGGCGTTTTGTTCTTTAACTGATAACATTTATCTGCTGAATGGCCAATTTTTTTGCACATTCGACAAACAATTGAGTTTTGTTCACTTAGAACCCTTTGGTACTCGTTGGCATTGTGTTTTTGATTTTTAAAATTTTGACAGGTGAGGGTCGGGAATCGACAATTTTCTGTAGTGTGATTGTCCCTTTTGCATACGTTACAAAATTTTACTGATTTGGACGGGACGAACCTTTCGTGGTTGGTGGGATTGGACTGCAATTCTTTGCGCGCTTCAACTTCGCGTTCGATTTTTATCGCATATTCTATTGCGTCTTCGCATACCGGTATGAATTCTGATAAAGCGATATTTGTTTTGTCGAATTCCGGGACACAGCTAATGACGTCTTTTAAGGATATTAATTGGTTTGTTCCTAGCGCCATATTGTTCAAGTTATCTGGATTTTTCTCAGGTGGCAATGCTAATTTTTTGACGGATCTTTTAGGAGCTTCGAGACCCGATAATAAATTAGCGTTTGATCCTCTTAAAGCGTACCCTGTACTACGAGATTGACCTGGTTCGTTTGTTTCTGAATCCGGTAGATCGTCAGTGATATTCAAATCTAGCGACTCGCATGTGGATTCCTTATCCATTAAGGCAATTTGCAAAAGCACATACCCCTTTTACAATCCCGGACGAGCCCCCAAAAATTATATGTCACGTCCTGAGGGAACGTGGGCATATACCTATGGCGGTTCCCTCTTTTTAGCCTACGCCTAGCGCACTAGCTCGGGATGAGGGTGTAAAAGGGAGAGGTGCATGCAAATGTGGGAATGACGCAGTGACTCGATTGATAAATGAATTGATTTACGCAAATGATTGAGAATTCGGGGTTTATTATAATTAACCAATTTGGTTAATTCTATTAAATTAATAATACAAAAATATACACGAAATATTTTGCTTACATTTGCCGATGCATCGTAGATACGCTAATCTGTTTATAGTCGTCGGGTTCGGGCCTCCGCAGGTAGGTCGGACCCCTCGGTTGCGCACGCTTGGTAACAATGATGGCTCACGTCGGGACAAAAATTTAACACGTGGGTATTTATCGCGAGACGAGGTTGGAATTAAATTACTATTTACGCAAAACAATACGATGTACACATTCAACGTAGACACTTAATAAAATTCTTGTAGTTCGCGTTATTATAAAGTATAATTTGGGAGTTAAAGTTCGCATTCGCTTTATGGAGACAGTTTTTGTAATTGTTTCGGTGAACGTTGTTGCTTGATTTTTGTTCGTACGCGATAGAGACTTAAGGGAGATTTTTACTCAACGAGTGATGATGGAACACTGTTGGGAGACTAGATCTGAACGAGTGGTGATGGAACACTGTTAGGAGACTAGATCTGAACGAGTGGTGATGGAACACTGTTGGAAGACTAGGTCTGAACGAGTGGTGATGGAACACTTTTGGGAGACTAGGCCTGAACGAGTGGTGATGGAACACTGTCTCCAAGATTTTTCTATCCTAGCTTGTAGGATATTTTGGATGCTGGGATGGTGAGTGGGAGAAGAAGTTTCTCGAAAAGTGCATTTTCGTCATGCGTTAATTTTTTGATTGGTGGAAAGGATGTAGGAAATTGACGAGTGCATATGATTGGTCGAGTTGGAAGGGGAAATATTTTTGGAGACTATGATTGGGTGTAGACTATGATGTGTGTGCTCTCCATCTCGATTCTCGGAAACTAGTCCACGTCTCGTTATTTGGAGCGTTGGAAAAATATAGGGAGGAAAAAGGGCCTTGGTCGCGTCGCCGCGCTTGCCTTAAGATAGGCTTTGTTGACCCAGGTGTGAGAGTGCATGGGAAATACCAACGTAGTTTTATTGCCGGGTCAACTTTTCGGCATGAAGGATTTCCTTTTGGAGAATGTATATTTTTGTAGAGTAAGGATTTGGATATTTTCGTGTGTTGTACGTTCTTATGGCTAAGGATTTTATCATCAACTGCGTTTGACGGTTGCGTGTAGATATGGTCAAGACCGACTGTGCTCTCGCGTGGGATATTCTGCGCGACGCTCGCTTCTTATCGATATATTTCGTTTCGGCTTTGGTACGCCTAATTCTAAAGAAAATATAAGGATCCGTCGAAAAATGAGAATGGCGTTATCGTGTGTATTGGTTTTCGTAGTTTTCCACGATTTCCATGTGGCATCGGGTAAGCCCGCGTTTTCGCCGGAGTTAAATAAAATAGGAGAGGAAAAAGAAATAGATAGTGCTTTTTCTCGCGACGTTACATAGACGATAAAGTTTGTAATGCTATCACCCATAATATGTCTACTCAACGATGCTATTTATGCAAAGCAACTTCAAAAGAGTTTAACAATATCGATGCAATTCTAGAAAAGGAAGTATCTGAAGGTCATTTACAGTTTGGATGATCAACTTTGGATTCATGGATACAGTTTTTCGAATGTCGTTTGCATGTAGCATGTAAGCTTGAAATTAAAAAGTGGCAAGCGCGTAGTGATAAAGAGAATGAACAATTAAAAATCGGAAAAACAAATATACAGAAGGGTTTCCGTATCGAATTGGGTCTAATAGTCGATCAACCAAAGCCTGGTTTCCCGAGTCGAAATTTTCGAGCCGCGTTCAACCCACAAAATGAAGGCGAGCAGAAATCGGCGTGAGCGGATTATTGGGTATCTAAAGGAGGGTACAATGTTCGAAAGTACCATGCGTTAGAGCCTCCGATGAACCTCCGGCATGGCAGAAAGTAGACTTTTTGACTCAAAGGAGGTCAGTGAGGATCACAATTGAACCTACGGAACCTCAGGTCGGCCTACTTCGAGCGCTCCCGCAGAACCTACTGCCCCCCCTTTCGGCATACTGTACACGGCTAAACAAAAAAATTAATTTATATAGAATCTATTTAAATAAAATAGGTTTTTTCCTTGTCTCACAGCCTACTACGATCATATTTCTTTCAAAGATATTTATATATATTAATAAAGATGCGATTCAAATTAATCTTTATTTGCTTACAACGTATACTGTAAAGCTAAGTGTACTATATGCATAAAATATTTCATAAATCGAAAATAAAATGAACTCCTTAATTGAGAGCTTTACCACAAGGATTTTTCATCGTAATTCGTCATTGCCTGGCCTTTGGAAATAATTTTTTTCGAAGAAAATATTTGCCCTATATGCGGCTTGAACCTAGTCCTACCTACTCATAGCTACGCTCCGCTGCCCCGATGCTACCGAGTGCTTATAACATTTTGGTCGCTGATATGGCATAAGAGACCAAATGAATACCTCTAACTATTTGTTGTATCACATAAGCTATATCAATTAGTTAATATGATTGTGATAATTAGTGAGTTGCATCGAATAACATGCTATAGATTTTTCAAACAAACACCCACACACGCACACACACACACACACACACACACACACACGCACGCACGCACACACACACACACACACACACACACACACACACACACACACGCCACATGGGGAGTCTGAAACCCCTACGTGGCGCGTCCCCAGGCGGCGGATAGGGGGAAGCCCTCGTATATAAATATAGACATAGATGGACAAATATCTATATGGATATAGATATACATATAGAGATATCTATCTAGATATAGATATGGATATTGAAATGTCTATATAGATATACAGGGAAGGAGGCAATTAAAATACCTCCCGTGGACCAACAGACACGGGGAACAAACCTCGATAGCCAATGAATATGAGAAGTCCAATAAAGGATATACCGATTAGGGTGCAGGGGCACGGAACCCCAGTACCGGCGCCTTCAGGGAGTGACCAAGCGGGCTCCCGGGCGTCGTCATCGAACAACCGCAGTACCACGGAGGTGGGCCACTTGGCCTCCATGGCGCACAATGTTTCAAGTGAAGAAAAGGAAGAGACAGGTGGAAGCCGAAAGGAGATTTTGAAGTTGGCGGAGAGGCACGGAAAGACGCTGGAGAGCCTAGCCTCTTTTATCCAGCAGAAGAAAAACCTCCACAAGGAGATCCAGCGGTGGGTTCCTATGCTTACCAGTACTTGAAAAGGTATAGAGGACCTCGTAGCGTGGAGTGCAAAGCCACAGGCGGCAACGTTGACTGGAGGAACGCAAACCATGCCGACCATAAGCGAAGCGAAGTCGACTTTCCCTAACAAGGAGAGGAACGATGAAGGCATGGACGTGGGCGGTACCTCGACGCAAGTAAGCAAGGCGAAGAGGAAAAAGCGGGTTACACCGACGTCGACCGACGGAAAGGAGCCGAAGGAAAAGCAGCTGGTAGAGCCATTGGCTGGTCAATCCGAGGATAAGGGCGACAGATCAGAGCAGAAGGGGCAGACTGCGCGAAAGAAGAAAAGATCGCACAAGATATCCGAGAAGCAGCCTCAGAAGAAGGCGCAGAAACCTCGCGAACGGCCGACTCTGCCTAACGCTCTCGTCATCCACAAAAAGGGTGACTTGAGCTATGCGGAGATCTTGAGTCGTATAAAGAAGGATCCGGCGCTCAAGGATGCAGGTGAATGCGTCCAAAAGGTACGCAGAACGAACGCGGGAGATCTGCTGATCGTTCTGAATAAGGAGAGCTCAGCCAAAGCACCGGAATTGCGAAACCAATTCGAAGGTGTTCTTGGTGAATCAGCAATGGTCCAGAGTAAAGTCCAGGAAGTTGATCTGGAGATCAAGGACCTGGAAGAGGACGCGACGAAGGAGGAGATATCGGCGGCCCTGCAGAGAGTCTTGGGACCGGACTATTCAGTCACGGAATACTCTCTTAAGTCTCTGCGTAAAGCATATGGCAGAACTCAGACCGCGGTAATACGACTCATGGTGCCTGGTGCCCGGAAACTTCTGGATACAGGAATCATCCGAGTCGGCTGGTGTAATTGCAGAATCCGAGAGGTGGTGAGACCACTAAAGTGGTTCAAGTGCTGGAAATTTGGACACTTATCACGGAACTGCAAGAGCAACGTTGACCGGGCTAAAGACTGCATCAAGTGCGATAACACTGGCCTCAAAGTTGCCGAATGCACAGCAAGTGCAAAGTGTGTCATATGTGCAGAAGCGGGAGATGGGGCACCCACAGCCCACATCGCAGGTAGCAGCCGGTGTCCAGCGTATACGCGGGCTCTCCAGGCTCTCCAGGCACTCCAAAAACGATGCAAATGAGAGTATTCCAGCTTAACCATTGTAAAGCAGCACAGGACCTGCTCATGCAGACTGTGCGCGAGCTGAAGCCTGACTTGGCGATACTCTCGGAACCATATAGACATCTAGACACGCAACCTTGAGAATCTGACGCAAGTGGGAAGGCCGCAATTTGGTCCTGCGGAAAACTTCCATTTCAGGATCTTGCGAGTCGGACGGAAACTGGTTTTGTGAGAATAAAAGTCAAAGGAGTTCATTTCTACAGTTGTTACGCACCGCCTAGTGTGACGACTTATGAGTTTGAGAATTTTCTCGACAACTTAGTCGCAGACGCTAAACAACGCTTCCCGGTAGCCATAGCCGGCGATTACAACGCGTGGACTGTGGAATGTGGTAGTAAAGTGACGAACAGGAAGGGCCAAGCTCTGCTTGAGGCTATGTCCTTATTGGATGCAGTACTACTTAATGCAGGTACAAAGCCCACTTTTGTTAAAGGTGAAGCCTCCTCTATAGTGGACCTCACTTTTGTGAGTAGTAGCCTGGCAAGAGGAAACCAGTGCCACTGGGTAGTCAGTGATATCTACACTCACAGTGATCATCAAGCGATTCTCTGGGAGATTCGCGGTGACTTCAGCAGAACAGCGAAGGCACCGAAGACAGACGGGAAGGGCTGGAAAGCGAAAATGTTTGTCGCGGACTTGTTTCGTGAAACTTTTGACACCAGCTCCCTCGCAGCGGAAAGTGCAACCGAGAAGGTCGAGGTGGTCATGCCGAAGCATGCGATGCCACAATGCCATGGAAACGTAATGTCGACTTCCGCCCGGCGGTACACTGGTGGAGCGAACAAATTGCCGGCCTCCGAAGGGAGTGTCATCGAACTCGCCGCCTAGCGCAACGAGCTCGAGGCAAACGCTCGTTCCCCGATTTGGAAGAACAGCACAGGAAGGCGCGCTTGAAGCTTAAAAAGGCTATCAAGCAGAGTAAAGCTGAAAGCTGGGGCAAACTGCTCAGCGAGGTGGAAGATGCTCCCTGGGGCAGGCCGTACAAAGTAGTAATGACTCGGCTGAAAAGCCAGCCAATGCCATCGCCTGTGGACGCAGCTCTGCTGGAAAAGATTGTTTCACATCTGTTCCCTGAGCAACCCGAGGAGGACTATCACCTCGAAGAGGACGTCGATGAAGACATCCCAGCCATTACTGAAGAAGAGCTTCTTACGGCGATTGCCAGGGTGGGCAACAATAAAGCCCCCGGCATGGATGGGATACCCAACATCGCACTCAAGGCAGCTGTTATGTTCAAGCGTGTGGGGAAAAGAATATTAGCAGACACAGGAAACGTTACGAAGTATGATTTCAGTTAACCGTTTATTCCCAACGCTTCGTACATGTATCACTCAGCGTGGTCGGGGGAAGAGTGCGCTCGCTGCTGTTACGCTAGCGTCGTACCGTCGGTACCGTCGGTAACGTCGTGTTCTTGGTACCGACTCTACATCTCCTCTCTCTCTAAATATCCACCTATTCCATTCGTCCAATATATTGATGCTTTATAAAGCGTTTTTTTTTATTCGTTGGGAAGCACACAACCAAGATAATAAACAACAAAAAACAATATATATCTCTATATTGAAAACAGCGATTTCAATCGTTCATGATGATCCTCTTAAAGAAAAACAAAATTATAGAATCATCCTCTTAAAAAAAATAACAAAAAGAACAAAATTATAGAAGAGCCCAAACAAAAAAATTTTAATAACGAAATTAGTTTTCGTGATCGTACGTCAGGCGCACCGGCGGTTTTCTGATTCTCGCTGGCCAGCGCCGTGCCGGCACCTCGGTTTGTGCGCTTTCTGCGCCCGTTTCTTCGCGATTGTCGTTACCTTTGGGTGTATCTTTTCCGACGTCTGGTGCCGGCACCGCTCTGTCCTCGTGCGGGGTGACAGTCGTTTCTGAGCTCGGGCATTGGCGGCTTCTGTTCGGTTCCACGTACTCGTTCACCCGAGGTCGAGGCGGTGTTTCCTCACCAATCGCTCGCATTTGATCTACGTATCCGTCGCCAGGTTCTTCCGTCGTCCAGCCGTACTTGGTAATGTAGTTTACCTTGTTTCTCAATGACTCTACCGTATTGCCATTTTAATTGCGCCGCGTACTCTCGGACTGCTACTCTATCCCCAGTTTTGAAAACTCTCGCGGTCGTTTCACCGGTTTCTGCCCCCGCGGCCCGTGTCGTGGGTTTCATCCGGTCTAAACGTGATTTAATCTCGCGACCGAACATGAGGAACGAAGGTTATATGTTCGTGATGCAATAAGGCATTTTACGGTATTGTAACAGCAATTTGCAAAGCTCCCGTTCTTTTTCATTCGTCTGAGGGTCCATTGCCCGTAAGGATTTTTTTATTGTTTGCACGCACCGCTCTGCCAGCCCGTTCGTCGCGGGGTGATATGGCGCGGTTAGTCTATGTCTAACGCCGTTCGTCTCTAAGAAACGTTCAAACTCGTAAGATACAAATTGCCTGCCGTTATCGCTGACCAACACCCTCGGAATGCTGAAGCGCGCGAAAATTTCTCTACAGCATTTAATGGTTGCGTTAGTCGACATATCTTTGGTCATGTATACCTCTGGCCAACGCGAGTACGCATCCATAATAACAGCCGTAGAATGGCCCTGCGTAATCCACGTGCACGCGTTCGAACGGGCTTTCCGCGGTCTCCTACGGATGTGTGTCTACCTTCGGCGGGTCGTGTCTAAACGCGTTGCATTCGCCGCAGTTTTGTGCCCTTTTTGCGATGTCTCGATCTATGCCTTCCCACCAACAGTAACTTCGTGCCAGGCCTTTCATTTTATTTACCCCGAAGTGCGCGGTGTGAAGCTCGCTCAATATTTCGGTTTGCAATGTCTTTGGTATGATTACCCTTTGCCCTCGGAGAAGGCATCCCTGTTGAACCGAGAATTCGATTTGCGGGATATTGAAACGTAACTCCTTTGCAATCGTTTTCCCCGCTAGAAGCGCTTGATATAGGGTACGGAGGTGGCTATCTTTATTCGTTTCACTAGCTAATCTCGATACCGTTACCGGTAATGTTTCTATCTGCGCGAGCTCAAAAACGTCCGGTTCGTCATAACCTACCAGTTCCTTTGACGACACGGGTAACCGTGATACCGCGTCCGCGTTCGCGTTCGCTTTAGAGTCTTTGTACTTCATGTCGTACGAGAAAGCCTGTAGATAGATCGCGTAATGCTCCATGCGCGTCGTTGCGAGCACCGGTAGCCCTTTTTGCGGGCTGAAAATCTGCACCAAGGGTTTGTGGTCCGTAAATAATATGAAACGACGGCCATATAGATACTGGTAGAATTTCCTGACCTCAAAAATTATCGCGTCCGCTTCCTTATCAATCTGTGAATATTTCTGTTGGGTTTTTGACAATGTCTGTGATGCGAACTGTATCGGTCGTTCTGTCTTGTTTTCGTACACGTGTGAGAGCACTGCTCCCACTCCGTACGGTGATGCGTCGGTAGCTAGTACGATCGGTAATCGCGCGTCGAAATGTGCTAAACAGTCCGTGGATTGTATTCTGTCTTTTACTGCACAAGAAACTCGCTCGCATTCGTCCGTCCATATGAATTTCACATCGTCATGTAGCAATTGATGCAACGGGAAAAGTAACGCGCTTAAGTTTTCGAAAAAAACGTCCGTAATAGTTAACTAGTCCCACAAATGCGCGAATTTGCATCTTGTCTGCTGGTCTCGGGGCATTCTGTATCGCGCTTACCTTCTCTAAGGTTTTATGGATGCCGTTTCTGTTAATTTTGTACCCGCAATATTCGATTTCGTCTGTGAACAACTGTGATTTTTTTTCGTTAATGTGCAGATTATGCCTCGGCAGCCGCGATAAAACCTCCCGTAGGTTCTTTAGATGTGCTTCATCGTTTTCGCCTGTGATTCTAATGTCATCTAAGAAAACCGTGGTTCCCGGGATTCCCTGTAGGATTTTTTCCATCTCCCTTTGCCATATCGCGGGAGCTGATGCGACGCCGAACATCAGTCGATTACTTTGGTAGAGGCCGCGGTGTGTATTTAGCGTTAGTAAATGGCGATCCGCGCGATGTATCTCGAGGTGCAAATACGCGTTATTAAGATCGATTTTAGAAAACTTTTGTCCACCCGCCATAGACGCGAACAACTCGTCTACGGTCGGTAACGGGTGTTCGCCCACGTGTAGATTCGGGTTTATCGTTACTTTGAAATCTCCGCATATTCTGACCTCACCGTTTTTTTTCTTTACCGGTACGATCGGTGTAGCCCACTCCGAAGTGTCTACTTTCGTCAAAACGCCTTCCCTTTCCAATTTACTCAACGTTTCTTCGATTTTTGGTCTCAATGCGAACGGAACTTGTCTCGCTTTTCGAAAAACCGGCCTTGCGTCCTCTTTTAGATACAGTCTCGCGGCTATACCTTCTATCTTCCCGATTCCTTCTTTAACCGCGATCGGGAACTCCCTAGTTAGTCCCTTAACTAAGGGACTAACTAGGCGACGCTAATCGACGCTTAGTGCCTCTATTTGTGTTGCTTCTTCCTCCCATATGTCCAGGTGCAACTGCCTAATCCACTCTCTACCTAGCAGCGGTGCGCGCTCGTTTTCTATCACGTAAATGTTTAACTCGAAATCGCTGTTTTTGTATATTACTTTAACCGTTATGAAACCCAGAACTTTCAAAACCGTTTTGCAGTATGAGACTAATTTTAGCGACGTTGGAAGGACGGCTGAACCTGGGAATCGTTTCAAGTACTCTTTGTGGCTCATTACCGTGACCGTAGCGCCGCTGTCGATCTCGAACTGAACTTCATCTTCGTTTACCAACAGTATGATGAAAAATTTTGTTCGATGCTGTGTATGCTCCGTATTTAGTATGTCGACATCTTCCGATACCGTGAGCTCGTCCAATGCGACGATTTCATCCACCTCTGACTCCTCCGCAATTTGATGCGCCTGCGCTGCATTTTTGGCTCTTCTGCACACCTTCGCGATGTGCCCTTTTAAGCTACAAAAAGAACAAATTTCATTAATTTTATCACAATGGTGTGCGAGATGTTTTGAATTACCGCATCGATAACATTTTTTCTGTGTATTTTTCGACATGGCTGCGGGCGTGGAGCTATTCTCGAGTGCTTCTTGTGCTGACTTGACGAATTTTTTTGCTTTCGTTTTCACCCCCAGAGCGTGCACTACTCCGCTCTGGTGTAATTCCGCGGCATCTCTGGCGGAAAGCTCCATGCCCACTGCGGTCTCGAACGCTCTGTCTAAGTCTAGATCTCTCGTTTCGAGTAGCCTGTTCTGAATCTTTTCGCTACGTAATCCAAAAACAAATTGATTTCGCAATGCTGTGTTCAAAAAGGCCCCAAATTTACAGTATATTGCTAGCTTTTGTAACCCCGCCAAGCAATCCCTGACGTTTTCACCCTCGTGTTGTCGGCGCTGGTGGAAACGGAAGTTTTCCGCGATTTCCAACGGTGCTGGATTGTAGTATTGCTTCATGAGCGTGACTACCTCTGCGTACGTCTTTTCCAGTGGCTTCCCAGGGGCGACTTTGTCACACAGGGTGTCATACGTCTCCGGTCCCATGAAGTGGAGTAGATAATGCAGTCGGTGGCCCCCGTGTACGTTGAAGATCGTGAACGCCTCCTCCAGGCGTTCGACCCATCGATCCCATGGCCTCGCCCAATGTCTTTCACCGATCGCCAAATGCTTTCGCAATTATGTCTTTTTAGCGTTCGATATACACCCACTTTTTGCACTTTTCGTCCGTTCCTCCACTGGTTACCCGAACAGGGCTTCGGTTTTCTTAAAGGAAAGACCAACTCCGGCGAAGCACTTGTTGCTCTCGGTAAGACCACGTGTTGCGATGCACCCACTTCGGTTGTTCTTTACTGTTCAGATATTCCGTAAATCGCGTAAGTCTTCGAATCCCATCCTCGTCGCCAATTGTTATGTTCAAGCGTGTGGGGAAAAGAATATTAGCAGACACAGGAAACGTTATGAAGTATGATTTCAATTAACCGTTTATTCCCAACGCTTCGTACATGTATCACTCAGCGTGGTCGGGGGAAGAGTGCGCTCGCTGCTGTTACGCTAGCGTCGTACCGTCGGTACCATCGGTAACGTCGTGTTCTTGGTACCGACTCTACAGCAGCGATCAAGTTGGCACCGGCAATATTCCTGGGCATGTACAATGCGTGTCTCAAGGGAGGAATCTTCCCGGACAAGTGGAAGTGGCAGAAGCTAGTGCTCCTCCCGAAAGGGAAAAAGCCACCGGACGAACCTTCATCCTATCGTCCGCTCTGTATGCTGGATACCGCGGGAAAGATCTTCGAGCGCATCATCCATAACAGAATTGAGAAGGTCGTGGGCCCTCTACTGGCGGAGGGCCAGTTTGGCTTCAGAAAGGAGCGCTCTACTCTGGATGCCATTAATACAGTGGTGAAGCAGGCGCAGGAGTCGACTGCGGGGAAACGATGGGCAAGAGGGTCCAAGAAGTACTGCGCAGTTGTCGCTCTCGACGTCAAAAACGCTTTCAACTCGGCGATATGGAAGTGTATCATGGATGCCCTAAAAACATTAGGTGTACCATGGTACCTACGGAGAATAGTGGCGAGTTACCTATGTAATAGGTGGCTCATGTACGACACAGAGGATGGACCAAAGACGTATAGGGTGACTGGAGGAGTTCCTCAGGGCTCTGTACTTGGACCGCTTCTGTGGATCATCATGTACAATGATCTGCTGCTATTAAAATTGCCGAAAGGAGTGTCCATCGTAGCGTTCGCAGATGACGCGGCGCTGATTGTCATCGCCAAATTCCTGGAGCAAATCACCGCACTCTTCGGCGACGCTTTCTGCAAGATAAAGGAATGGATGTCTTCTGTTGGACTGCATCTTGCAGCCCACAAAACAGAAGTACTCCTCGTATCCAGCAGGAAGGTGATGGAAACGGTGACGCTGAGGGTTGGAAACTCCGAAATCACATCCCAACCGTTCATTCGGTGCCTGGGTGTGATTCTCGACGCCAGGCTGAACTTCAAAGAGCAAACCGAGCAGATCAGCAGAAAGGCCGCTGGGGTGGCTACCACCCTGGCGCGACTCATGCCTAATGTTGGTGGCCCCAGACAGAAGAGAAGGAAACTGCTGTCATTAGTGACGACCTCAGTGCTCACCTATGGCATACCCATATGGGCTGATGCACTGAAAATCCAGGAGTACCGCAGGAAGGCTGCAGCAACGTATCGCGCCAGTGCCTTGAGGGTAGTCTGTGCGTTTCGCACTGTCTCCGAGGACGCTATCAACGTTATCGCGGGAATGCTGCCCATTGAGGTGCTTGCCGAGGAGCGTAGATCGATGTACCAGCAGAAGGGAGCTAGAAACCCCAGTTATGCAAGGACAGAAGCGAGAGCAACCAGTCTCAACCAGTGGCAGACGATGTCGGATGCTTGTCCCAAGGGAAGGTGGACACATCGACTAATCCCGAAGGTGGAGATATGGGTGAACCGTCTACACGGGGAGCTCAACTATTATCTCACTCAAGTGATCTCAGGACACGGCTGTTTTCGGGCTTATCTCAATAAGTTTAATTATAAAGATTCCCCGGACTGCCCAGCATGTGTAGCAGTCGAGGAGAACGCTGAACATGCATTGTTCCAATGCCCAGAGAGGCTAAGGCCTCTCCCGCGATGTAATACCTAGCGGTCGTCCCGCGGGAGAATTTGTAAGGCCACAGAGGAATGGGGGTTTTTAGTCGGTGCAAGCCCGACACACGGCAATTATTTGCTACGGTGCGGAGGCATTTTCCCGCTAAACCTCTTAAAAAAAAACACACACACACACACACACACACGCGCGCGCACACACACACACACACACACACACACACACACACACACACACACACACACACACACACACACACACACACACACACACACACACACACACACACACACACACACACACCCAAACAAACACACATATACATATATATATATAAAATTCCTTTCTCGAGGAATTTTAACCCCCGCCCCTTTGATATGAGTGTTGCAATAAAGATGGACTGTTAGTTCAATCAAATAGAAAAATGTTTAACTCTACGAAAATTCTATTTAAGGTAAATTAAAAAGAAATAACTCGATCCATTCAGTGAACGTAACTAAATTGTTTTTTAGAACAGATGAAAATGTTGAACTGATGAAACCGAATCATAAATTTATTAGGATCAAATAAAATATGTAGTTATTGGACGATATTAAATAGATTGATTTTCTATAAATGAACATTTTTTAAATCAATAATTTTAATAATGGAATGCAATAGAAAAAATTTGGTTCTATGAAAAATCTAGTTAATTCAAATAAAAAAGAATCAAATAGACGCGGTTAGTTAATATTATATTTAGCGGAAAAAATAAAAATATGCTTCATACATACACGTGGAAATATTTTTTAAATTTTCGACGTGCTAAAAATGAAAACAAAGAAAAATCAAACATTTTATTTAAAATCGACGGTAATCGGCCGTCGCCATTTATCAACTCATTATTGAATTAACAAAAAAAAACAAAAAGAAAAAATAAAGAAAAAATCGAATGAGGTTGAATTCTAAACCGACAATTTCAATCCTTTAGAACATGAAATAGACTATAATTAACACCCTAACGTTCCATATAGATATCAACATTATATGTTATTTAGATCTACACTGCCAACCAAAAGTTTTCGGACACTCCACATGATCGCAAAACTTTTGAGCACTGGATAATTGCCAAATAATGTTAGAGTAATATAATTCATTTCATTTATTATTTCACGCAGATACTATAAAGATCTATATAATTAAGTAATTATACAGAGCTTTATAGTACCATCGTGAAATAATTATTATTCTACCATAAGTTTGCAATGATCCAAAGTGATATTAAGTTTTGCAGTTATCCGAAGTGTCCGAATACTTTTGACTGGTAGTGTATATTCGAATATATTAATGCAACCACATATTTCGAGTATAATATATACATATATACATATATACATACATATATATACATACATACATACATACATATATATATATATATATATATATATATATATATATATATATAGTATTATATAATATATACCGTCGCTTAAAAGTTTGGATACACTAGTCGATATTTCTCGCTGCACTAAAAGTTACATAGCTTCGTAAAAAAAAGATAACCAAATTTACCGAACGGCGTTTTAACGGGAATAAATTCAGCTATATATTGCTTTTCTGAAATATTTTTTAATAATTTTCTTTTCGACCCGGTACGCACTTTTATACCTGACTGATTTTCGGCTTTTTTTCGACCATCGAGAATTGGACGCATGACTTATGCAAAAAAAATTTGTTACGTTTATCCATGATAAACTTGAACGGGGTAGCAGGAACTCCATTTGCGTTTTTTATAAAGTTTTGTACGATTTTTTTCGCAATGTTATTTTATTTTTTGCTAAAAAAGACTAATTCTAGATAATGCAATGTAACTCAAGAACTAGAGGGTTTAAGAAGAAATGTCAAGGACGAAAAACGTCGCGTAAGCTTATACTGGCTAGACGGGCATTTTTGAAGAATTTTCCTGTGAGATTTTTTCTCACAGGAAAACGCCCATTAATCCGATAGAATTGGAGTAAGACTGTATATACAAGCATTCTTTTATGAATTGCCTATAAAATAATAATAAATCGATATTGAGCAAATTTGATTGTTTTCGCACATTAATATTGCACAAATAATTTGATAAGGGGACGATGGATTTTTATTAATTTCGTATTATTTTCGTCATCGAACGGGTTACCGATTAGGCCACAATGGAATGATGATGGAGGAGATATCGAATTTCGGCCGAAAGCAGGTTAGGTGGGGTCGAGGCAACAGTTTGAGATTGAAAGCAGGTTAAGGAGGCCTGTGCTCTGCACAGGAAACTGGGGGTCGAGAGACAGCTCGCTACTTTGTGCAGTTATATCCGTGGTTCTGCATGCCAACTTTGGTACATAAGGTATTGATTCATGGCGCAGAAGTGATAAACTCATCGGTATTGTCGATAGGACACAGGTCTGAAGAAGCTCAAGAGTCTACTAATAAAAACATTTAAAAGTTTCGTGAAGATTTTGCAAGACAGTGTTCCCGAGCCAAAACAATGGAAGACATTATTTCACGCTTATTATTAATATCCGATCCATTTATTTCGAATCTTCGCGAATTGCCTCGAAAAAATTTGAGGTCGTTGCTCCCAGAAGCAGTTCTATTGTTAGTTGCGCCACGTATACTAGCAAGTACAGGAAGCGCGAGCGATTCAAAAGTTGAATCAACTGATTGTGAATCAAATCATTCTTCGGATGACAATGCGTGAACTTTAAATCAACCGATTGTATGTTTTATCGTATTATACAACATATGTATCCATTTTGTACTTTCTATATAAAAGTGGTTCATGTCAAATCCGCCATTTTGTTCTTATTTCAAATTTTGACTTCGGATTCATAATCAGCGACCCCGAAAACCCCCGAGTACTGACTTTCAGCCAAATTTATAACGTTTTCGAGTTTTGGCCCCACTGTGCATTGTGTGACGTCACATCGCAGGAATGCACGTCGCGAATCACGTCGCAAGATTCTGCGATGCGTCGAACGACTTCGCAGATTTTTGCATTGCGACCTCGTATCGCATGTGTGTGTCGGCCCTGACAGAAGTTTTCTTTTTGATGCCTTGTTATAATTATGTGCTGATTTATGAGAATTAATGATTTCCTTTTCGTTTAGATCGCACATTTATATTGTTCCAAAAAATGATTATGCTGCATTCATAAACACTTTTCAGTTTTGACACATTTGTTATACATTGACGTTAAAAACTCTAGATTCGAAAAAAATCGAGCAAATGTAAACTTTCTTTGTTATGAGGTAAAAAATATCGAGAATTGGCTACCTCACGATCACGCAGTTAACAGTCCCGACTGCTACTGATGAAAAACGCCAAACAAAAACACGGTTGCCTGGGGCTATTGGAATTCGCCGGGCAAGACTCGTTTCTTGTGACTATAAAGCAGTAGTCGACGGATCATCCGCGCGTGTGGCTCTTTTTCTAACCGAATTTCTGTCGAGTTTATGTATGCTTACTATAAAAAGGAATTTCGGTTTACATGACAGTCTGTTTGTGAGTGATATGCTTAAAAGTGGAACGTCGGTATAATTATTTTACGATCGTTGTAATATTAGGATGATGATGTTTCACGGCGTCACGTAAGTTTTAGTTTCATTTGCGATGTGAAAAAGTAAGCTTTGT
Source organism: Ophion ellenae (assembly GCA_963210295.1). Classification (NCBI taxonomy): domain Eukaryota; kingdom Metazoa; phylum Arthropoda; class Insecta; order Hymenoptera; family Ichneumonidae; genus Ophion; species Ophion ellenae. Next base: position 11,537,460 of record OY723388.1, read on the forward strand.
TGAATTTGCATAAATCTCAGGCAGCACGTTTTAATATTCTGATCCGCGTACTTGGAAGATTGATGGTTTAACTCTTGTTTTAACCTTTTCTCGTTCTCTTTATGCTATAAATAAATGATTACTTATTATACCTAAATGAAAATACTATTAGATCCATGAATAGAAAAAGTACCGTAACATGTACTACGCCGATAAATTATTCCTTGTTGTTGCCTATAATAAAGACATATTGATTTTTATCAATATGCTGAAGTACTAAACGTTATCGCATACTAACGAATTTTTAAACACCCAGTCTCGGTACTCGAAAAAAAACTTCATTCCAGTAAAATCCTCTTAAACTTCATGGATATACAAATTCCGCGAATCGTACTTATTCGAATGAGTCACATAAATTGGATCATGGCGACGACCTACGAAGAAATGAGACCGCCATCGAATTTAGTGCTAATATTCACTGATGGAAAATAAATTGATGAATCGGTTCCACTACTAGGCTATGAATTATTTTTAAAAATATGGAGTTTGAAAGATTATAGCCATCAATGAAAATGTGATGTCTCATTAGACCGAAATTTTTCCTGAGCTTCATACTCTATGCATAAAGATTTATTTCAAGACACAATAACGATGAGTCTTCATAACTCAACAACGTAAAAAAAATAGTTGATTTTGTCGTAGATTTTTATAAATAAAAAAATACGTATTGTTTCGTTTTTGTTAAATTTAATCAGGGGGCTAGGCATAAAGCAATAAAGGGAGTGTGACAGATATGCCACATTGTGTTGTAACATTCCTTTATGATATATAGAATGCTTTGAAGCAGTTGTTTTGCGTCTTGCAGCACAAAGCGAGGCCACATTTTCTACACGCCGTTTGTCATCTTGATATATTTTTTTTCGACTTTCGCGAACTTTACGTACACTCGAATCTTGTAATTTCGCAATAACTGAACCACGAACAAATTTTGATCCAACTAACGCTATCTAGTTTGCTTGAATAGTACTAAAAAACTATAGAACGGTTTGTAGCCGTCGCGCGACATTGGTTTTAGAAAGGATTAGATGTCAATATGAGATTTCACGCGGACTTAGGTTGTTTGTTACAGGAATGTCACACGGTGATATAAAGGGTTAAAAATAATTTTGTACATATGAAATTGCAAAAACGGTTATGAAAGCCCGTATACGTAGACAAGTCAGACTTAAAACGTCTTTTACCACACAGAGAAATAAGATCACTTGGATAAATAAAATTGTTCATTCACAGATGACCAATGTAACATTGAGATGAAACACTAAAATATTATATTACTCCGAGTATTCGTTAGTTTGGCGGAATAAATCATTTTTGAAGCAAGCTAATATACCTTTTTTCAATAAATAACTGGTTGACATCCTCTAATGACAAATTTAATCAACCGAAAAGACTTGTTTTTCAGTTCACTATATGGTGTTTACCCGCAAACAAATTTTTGTATGGAAACTATTACATTCTTATCACTTTCTCCTTAGTATTTTCGTCTTTTTGAGCTACAATTTGCTATACCATTTCATTTTTACATCAATTTGGATGTATAATCGTCATACAGTACGTTGACACTCCTAGAATCGGTCGAAAATGAATTAATTGCAGGAAAACTACTTATGCCATCTACATCATTTTTAGAATACCATGAGTACGTGCACCGTAACATACATATCTATTGAATTTAAGTAAAAGCTAAGATTAGGAAAGCTATTTAGCATCGCGCAACACGGGTGCGTTCAGATAAGGTAATTACTTTCGCTTTCCTGGTTTGCCTAAAATAAGAAACGACTTTTTTGGGAATTTATCGTGTTGCTTATTACCTGTCAGACGATTTTTTGAATAGCGTAGTTTTTTAAAGAATTAATTATAATCCGCCTGTTGTAAAAATTAGTTCACGAATTTTTATTTATCTGCCGATCAAAAAAACAAGGCTCCATTCGACGATATTCGATACGGTTAATGAAAAAATCATATTATGATGATCAAACTGGTAATAACGAGAGATACCAGGATTCGAGAGTAAATAGTGATTCTATGATTCTTCGTTGTTAGTTAGGCAGCCCACGTCCGGACTAACAGAGGGCCCGAGATTAACTGACTCTTCGCGTCCACAAGAAATAATTGCGAATGAAGTGGTAGGGCCTCGAAAAGTGGAAAGGATGCTCCGAGCGAGTGGAATAACGCCCAGAGGGGAATTTAAATAAAAAACCTGGCCAAAAATGGTTTTAATAAATATTGCTTTACTTATGTATGATAACATTCCTAGAGAAATTAAGGAGTTTATGCAACTACCCGCGTAGAAATTTTGATGGGGCCCAAATCAGGGCCAGTTCAAGTTGCCTGACTGCACTGGTAGGGCACTAATAAGGCAGCCTAAAAGGGCCCGACACAGAAATGTAATGTTGTGTCACATATGAGCCTGACCTGGTTGCCTGATCAGGCCCCTATCAGGTTGCCTGATCAGAAAGAAATGCATATAATATTTCAAAAATCCAAAATGGAATGAACCACTTAATTTAGAGTTCCTCTACAATGATTTTGTATCATAATTCGTCATTCCCTGGCCTGCTGAAATGTTTTTGTTCGAAGAATATATTTCGCCTATATGGGAATCGAACCTCGTGCCTACCTACCCAAAGCTACGCACATCTTATGCAACATCTTGGTCCCAGATATGGCATAAGAGACCAAATGAATTCCTATAATTACTTGTTGTATCACATAAAGTATATCAATTAGTTAATATCATTGTTACAATTAAAGAGGTTTATCGAATAACATGCTATAGATTTTTGAAACTTACACCGGTATTCATAGACGAACCATGAGGAATCCTTATTCCTTATTCTTTGTTCAGAACAAAGAACAAGGAGGCCTTATTTCTTAAAGAACGACTATGGATATGGGTGTTAACCTTATATATATATATATCTATATATAAATAAAATTCCTCTCCCTCTCTTCGCCTCACAAAGCTGCCGAAATCTTCTAACACGCATCCGAGTTGCATAACGTTTTTTGGCGTGACAGCCTGCACCTTTTTTTAAAAAGAATTCAGTAATGCATCGAAACTCCAAAGCTACGATGCTGTAAAATCGAAGTTTTCATGTGGAAAATAAGAGGCTATGTGCATCTATCGACTGTTGAGGTAGTTATGTCCGTAATAGGTGTTACCCGTATCACACCCCGATCGGGGCCTGATCCTGGTCAGGCTAACCCTAAGAAATTTCTACTCGGGTAAAGGCGAAAGCCTCAAAAGAATCGACTTTTGATCAAACGTTGATCAACCCAAACGACGCGATATATTTATCCAACAATGTTAGTTCCATGAATGTAAGTTTTTTAAATCAATAGTTGATTTTTTGTGGCTTAAATCGTTATATACAGCTCACTCCGAGTCATAGACTTTAACCCAGAAGGCCCGGAAAAAAAAATTTACTTATTGTTTTGAAAATACCATTTTCTGCTGAACTAAAAAAAGGAGCGCATATGTGCGGCACTTTTATTTTCATGTCTAGAAGAAAGAGTACTTTAAATAGAAACACATTTTTGCGGATTAGAAATACTTAGAACTGCATCAAAATACCTCACATAATTGAAAAAAAAAAAAAATACGACACCTTCCTCCTTGTCCGTTTCCAACCTTATAGAAGAAATTAGAATAGACAATATGTTCTAAATTTTATTGTTAAATTACGTACATACCTGGTGTAGGACAATCCATTACAAAAATCAAAGGTAAACTGTTTAAAAGCAAAACCACAACACTTTTCATGTCACCAAAATCGAAGCGCCTCCAAAAATCACACTACCACTACAAGCGAACGGCAACTTCTGACTGATCGTGCGGCGCGCTTATTCGTGTTAGAAGCGCGCTTTTTTCACCCTTAGTTGCATAAACTCGTTAACTTTTCTAGGAATGTTATCATACATTAGAAAAGCAATATTTTTAAAAACTTTTTTTGGCCTGGTTTTTCATTCTAATACCACTCTGTGCAACGTCTGCGGGACCAAGTGAAAAGGGAACGTGGAAAAGGGACAAAGAAAAAAGAAGTTGCATTCAGAGATTGCTGGGGAATGAGATTAGGTCTCGCTATGAAAAACTGCCGATGACGGCTATGGACTATCGAATGAATTCCTGAGTATGAATTTGAGCATTAAAGTCGTGTGACAATACCAATCAGGGAAGTGCGATAAGGTGCACCATTCGAGTTCAATCTATGCTAAATAGTTTCAGTATTCAATATATATTTTTAATCTTACCTATATATATTTTTAAATACAGATATCAATAACCCTGGTAGACAAACGTGCTGTGAAAATTCATATATCAGCATTATAGCGACTAGAGCACGTCAGCATTATAGCGGCACACCGTGACACCAATATGCTGTCTTTTGCTTCCGCATTAAGCTGCAAATTTGCGCCACAGTGCGTGGTTTGGCGAAATAAATGTGCGATGCCAAGACGGCAAGTTTGCAGCAAATATACGCAACAATTACCTGCTGCAACAACGGTACCGATGTGGTAAGCTCCAGATTTGGAGTGATGTCATATTTATATCGCGTTTCAGTCATAAATGCACCACTCTGTGACGCTCCGTTGTCGGTAAAAACGAGGCAAGTTATCGCGGTATTGAGACGGAAAATTATTTATTTTGCCCTCTTTTTATTCCCACCTGCCCAGCTACCGGTAATGCAGAACCCCATTTATCTGGTCACAACACCGCAATAGCGGACCTCGTTTATGCCGGCGAAGGAGCGTTACGGCGTGTTCTAAATATGCCGACAACGGAACGTCACAGCATGCCACCAATGTGCCCTGCCGAATAGCGTATTTCAAATTTGCCGTCCCAATGCCGCGATAACGTGCCTCGTTTCTACCGGCAATGGAGCGTCACAGCGTATCTCCATTGTGCCCTCAGCTTGCCGAAATAACGCATTCCAATTTTTCTATCGCAATGCTGCTATAACCCAGCAATGAACGTGCTCCAAATGTACCGCCAATATACTGTATTTTCGTACTGCAATATTAACACCAGCATTCACGCGAGGATGCGCAATGCTGTGCTGCTAGAACACAGCTTAATGCGGCGGCAAAGGATGCCATTTTTCCGTCACAACCTGCTCTTGCTTGGCGTGGTGTTGCCAATGTGTTGTCGCCAAATTTCTTACTGGGAATGTGTCAAAAAAGTACATGGCATGTATAGTTTCTTTCACGTTGTGTTCCACAATTACCGCTTTTTAGGAATCGCTGTGCAGAGCAATATAAAAAAGTATAATAGATAAATAATCCAAAGGGTTCTCAAGTTTTAACTATTTCCTCAATGTAACTAACTTTTTCCAGATCCGTGAGTGTCGCCATCTTGATCCTGTCTTTATTTGTAAATTCGGAGAAAAATGATGGAAAACGCACTCGAAACCGGCATTCCTTCACTTTTAACGATGAACACATAAAACGTGCAAGACGATCAGTGGGAATAGAATATGCGAGTTCATCTTCTGTGTTTACGGCGCAGAACCAAAATAGGCCATATGGAGATCTTAATGAGCGGCAGCAAGGAGAGCACGTTTTAAGCCGCACACAGGTACTGTGGTTCGCAATTTGGAGATCTCGTTCTTTTCTCTGAACAAAAATGGCGATTTTTTTTAGAAACCATTCAGTCTATTAGTCTGAAATTGTTTGTTTTTATTATAGTAATATCAAGGGAAATACATTTTTTCATATATCGAAATCCCGGGCCATCAAATCGAGCAGAATACTTTCCCCGGATGACAAAATAACTGTCATTTACATACTTTAAAATAATCTTAAAAATCAGACGTGGTCTGCTACCCGAAGTCCCAACGCCTCAAGACGGGATGCTCTTGCGTAATTTGGGTCTCAAAATTTGTGAAAAACAGCGCGTAAAACTATTCTTATGTTGTGCCGTGTACACCTGCTCCGTGCAATGGAAGAAGAAAATCTAAACATTCAGGCGCCCGTGGTCTTTAGTGGATCTATCATACATTGCGGGATCCACGCGTATCAACCATATGCATTTTCGATCTTTAATAACAGCGGTTAAATACGTATTGTCATCCAACATCAAGATCCATCCATCCTGCCCGGCAAGAGTTCCTTGCATATATTCGGAAAATTATCTAAGCGTGATGGGATGCCAATCGTTGCCACAAGTCTCCTCAACAATGCGATTTGCCACTTGTTTGAGGAAGTGCTATATGAGTTAAATGTTGAAACACATGCAATTATCTATATGTTATCCTTCAGGATAACCAGATCTCTGGAGCATGAAAGTCTTATTTTTAGATCACTGACTCCGTAGCATAGCTGTAATACAATTTTATGGATTTTCAAGTGCACGCCTACAGAACGATTACGCTTACGTTCCATATGTTAAGCGATAGGTCGTGAAGGTATGGGGCACCCGCACTCGCGTTAAGAAAAAATAGTTTGTTAACCGTCATAAGATTCGATACTTCGAATGAATCATAGGCAGCAGCTTTGGCTAGGGCGGTGCAATGCAACAAATTGCCCAATCGAAATCGATGAAGACGATGATGAAGTCATCTCTGAGAATTTAAACTACGGGAGTAATAGTGATGGTGAACAAAATCGCGCTAAGATTAGCGCGATATAGAAGAAATAGAACTATAGTTACATAGGAGTAATTTAAGTTATACTTATAACTTAAATTACTTAAATAACTATAACTTAAACTACTCCCGTAGTTTAAGTTATAGTTAAGTAATAGTGAACTTAAACTATAGGAGTAATAGTGATGGTGGACTAAATCGCGCTACAATTAGCGCGATACAGAAGTGATAGAACTTTAGTTATATAGAAGGAAAATCGCGCTACGATTAATGTATTGACAATAAGTAGAGTACCTTAAGGGAAGGTTCAGCCTTGTTGGCCCAACAAATGTTCGATTTCTCACCAATTTTTCATGCGAAAAGTATTAAATATAGAATGTTGATATTTGGCATGTTGACTAAGCGGTCCTTTCTGAACATCAAAATATTTTTTTAAGTTTGACAAAACATGATGGTGGGAGTGGGAGGAGCCAGGTATATCGGTGCGCGGGCGATGGCATTCTTCGCTTGCGTAAGTCCTAAGTTCCGGACAGGTGATCTGAAGCAAAAAAATCAAACATTTTTTACTTTGCACAATATTGTGTATAAGTTGACCTAGAATCAAGAAGAAAAATTGAAAAATAAAAAAATAGTGAGCGATCGGAAGGAAGTTTGTTTTTTTCCCAAAAAAATACGCAGTTTTTGGCTCACTTTTTTTTATTTTTCAATTTTCCTTCTTGATTATAGGTCAACTTATACACAATATTGTACAAAGTACAAATATGTTCGATTTTTTTGCTTCAGATCACCTGTCCGGGACTAAGGACTTCCGCAAGCGAAGAATGTCATCGCCCGCGCACCGACATTCGTGGCTCCTCCCACTCCCACCACCATGTTTTGTCAAACTTTAAAGAATATTTTGATGTTCAATAAATACCGCTTAGTCAACATACCAAATATCAACATTCTATGTTTAATACTTTTCGCATAAAAAATTGGTGAAAAATCGAACATTATTTGGCCCAACAAGGCAGAACCTTCCCTTAAGATATTTCTTTCGCAGAGGACCGTATTTTGTGGGGGCATAAGCAGGGCCCTTCTAAATCATCGATAAATTACAGTGGCGCTTAAGAAAAAATAAGTTACAATGAGTTATTATACCCAACGATAAACTGGAATAAAAAAAATTCGCGCAAATTGAATATATTTAGACATTTTTACATTTTCTTTGAAACGTCCCGGCTACGAAAATTCTTCTGCATGCCACATTTTTCTACGTTTTATCATTACTGTTTCCTTTAAACATTCGGTGACCCTCTGTTTTTATTTCCTCCACGGGATCTTTTTAGAAATATTTACACGCGGGAGCAGTTTATATCAGGCATCTAGAGTTATTTAGTGTATAAATTATTAGATAGAAATGTGGCCAGCGTATCATCTCCATAAAGCGCCGTATAAATGAGACGATTTCTAGAGTCGTCATTTTTCGTAAAACCGTCTGTGACGTGGCTTGAAATTTTGTTAGTATACTGGGATGCATTTTTACCTGATTATAAACGAAAATCAGGTAGTTGTTAAATATTCGGGTTCATGAAACGGATACCTTAAGCCTTGGCCTGGGGTGGCTGTACTGGATGTGTAACTGATACGTATGTTACTGTCTTAATGCTAATGACCACATTTTAAAATATGAACCAATAAAAGTTTGTTTTAGATGCCAATTGGAAACCCATTTCTGCAGATGCGCATGAAATACTATCAAAGAAGACAGGGGATTTCTTTGTGAATGAAGCCTTCGCGGAAGCTGAACGTTATGGTATTCGGAAAATGAATGAGATTTACTTGTCCGGACAACAAAAACTTTACTCTTTAGGTAAACAAATGTCCTCTTTCTTACAAAAGGATAGACTATATTCACAACGAAACACGCTTCTGACATCTGGTTATTATTATTGGTTATTATTAGGTCACGGTACTGGTTATTATTAAGAAATGACTGCGTTACTGATATCCGCATGAATTGTAGGTTTGTTTTTGGGGATAGATCATCCTGCACAATATGTCGCAGCCTTCAATGCGCAATCGAAAGAAGCAAAGCATCTGGCAGCATCAGCCTACGCTGCTCTGCAAGGGTCAACGATGCTGTTACAAAAGTAAGTACTAATGAAACTGCACTACAGCATGGCAATGAGGTAAGTTTCTCAAATGTCATGTCCTAGTTCATTTTTATGTAAAGTATGCTGAGATAATACCGAATACTCAGAAACTGTATTATGAGCCAAGGAGTTGCTGAAAGGCATGCCGACTTTGGGTATCCACAAATAAATTATGTGACGCTGTAGAATTCTATGTGGAGGTTTACATGTATATACATACAAACAACTTACATTGCCTAGCGGCTGTACTTTTTTCGAATCACCCATACCCGGGAACGAGAAATATACAAGCAAAATGTTTTCACATGTACCGACTACCCGCTCTGCCAGTTCTCTAGTTTATCGACTGATTTTGAATGGAAATTTCACGAGCGGCATTTTGTTATAACTTTATTCTTTATTAATTCCACGAACATATATTTAGTCTCCTAAAATTTTAATTCTTCCATAATTCGCGGAAAAAGCGTCATTTTTAAGTACTTTAGAATAACGATAAGCAATACTAAGAGAACTGAAAACTCATATAATAATCGTGTGAAAGAAAACCTGGTGGCCTCGTACAGTTGGACAGTTTTTCGTTGCCGTTGAATATAGGATTATGTTCTTCAAGAGGATGTTTAATTTTGTTCTGAATTTCATTTCTTGTGGCTCTTGATTTATTCTTAAAAATCATTGTGCAAAGTCTACATTTTATAATCAATTTTTTAATCATCAAAAATATCGCTGAAAAAATCATATGCATTTACAAGAAATTAATATCATGAAACGATTGGAAATAATATTGTTGTCAATATTCCTCACATATGTTCCTTTCATTACAGATTGAAACGTCCACATTATTATTATCCATATTGTTTAAATGCTTAATACCAAAGAACAGTGCATGTCGGATATATTTATTTTTCATTAATGTGTGGATTCGGGCTCGAACCTTCCTCGAGTGAGGACGTGCTTACGTACGAGACGTTATAAGCAAATATACTAGCGAAATACCAAGTCAAAGCGCGTGTGTTAGCAATTAACGAAGATAGTTCGCAGAACTAAACTATTTAATTTCCAACAAGTGCAGTGAAGTGCAACAGTGATGTGAAGCACTTGAAGTTACATTGTGAAGAGATATGGACGGCGGCCACTCGGCCAGCATGCCATCGAACTCAGCACAGAACGAAACGAGAGCAAACGACAGTCCAGTGACACGGCCCTCTGGAACGCCAGCTCATTATCGTCCCCTTGCTCCTCCACCAACTGGAAACCCGAACGATATACGCATCCTTTTGTCGAGAAATGCAAATGGACAAAACATAGGCAACAAATCGCCAGCATGGCAGATCGTTCGCAGCAAAAAATGCCCTAGACTGTCTAACGCTTCGGATAGCGAGGAAGAGGAAAGCAATAAAGTTCCTTGTAATAACAGATATACGGCTCTTAGCAATACAAACGAAAACAATAATCATAATATGAACACAGACGAGGTAAGCGAGGCAGTTCCAAAACCGCCACCGATATTCGTTCCAGGTGTTAAATCCATCACCGCGCTCGAAAGACGCTTTGAAAGAGACACGAGTAAAAGTGATTACACACACAAGCCAATTAATACCGACGGACAAATCAAAATAATAGCCAAGAATTCCGACACATATAGGAAAATCGTACATATCCTCAACGAAGAGAATGCTGCGTATCACACGTATCAACCGAAAGAAAACCGTGCATACCGGGTGGTCATAAGAACTCTGCATCCATTAACCCCCATCGACGAATTAAAAAGTGCTATCGAAGAACTGGGGCACTAAGTACGTAACACCATAAGCGTCAGACACGAGAAAACAAAAGAGCCGTTACTCCTTTTCTTTGTGGATCTGGAACCTGGACTTAACAACAAAGACATATATGGCACCGATGTGATCCTTAACGCCAAAATCGAAGTCGAACCACCAAGGAAAAAATCCACGATAGCCCAATGCACCAGATGTCAGCGCTATGGTCATACGAAGAGCTACTGTCGCAGACAGTTCCGATGCGTCAAATGCGGAGGCGAGCACAATACAACATCGTGTAAAAAATCAAGCGAGCTACCAGCCAAGTGCGTGCTTTGCGAGGGCGGCCACCCAGCGAGTTACAAGGGTTGCCGTGTATATCAGAGCATACTAGAGAAACGAAACTTGAGCGCGCAAAAACCGCACTGGCTTCGATCTCGGCCAAGACAGGACGTGCACGAGGCTGACGTATAATATAATTACCAACCGGCTAACGAAAAAACTGGTGAAACCCGGCCAACTCGTAGCTACGCCCAGGCGACAGGAGCAAGAGCAGGTAACAATCAAAGCGTTCCCAATGATAACTCCACAATCATTAACATTCTCGAAAAGTCATTCACTGAATTCAGATTCGCGCTAACGCAACAAAACGAGCTGCTTAAAACCATGTTAAACCTACTAACAGCAGTACTAACGAAGTTTGCAGACAAATAACTTCGCCTCGTACAAAATAGTACTATGGAATGCTAATGGGCTGGCCCAACACCAGCAGGAACTAGCAACATTTTTGCAAGTAAATAAAGTCGACGTTATACTGATTGCGGAGAGTCATTTCACTGACAGAAGCCACTTGAATATGCGTGGTTATAACGTCTACAGCACTGAGCACCCTGATGGCACAGCGCATGGAGGAACAGCTATACTAATAAAAAAACCATCAAACATTACGAGTTGCGTTCACATCACAAGGATTATCTCCAGGCGACAAAAATTGTTGTCGAAGATAAGAAACTCGGTCCTACAGTACTTGCAGCGGTATACTGTCCACCGAGACACAATATTAAAAACAATAAATTGAAAGAATTTTTGCAGAGCCTGGGACCACGTTTTATTGCAGGAGGCGACTATAATGCAAAGCATCAAGCATGGGGATCGAGGCTAACAACAACTAGGGGCCGAGAACTACTTAAAACGACGGCAGACTGCAACTGCATTCACCTGCCGGCCAACCAACATACTGGCCAACCGACAGATAAAAAATACCGGACGTACTAGATTTTTTCATAGCCAAAGGTATCGCGAGAATATACACAAGAATATATACAAGCCTCGATTTATCGTCGGATCATACACCGGTAACACTAACCTTAAGCAGCGAAGTACTAACTAAAGAGAAAAGCTTAACATTATAAAACAGAAAAACTGACTGGCCCGCCTTTCACGAAATAATAAGCGAAAACGTGGACCTAAAGATCCCACTCAAAAATGGAGCAAACATAGACGACACTACTGAACAGTTCACTCGGCTAATACAGAGAGCAGCCTGGGAATCTACTCCAACTACAATAGAAAGCCACGATGTCGTAATGCTCCCAAAGGTAATTCGAAGGAAAATAGCCATAAAAAGACGATCCAGGAGGCAGTGGCAACTGAGCAGAAATAACAGCGACAAAAGAAAGCTCAATAAAGAGACTCGGGAACTAAAAAAACTGATTTCACAGCACAACAACAACAGCTTCGAAACGTACCTGACGAAATTATCCAACACGGCAGCCACGGAATATTCGTTATGGAAAGCCACCAAAAGAATTAACACCGCGAAGAACTACAATCCTCCAATTAGAAAATCGAACGGTGAATGGGCACAGAGCGACTTGGAAAAAGCGATAACGTTCGCGGAGCACCTGGGAAGGGTGTTTACACCAATCCAATCGCAGCAAAATGCCGCGGAAATCAAGGAATTCCTCGACAGCCCACTGCCGATGGAAATGCCCATCAAGCACACCTCACCGGCAGAAATAAGCTACATAATCAACAAGGAATTGAAGCCCAAGAAAGCTCCAGGTTATGATCTCATAACTGGCTTCGTGCTCAAGAAGCTGCCCAAAAAAGGGGTTGTGTTCCTCACGACGCTGTTTAACGCAGTTCTCCGTACGGCACATATACCCAGTCAATGGAAAGTGGCACAGATCATTATGCTACCAAAACCAGGTAAACCACCAAACAAAATCACCTCGTATAGGCCAATAAGCTTGCTGCCGGTCATATCTAAAATAATCGCGAAACTGATACTAAGAAGAATGCAAATACAAATAGAAGAACGGAATATAATACCAGACCACCAATTTGGATTCAGAAACAGGCACTCAACAGTAGAACAGACCAACAGAGTATACAACACCATTTCCAACGCACTCGAAGAGAGGAAATTTTGCTCAGCAGTGTTCCTAGACATCCGACAGGCTTTTGATAAAGTGTGGCACCTTGGACTGCACTACAAAATCAAACAAGATATTCCAAAATTCTATCTGCTTTTAAGATCGTATCTAAGCAACAGAATATTCCAGGTGAAACACGGAGCGGAAGTCACAGACCTCTACCCAATAAAATCCGGAGTCCCGCAAGGCAGTGTGCTAGGCCCAGTGCTGTACACGCTGTTCACAACGGACCTACCGGTACGACAGAACACCATCATGGCAAAGTTTGCTGACGACACAGCAATCATGGCCACACACAGCAACGAGGTTACAGCCTCAAGGAAGCTCCAAAGAAGGCTTAACGACGTACAGACATGGCTGGAAAAATGGAGGCTCAAAGCCAGCGTGACAAAATCTGTGCATATCACATTCACCATGAAAAAAAAGGAATGCCCGACGGTTACGCTGATTGGACATCCTCTCCCAAGTGTCAGCGAAGTAAAATATATTGGAATGCACTTTGACCGAAGGCTCACGTGGCCAGTCACATTCGGAAAAAAAGGAAGGAATTAGACATAAAACTAAGGAAAATGTACTGGCTCTTGGGTAGGAGGTCAAAACTATCGCTCTGCAACAAAATTACTGTGTACAAAGCAGTGCTGAGGCCCGTTTGGGCATATGGCATACAACTGTGGGGAACTGCAAGCAACTCCAACCTCGAGATTTTACAGAGATTCCAATCAAAAACCCTCAGGACGATCGCCAATGCACCATGGTACATGACAAATGCTAACCTCCATAAAGACCTCGAAATCGACACAGTAAAGGCCGTAGCTCTCAAATCAAGCACAAGCTACGAGCAAAGGCTCACGAGCCACCCAAACGAACTAGCGTACAATCTTCTTAACAGAAGACATCGCCAGACGGCTTAAAAAATTTAAACCAATGGACCTGCGGCAAAGATTCCTCGCAGTATGTATGAATGTATATTGTATATGTTTGGTTATGAAACCAAGAGTGAAAAGTAGAGCGGAGCAAATCATTGGATTTGCCCTCTAAATCGAAGCAACCTACAAGTCACAAAAACAATTAAATGCCATAATAATGGCAGCTTATAGTTACAAGCTGGAAAAGATAAAAAAAATAAAAAATAAAAAATTAATGTGTAACATATCGTCTACTATATATGAAAAAATTGAATCATCGTATAACATGAATACGCTGTGTTGAAAAGCGCAGAATCATTAAGGGGTGGGGGGGGGGGGTAAGGTTAATTTGCTATAAAAAAGCATTGTTTCGATATTTTTTGTTGACGACACTGTTTATATATATTTATTTATATAATTAGTATAAAATAAAAGGACATTTGAAGAATATTCTGTGAAATTTTCATTAATAATTGTGCAGAAATGAGCCAGTGACAGCAAATCTTCTCGACGCCACAAAAAAAAGTTACATTGCGGTGAACTGCATAAATCATCACTGGATCATCCGAAAAAAAAATCCAAGAAAATTGTATTAGTTAATAAGTTTCTTGAGGTAACGCTGTCGAGTTTTTATTTATTTTTGTTTTCAATTTTTAGTCACACTTAGAAGACAAAATAGCGATGTTTCATTAAAAAAATTGGAACCTTTATTATTGTAAAATGAATTAAAATGATTAAAAAAACTTGATAGCGTTATCTCAAGAAACTTATTAACTAATACAATCTTTTTGGATTTTTTTTCGGATGATCCAGTGATGAGTTATGTAGTTCACCGCAATGTAACTTTTTTTTAAAATTATTTTTCAATTATTAATGAAAATTTCACAGAATATTCTTCAAATGTCCTTTTATTTTATACTAATTATATAAATAAATATATATAAACAGTGTCGTCAACAAAAAATATCGAAAACATGCTTTTTTACAGCAAATTAATCTTACCCCCCCCCCCCCCCCCCCCCGCCCCCCTAATGATTCTGCGCTTTTCAACATAGCGTATTCATGTTTTACGATGATTCAATTTTTTCATATATAGTAGACGATATGTCACACATTAATGAAAAATAAATATATCCGACATGCACTGTTCTTTGGCATTAAGTATTTGAACAACATGGATAATAATAATGTGGACGTTTCAATCTGTAATGAAAGGAACATATATGAGGAATATTGACAACAATATTATTTCCAATCGTTTCATGATATTAATTTCTTGTAAATGCATATGATTTTTTCAGCAATATTTTTGATGATTAAAAAGTTGATTATAAAATTTAGACTTTGCACAATGATTTTTAAGAATAAATCAAGAGCCACAAGAAATGAAATTCAGAACAAAATTAAACATCCTCTTGAAGAACATAATCTTATATTCAACGGCAACGAAAATCTGTCGAACTGTACGAGGCCGCCAGTTTTTCTTTCACACGATTATTATATGAGTTTTCAGTTCTCTTAGTATTACTTATCGTTATTCTGAAGTACTCAAAAATGACGCTTTTTCCGCGAATTATGGAAGAATTAAAATTTTAGGAGACTAAATAAATGTTCGTGGCATTATTAAAGAATAGAGTTATAATAAAATGCTGTTCGTGAAATTTCCATTCAAAATCAGTCGATAAACTAGAGAACTGACAGAGAGGGTAGTCGGTACATGTGAAAACATTGTGCTTGTACATTTCTCGTTCCCGGGTATGGGTGATTCGAAAAAAGTACAGCCGCTAGGAAATGTAAGTTGAGTACGCTACGCTGTGTAGAGTAGGGACACGGTGGCGAGTTGACACGGTAGCGAATTGCCCGGCCCGAATCTAAAGAGTGGGGATACGCGAGCGTCGGGGAAATATCGAGCTGCTACGGTGGCGACTTGGCTCTGTGTAGAGTTGCCCGCTTTGGCGAGGTGAACGGTGGAGAGTTGAACACGCGAGTTGACACGGTGGCGACTTGCTCCGTGCAGAGTTGACACCCTGCTGTACGGGCTCTAGCACAAAATAACTTCCGGTGACGGGGTTGGGGGGAGTCCACGTCAACCACCAGTGAGATGCGTGACCAAAGAATATTTTTTGCGGGACAAATGAGTGATTACGAGGAGGGGAGTGTTTGCAATTGTGGTTAGCGCGTAAGGTGTGTTGTCGCAAGCAAGGGCGGATCCAGAATTTTTTCTGGGGGGCACGGAGGGCACGAGGAGGGGGGATGCTTATTCTGGGACTCCTTGGCCTTTTTGTATAGTCGATTTGGACCATCTGGGGAAGGGGGGGGGGCTGACACGTGCCCCTCCCCCCCCATTCCGCCTCTGGTTGCAAAGATGTAGAAGCGACCTTGCCGTTGCGCGAGACCCATCTCGTTCGTGGAGCGATAAGGCGGAGAAGAGAGTCCGAGGACTTTTTTTCGACTTATTATTGAGGGGGGAGATACTTTTCGGCGAGGAAAAAGTTGCTGATTTTCGTGATTTTTTTAAAGTAAGGTTTCTTCACCACTTTTGTGACTTACGGTATGTTTTATTAATACTTTTGGCTGTTACATGGTATTTTTTACTTCTTAATCTTTAAAAATGGCGGAGGTACGGCACGGTCTTCTAAACGGGTTGCGGCGGTTGTTGTCAGTCGGCGTGGCGGGTAGGGTGGGCGTGATTAATCAGAAAGAAATCAGCGAAGATTTATCTTTCATTAACACTCATACATAAATTTCCCGAAAAAATTACCATATTTTTCGATGACAAATACTTTTTTTTTAATTTTCAATAACATTTAGGGTCATGTTTTAGACAATAAGGCCAGAAAGAGTTATACCAAATTTCATCAAAATCGGTCGATTAGTTTCTTAGCTTAACGTCACGCCAGTTTTGGAAATGCAGTTTAGAAGACTGTGAGTCTTCTAGGTATGAGACGTGAGTCTTTTAGGTATGACGAAGAATAAATTAGATTAAAGACATAAATAACTAAAATGGTCTAATTCTCTAATAGAGTTGGATTGCAGAGCCATATTCATGCTCAATATCATGCATCATGTGCAATTTTTTACACAGTTGTTTATAAATTTGTGCTTTTTTAAACGATGTTCTTGTATTGTTAAAACACTGCCTGAAATTTGTTATGCATGCGATGCAGAATCAGGTCAAATATTTTCATCTCTTACTGCAAAACTTGTTTGAGCTATATAATAGTTTTCTCAGAGTGGAACATTTTGCGGAATTGTTTATTACTGATAATTCATTGATAGGTACGGTAATCTGTCGATGGGGTTTTCATTCAGTCGACAAAATCAGCATCGAACTACACTTGATAAAAATTGTCCACGAAGGGGAATTCCACAGTGTCTTTCATCCAGCTTGAGATACAGAACTGCTGATGGAAGTTGTAACAACCTTCGTGAGCTGTGGTGGGGTTCAGCAATGTCTACAATGGTCAGGTATGGATAATTGATTATACACATGAACAGAAATGAACCAAAACAGAATAACTATAGTGTCCCTTCATTGCCTCCGTTATTGGTTTATCTAACATGAATAGTGAACCAATACGAGGTACTCATGATGAATACCCATGCAGTAAGCTTTCAATTACATAAAAGTAGACGATGTTTCTTCCGTTCTCGTACCGTCACGGCAAGAACTCACAAAAAATATTCCATCAAGAACTAGTCCAGAAATTCCACATATCGTCAAGACACTTTCTTTGTATCCATAATAGCCGAACAATAATTAATGTTCGGCTATTACGATATGTGGAGTTTCTAGACGATCGTTGGATAACGATCCATGTCTAAACATCGTTATCATGTCACGATAACGAACACCATTGACGGTAACCGCCTTTTCAGCAGCATTCTCGAGAATGTACGACCCCATCATGCCTCCAACCCAAAATTCGCAACAAACAGTAACTCGTAGTGGATGCATGGGAAGCTATTGAATAACTTGTGGATTTTCGGTCCCCCAAATTCGATAGTTTCGTTTATTTGCGTAGCCACTATTGTAAGTTGAAAATGCGTCTCATCACCGAAGATGATTTTCTTTGAAAAATTGCAACCGATTTGTTGATGCCCCAATATCCAATTGGCGAATGTACGGAGCTGCGCATGGTCTGCTGACAGCAGTTTTTGTGTCAATTGGATCTTGTAAGCATACATATGCAGATCTTCGTCAAAATTCGCTGCGCAGCGCATCTTAAAATGTTCAATTGCTGAGCACGATGGCGAATCGAGGTAGAAGGACTTTCGTCAACACTCGCAGTTACTGCGGCTATGTTTTCATTCGTCCGACCGGTACGAGGGCGGCAACTGCTTTTTGCGGTCAGAATTGAACCATTAACCTCAAGTTTTGTGATTAAGGTAATCCTATCGCTTCACACTAGTCATACCACTGATCATACTTGAGACTTGTACAATCTATATTTTTAACATATGCAAAAAATATAATTTCTAATAACTCAAATTTTCCATGTCTAAACTGTTTAATGAATGTTCACATTTAATTCGAAAAATGAAAAAATGGTTATTCCAACGATTCGCGCAGTATTTCTAGGTTTCATATTGGGCAACATTGGTTCTATCTCCGTCTCTTTTTACTCAACCAGACGAGTATAACATCCATGCTTTTCAACGTCGATCTGTCGAAACAATGTCAGGTCCGGGAAATATAAAGCATTGTATTCGTACCACGGCTGGTAAAAAGCGTGGAAAATTTGTGTCGGTGAAATATGTCGGTTGCGGTAGTTCTGTAGTTTTGGTAAAATCTTAGGAATTGGCTGACATCTAAGTATGATGTAGATGTGACCTTCATGGACTGATGCCCAAAAATTCAATTCGTTTCACCGTTTAATTCATGAGGTAATTACAATTTAATATGGGTATTTTTGTACGCGATCCCTATACCTAACACGTAAACCGATAGGAGTTTGCTCGCATTTCTCGATATAGGTTCTAAACGGATCTTAGGATTTCAAAATAAAAACATACATGTACGCCGTACTATTGTGGGATTGATTAAAAAAAATGACAAACTTTGACCGTTTAGTTTTGGAGATATCGACTTATGAAAAGTGGTAATTTTATTCCACGCCGAACTCGGGCCCAACCATCTGTAACAGAATGGCAACAGTGTACGCTGCAACCAGCTAATCGGCGCGTGGTCTGGGAACTCGAAGCGTGTTTTTCCCCCGAGTTCTAGTAATTCTGAGACGAATGTGAAATAAATTTATTCTGTAAACAAATTTAATTTGTTCAATTTATGCATATATTTGTCTTTGTTACAGCGAATACAATTTAATCTGCCAGCAAGAAGTTGTAAATCCACGATCCGACGTCCTTCGACGGCGAATTTTTGTTGCTGATAGTTGAGGTTATGGTTATTCTCATCGCGTTTAGCCGCATTTGCTTAACACATGACTGCCACAGCTTTAAGTCTTCTAGCAAGCGCCTTTTTTCTTGCAAACTTTTCTTTGTATCGCATTTGGGTTGACATTTTCACGCTTTTTTAATTTACATGAAATTTTTCGCGAAATACGAATCGAAGGAACCTCAACGCTTTGACTGCAGGAATATCGCGCTGTTCCCACGATTACAGAGCCGCTCTCTATACGAGTATGCAACCTATCTATGCATAACGTGCGAATGTGTGGGACATATAGAGGGTACAAGCTCTGTAAGAACTTTACAACCAACAGCATCGTATAGGTATTGGATGTTAGTATACGCTTCGACCGAAACTTTTGGCTCATCCGTGACCTACAGAACTACCTGAGTCACGTCTCTTTATCGTAGCAAACGCTAATAAATCCAATACCGGAAGTTTTTTTTAAATTGGTTTTGTTCCAGCCGTACAGGGTCTTCCCCTTTTAACGAGCCCCAATCCGCCTCGACTTCTTTCAATCTCCCATTCCACTACTACCCCCTCCTTATATCATCCGTTCCTCAGCTCCCTCGTCTACCGCCAATTCCACCCCCCCCCCCCCCCACCTGCGGCCACAGCCGACTTCCCCCTCTGTATCGTATTTACTCTTATGGGAAACTGCGGAAAACCTATACCAATACAGCCGGTCATCAAGTTCCCCCCCAGTCGTTTCCCCCCGTTCGTGGAACTAGTCTTATTTCGATGCGAAATGCCGAAGAAAAACATTTCACGACGACATGTACGCGACTGGGATTCGAACCCGGGACCTCCCGGTCCGCAGGTTTAGTGGGAAGCACGCTAACTAGACCATCGCACCGGTCCAATTCCGGAAGTTCAAATTGAACTCGATATCACATAACAATTAGGTCAATAAGCGTAATTTTTTTTTGAGAGCGATGGATTATTACAATTGTTAAGTAGATAAATCTGATTGTTGTTAAGAATCTAACGGATTCCTACTATTAGGACTTGGAATTAATGCGTAGTGTTTTTTTAGTGAAAAATATTTATTTTAAATGAAAAAAAAATACATCCATGCAAGTAGTGCCCCTCGCTTTCTACTACTTTTGACCATCTTTCCGGCAGGGTACGAATACCATGTCGGAAGAACGCCTCGTCTTTAGATGCAATCCACAAATTGACCCATTTTTAACAATCTTCGTATAAAGTGAACTTCTGCTCAGAAAGGCCATGACCCATCGAACGAAACAAATGGTAATCAGAAGGAGCGATATCTGGAGAATACGGCGGGTGGGGTAGGACTTCCCATTGAAGTGTTTCCAGATATGTTTGTACCGGTTTTGCGACGTGCTGTTACGTCCTGATGGGAGATTTACGTGGGACTCGCGAGGTTGCCGAGTTAGAGCGCGAAAGTTTGAATTGATTTAGATTGCGCAGTGAGTGTTTGGCTTCCGCGTGAGTTCCGAATACAATTTAATAACAATTTGGATTTAGACGAATTTGAGGTGCGTGATTCTGGTAACAGAGTTGGATCCACCCGATGGATTGATCGTTGATCAAATAAATTTTCAGACGCGTAGATTTTGTCTTAATTCACATCGTTCACGTTTATTACGTTTAACTCTTACAAACTTATAATTCGGTACAAAGATAGATACGCGTACAATGATTACACGGAAACGCAGGCAAATTGTTTAATTAAGTAAGTCGACTATTCTATTCGGAGTTCGGTAACAGAGTGACGCTCCTTCGTATCACAAAAACGAAGAGGGTTCGGTTTTGTGAGGGGAAGGAGCTTTTTTGGGAGAGTGCATTTCCTATGATGCGTTTTTTAGGGATTGGGTAATCGGTCGTAAAAGATACGTTAATTTTCGTCATTGGTTCGCAGAGTAGGGGAGCATGATTCTCGATTTCTTATTGGGTCGCGGCTGAGATAGGCCCAATCGCTGCTCTATTTCCAAGAATCGGCTTTAGCGCACGTGTTCTCGTAGATCTCGCTGAGGGCCATTTTTACGACCGCGTGAAGTCACGGGTGAGTTTTTTTAGAGGTCTGCTTTGCATTTTAGGATAAGGGATTATCTTTGCTTGGGTCCGACGTCTTTTTCTATTCGAGTGTTCCGGGAACGTATGCGCGACGCTATCCCATTTGGCTGCTACGGTCTATTTCGACGGCCCCCTGCATAAGTTTTACAAAATATAGAGTTTTGTCGATAAATGCGGGTGCCGCTGTCGTGCATGTTTATATCGACAGTTTCGTGGAAAAGGAATAAAAAAAAGTGAAGGCTGGGACGTAACAGTGCGGACGAGCATTGTCGTGCAGCAAAATGACTTTGTCGTGTCTTTCGGAGTTTTCTGGCCGTTTTTCTTTCAATGCACGGCTCAAGCGCATCAATTGCAGTCGGTAGCGATTCCCAGTTATGGTTTCACTCGGTTTCAGCAGTTCATAATAAATCACACCCCTCTGATCCCACCAAATACAGAGCAGGAGCTTAGACCCATGGATATTTGGCTTTGCCACTGATGTTGATAGTTGGCCGGGCTTAACCCATGACTTTCTGTGCTTCGGATTGTCGTGATGGATCCATTTTTCATTACCAGTGACAATTCGATGCAAAAAACCGGGAGGAAAGTGGGAAGTTAAACTCCCCGCTAAAACACTTTATTCGGCACAAATGTTGACATATTCAATAAATTATAAAGTGTTGTTATTTACGATTCAAAAAGAGGTTATAAACAGCAAATGACATTCAATGATAGCTGTTTCACGATGAATACATTACGTTCGGTAACAACGAAATACTCTACAGCCTTCGTCATCTCTTGTAAAATGCTACGAATTAATTCCAACACCTAATATTATATACACTTTTGTAGCGACCAGAAATTGGGTTTTTGTATGTCGTCTCGGAATTCCTTCACAAAAATATGCAATTTTAATACTTTTTTCTCCGTGATTAGGTCAATGACCGACCCTGGAATTTTACAGAGACGATTATTAATGTATTTAGTGAAGCTCAGAAAAAAATGATGAAAATCCTATGGATTGAAGCCTGGCGATATGATTACCTCAAACTCACCACAGTATCGCGAGATGGTGCGTTATGATGACCAAAAGACGTGCGGACTTTTCGAACCGTCTCTGCAAAATGTTCACCATTTTTGTAGTGAATTTCCACAATTTCTATGCGTTGCTCGATCGTGTAATTCTCCATGACTAAACCTCAATACTTCGTGATGCCAGTTGTCAAAAATTAGTACTCTATATTCGCCACCAAAGAAATGACGCTCAATTTAAAATGTCAGGTCATTTTGAGATACCCTTTGCAAAGAGGATCAAATGTTTACAGGTGATCATGGATGGCTACTTATTATTATTTCGCAGCCCAAATATTATTCACTTGTTCGATCGCATTTCACATTGTATTTAGCCTGCTTTATTTTGCACCGGCATTTACTGTGGAAAAACAAAGTAAACCATTCAGAACAACGTATCCTGACGATTGGTTTATCAGAACATTGATATCTTTCATGCCTTGCAACTTTTAGCGGACCCGGGCCACTCGCGTTTGCTTCTTCCTTTGCTTCGCACAGTGGGACGGAAACCCAAATCGACGGCCAAAAATCTAAAAATAAAGTATCGATTTCGGGGATCTGCAGTGGTGAGTTAAATATAGTAATAGTCGAAGGGTGGTGTGCCAGACTCGAGAGGAGACGATCCTTTATACCTGCTATTGTGTCCGAGTTCAAAAGTGCCCTTCGGTCCAACCAGACGCGTTGCGCTCTGTGCCTAATTTTGAGTGCGCTCTTGAAAACGTCGCCAGTTACAAAAAAAAATAAATCAATTGACGATTTTCAAAATGGATTCGAAAGGGGAAAGTAAGTAGAATATCATCATGTAATGAAACATTTGTAATAATGATGTATGTGGTATCAGTTAACGAATGATTTTCCAAAAATCAACGTAGAATTGCTACTGAAAATTGTAAACACGTAGAGAAAATTTGCTCATGGTTTTCATAGCATTTCACAATATTATAGTCATCTCTATGAGGAATGAGTAATAGTGAGTAAGGCTGAATATGTAATTACTTATTCATATGTATTATACTTTAACATTTTAGAATCTGCCGACGATGATCCTGCAGCACCTGGATTAACGAGAAAATATTTTTTCGCACTCATAAAAAATAGTTTGAATCGTGGTGCAGCATATCTGGAAATTGAAAAGTTCATGTCAGAGTATATCGGGAAATTGAAAAGTTCATGTCAGAGAAACTACAACGACCTTTTATTCTGTCGGATGACGCAAAACTTGCAATACGCGCATTATTGTCCCAATTTAATGAAGAGTGGAAGCAGGCTTCGAGGCACGAAGATAGATATTTCGACAAATTTTCCCCATGGCTCAGTGTGTTTGTTCCCCGGGAAAAAATCCAAGAAGCTTCAATACAGTCCAGCGGCATGGGTCGGCCTTCTTTAGGATTTGCTGAAGCTAGTGTGCGCTCAAAACGGAGGAAAACTGAAGATTTGCGTGCAACTAGAAGTACCGAAGAATTGTATTATGCGGCTCAAATGAGCCGTCGAGCAGCTGGTAGATGTGATGCCGCAAAAGTTGTTCAAGATGTGACGCTGGGAAGCCCATCAAGAGCTCAAAAGTATAGAGAATCTTTGAAATCGATTTCAGAAATTCCTTATACCCCTGATAAAGCCCTATCGCTTGTCGTTGAACTTAATATGTCAAAATCTGACTATCAGAAACTTCGAAATTCAACCAGAGAACAGGGCTGTAAGTGATTTCCGTCGAATAATGTAATACATCTCCCGAAGTTCCAATGTTATCCACCGAAATCAGACATTGGCGTTACAGAATATAGTGCTGATCACAAAATTCAGAAAATCTTGTTGATTCAAGACGAAGTTATTAAAAGCTTCTGTAAAAGAAGTGTTCGCAACTTGAATTTAATTTGTAAGTGGGGTTGCGATGGCACTTCTGGCCAAAATGTATATAAACAAAGATTTACCGATGATGATGGAAGTAAGTCTGATGCTAACATATTCTTCACGTCCCTTGTTCTATTGAAGTTGATATCAGTTGACCAAGAAACAAAAAAAACCTTGTTGTATGGAAAAATCCCAGGCCATCGTCTACCCGTTTTGGTCGGCCAATTAGAATTCAATTTTTGCATGAATATACTGAAGCCACAGTGAGTGAAATGGAGTTTATTAAACAGCAGGAAAGTAACCATGTCCCTTACGAGACTGTCATTGTCGGAAAAGACATAACCGTTTCTTTCAAACTTGCATTCACCATGATAGATGGTAAAGTTTGCAATGCAATCACGAGTAATGCTTCTGCTCAACGTTGCTATTTATGTCAAGCAACATCAGAAGACTTCAACAACATCGATGCGATGTTGAAAAGAAAAATCAATGAAGATTTTCGACAGTTCCGGTTATCGACTCTGCATGCGTGGATTCGCTTCTTCGAATGTTGTTTGCATGTAGGGTATAATCTTGAAATTGAAAAGTGGCAAGCGCGTACTGCAAATGATAAAGAAATTGTAAAAAACCGAAAAGCAAGTATACAAAAAGGTTTCCGCATACGATTGGGTCTCATAGTTGATCAACCAAAGCCCGGATTTGGTAGCTCCAATGACGGGAGTACTGCTCGACGGTTTTTTGAAGATTCAACCACTTCTGCTTCGATTACGGGAGTAAATAAAGATCTGATTAAACGATTTCAAGACGAAAGTTATATTGCATACACTTTCGAGTGGCCATGAGATTGATATAATCAGACTTCAAGATTATGCCGTGCAAACAGCTCGCGACTACGTGAAGTGGTATCCGTGGTTTTATATGCCGACTTCAATGCATACAATGTTGATTCATTGCGCAGCGATTATAACGTTTGCAATATTACCAATTGGACAAATGTCCGAAGGCGCCTAAGAGTCCACCATTAAATACATAAAAAGAATAGATTAGATTTTTCACGAACATTTTTCCGAACATAAACCATAGGAGACATTTTGTCACGTCTACTATTCACGTCTGATCCATACATTTCTAGCCTGCGCAAATTACCTGGTAAGAAAATGAAATCGTTGCTACCAGAAACAATCCAGTTATTAACTGCGCCAAGCGTCTCAACAAATGCAGGGAGCTCGGGCAATGCGTCGTCAGTTGAATCCACTGACTGTGAATCTGATTGTTCTGGTGAATAAAGTTGTGTGTAATCGAATGTATCACGATGACTGAGCAGGTATTCGGAATGTGGAATTTTTTCCGTCAGTTACTTGTTTTTATAAGCGAATACCTATTTATTGAGAAATATAATGCTAATTTCTACACATTGTATACGTTATTTTAATCTCAATACTTTGTATGAACCTAATTTTAAGGAAAACCTTTGCAATGTGACATAAATATAACGCCTTTTCTACACAACTCGTACATATTGAATCCGCCATTTTGTATTCCCAAATTTTGCCTTCAGATTCGTCATCAGCAACCCCAAAACTCCCCGGGTACAGACTTTTACCTCGATTCAATTCATTTTTCTTCAAATTTTTTGCCGTACCGGATCCGCCATTTTGTGTTTCGAAATGTTGACTTCAGATTCGTAATCAGCAACCCCAAAAACCCTCGGGAACAGACTTTCACCTCGATTCAATTCGTTTTTCATTAAATTTTTTGCCGGAGTGGATCCGCCATTTTGTTTTTCGAAATTTTGACTTCAGATTCGTAATCAGCAACCCCAAAAACCCCCGCGTACAGACTTTCACCTCGATCCAATTCATTTTTCATTACATTTTTTGCCGTACTGGATCCGCCATTTTGTTTTTCGAAATTTTCACTTGAGGATCGTAATTAGCGACCCCAAAAACCCCCGAGTACAAACTTTCACACGAATTGAAAACTTTTCAGACTTTTGGCCGTCGATTTGGGTTTCCGTCCCATTGTGCTTCGGTTCAACCGGATGTGATAGATGTTTTCTTTCCGTTCAATTGTTGCGTCTAATCAAAGTGGACGTTTTTGTTTCTCGAGAGATGTCCTCTTTGAATTATTTCTGTACGTTTCAAAATTCTTACACACAAACAGAAGAACAACTGTGCAAAGTCTACTAGTATGTCTACTCACTAGCACAATCGCTCTCTTACTGAATTCTAACTAAAGAGTCAAAGGTAGAAAGCAAAACGTAGAAAAGATACTTTTGCCATCACTAAGAGGACGCAAGATGTAAATTTAAATAAAAGCAGCCCCAACCCGAAATACCGTTGGACTGGTTCCTCCGTGCGCGTCAGAGCCAAATCTGTGTTTGAAATGGGTGGGGGGGGGGGGGAGGGGGGGGGGGGTGATCGAGCGCTACCACTCAGACTACAAGTACAGAGCGCAAATTTGGCACGAAGATTCCTTATATCTGGTAATATTGCTTTGAGTGGTAAACGGTTTTTTTACACATCGTAATGTATATGTATTATATAAATGAGAAAGTAGCGATTTGACGGTTTCGTTCCAGACTACCATTTCTAAGGTGCTTGTATCAATTCCCGGTAACCTAAACGATTTGTTGAAACACTGATTCAACGGCCACGGTGGATTCGAACCCACCTCAAAAGTGTGCAGATCCCCCCATGCACCCTGAGCTGGTGTTGAAAAGGTTTTGAATACCACAGATACTACGGAACCCATAAAGGACCCCATAAGCTAAATGCCAAGTGGAGACGGGAATACATTTTAAGCACGACAGAGCGGAACAGATTTCTTGCAGTTCGACCTATATATGCATACATGATAACATGCACATGTAAATAAACGTACACAAATGTACATGGTAGTTTATGCATCTGTATGCAGAAAAAAGCGTTGCCGAACTCCGAGACATGACTCAATAACTATTTTACAAACAGCGAACGCTCTCTGAATTACGAAGTTCTCGTGCTGCATAAACAAACTCAGGAAAAATAATTGTCAAATAAGTTTGAAAAAAAAGTGTTAGATGCCCTCGGAGGTGTGCCGGAAATGCATACATTTGCGGGGTAGAACGAACAAACCTCACAGTCCGAAGTGCAAGAAAGTCTGGATCTGTCAATTTAACCTCGGAACGTCTTACAACATTCTGCGGGGTTGCTATATGTAGTTCGGCCGGCAATAAAAGCGTATCCCGAAAGCAAACACTCGGGTTTCCTTGTCTAGTTGTCTACACTTTATATGTACATATGCAGATTTTCATCCCGTGTGTTTGCACAGTTGATTATCATAGGGACAGGCGATTGCCTGGCTGAAGGCGCTAAATTCAGTCAAATAATGAAAATTCATTACCCGAGGTTTGTGCGCGGTAACCCAGTAAGGAATTTGGCGACAACACATTGGCAACACCATGCTAAGCGATGCACACTTTTCCGCTGCATTAAACTGTGTTCTATCGGCACACCATTGCGCATCCTCGCGTGAACGCTGGTGTTAATATTGCAGTACGAAAATTCAGAATATTGGCGGTACATTTGGAGCACGTTCATTGCTTGATTATTGCAGCATTGCGACAGAAAAATCGGAATGCGTTATTTCGGCAAGGTGAGGGCACATTGGAGGCACGCTGTGACGCTCCATTGCCGGCATATTTAGAACACGCCGTAACGCTCCTTCATCGGCATCAACGAAGTCCGCTATTGCGGTGTTGTGACCGGCTAAATGAGGCTGCATTACCGGTAGCTGGGCAGGTGGGAATAAGGCAAAATAAATAATTCAATTGAATACAATCGCACACTCGTACCGACTCGTGTGTGCGACGCCCGCGTATGACTAAGGGCCAGCGTCATGTCCGTAATAATTTTTTTCCGAAAGTTTTTTTCCGAAAGACGAGGCTGGGATTCGAACCCGCAACTTCACGATGGTTTACAAGGCAAGCACGCTAACGACTCGACCATCCAACTGGTTCAACTTATATAGCTAATTTTAGGATCATGACATTTGTCGTAGCGAATCTGCCTATGGCTATAACCATATACCTTGTTTTTTCTGGCAATGGAACGTCACAGCGTGCCGCCAATGTGCCATAACCTTGCCGGAATAACGTAGTCCAAATTTCCCGTCTTAATGCCGCGATAACTTGCCCGGTTTACCGGCAACGGAGCGTTACAGCGTGGTGCATTTATGACTGAGACGCGATATAAAGATGACATCACTCCAAATCTGGGGCTTGCCGCATCAGTAGCGTTGTTGCAGCAGGTAATTGTTGCGTATATTTGCTGCAAACTTGCCGTCTGGGCGTCACACATTCATTCCGCCAAACCACGCTCTGTGGCGCAAATTTGCAGCTTAATGCGGAAGCAAAAGACAGCATATTGGTGTGACGGTGTGCCGCCGTATGCTGTCCTCTTGTCGCTATAATGCTGACATGTGAATTTCCACAGCACGTTTGTCTATCAGGGAAGGTATAGCAAGTAAAGACACATCTAATTGTAAGGAAACTTGAATTGTAGATACGCTGCGCTACTATAAACAAAGCACCAAAGTCACGTACTTCTATCAAATTAGTATTTATTTAACGTGCATAAATATGTTTTGTTTGTGGATCAGGTTTTCCAAACAGCCTTGGCGACATTGAAGAATTGTTACAACATCGAATGCATACGATTGATTTCATCTCCTTTTATTTTCGATGAAAATTATGGTTATTGCTATTGAATAATGATCACCCAAAAATACAGCTTCATTTCGTATTTCCAATAATATCAAGTCCCTAAGTTGATCTGCATACATAGTCTCAGTTAATCCGTTGTTTATTTCATCTACTTGGTAACGCATACATTCAGAAAGAATGTACTATACTTTTTAAGCAATTTGAATTTTTTATTGTTCCATTTTCGCTACCGAGAACCGTTAGCGAAGCCGTTAACCTTACACTTTCGTTTCAGTAATTCGTTTTCCGGGAGTTTAGTTTTAAGAGCCACTTGACGAGCTTTCGAAACATCGGCGATACATCTAGTAACACTGTCCATTCAATCGATAGTCAACAAAATTTCGAGCCATTTCGAGAAGATGGAGATTTGGAATATCCTGGCCATATATAAGACCCGGCCATATATACAAGATCCCAAATGTTCGTATACTTTGGAAAGTTTATATACGCCCAGCGCAGACACGGCCATCGTGACTCGGTTGGCTGAGGGTGCGATCTCAAATCTTTAGGCAATGAGCATCTATGAAAAATCGGTGCGAACAACGAATTCATATTGATTGCATTTTAGAATTGACAAGTTTTTTCTCGCATGTGTTTCCCAGAATCTCTGACCTAAAATCTACTAGATGACTATCTACGTGGATGGAAAGAGCATACTGGTTGTGCTTCAGTCTATTACTGAGGGTCTGCTTGGTCAGCGTTTGGTAGCATCAGCTTTAACGATAATTACGTCCTGTCGGCATAAATACGCGATATCTTCGTTGCGTTCGCAACGTGTAGAATTTTCACAAAGTACACGCGGTAGCTGTCTCGTGCATCATCTTAGGGTGTATCTATGGACCTTCTTTTTCGTTCGAGTAGTCTGACTCCACTGACATGTTAGCTGCGTCATCTGGGCTGGTTGTCAGATTATTTCCTTTCAGAAGCCTGTACGTAGTACAAACCATTGTTCTTGTTTCCAATATTTTTATGGTAGCACGACAACACCACGAGGAAAAGGAACGGGAATACGTGAGTACGGAGAAAGGAAAGAACGGTGACAGCCAGGAGGAAGGGACGAGAAATTCGGAGGAACGACTTAGGGAAATACTAACTGTCGGTCTTTGGAAAATAAAGGAGAAACTGAAGAAGAAGATTGCGCCGCTTCCATGCAGATGCGAGGCAATGAATAGAATAATTAAAGAGTTGCTGGGAGAGGCGGAGCAATGGATGTTGAAGGCATACAGAGAGGCAGTACAATGGAAGGAGGAAAAGGAGGGATTAACGGAGGCCTATACGGTTGGAAGAAGAGGGCAACGGAATTGGAAGAAGTAATAAAGAGAGGGGGAAATCAAGAAAGAAACAGGGGTAGCTGGCACGATATGGATGAACAACTCTCGGAAAGCGACGATAATAACAACAAAGAGACGGCGAACGGGAGAGAAAAAAGAGTTCCAGGGACCCGAAGATGGTCAGAACCGGACGAGAATCGCAGATTCGAAGAGCGCGGGCGACAGAAAGGGGGAGAAGAAGAAGTGCACGAGACTCAGCAAGAGAACACCACGGAAACCGCAGAACGAAGGGAAGAGATTATGACACCAAGCGGAGACGAGAAATGGGAGAAGGCAAGGAACATGAAGAGAGGAGGAGAAGGCAGGCGAGGAAGGCAGGGGGAAGTAGAAGCAAACGATAATGGAAGCAGCATTTCGCCGTCTCCGGTATCTGACCGACCGAGAGAGAAACCGAAGGAAGATGATGGAGAGAGACTTGTCGGTAAGGAAGTGGACCACGACGTCCAGGTCCGATGGGTGAAGGAGAATGAAGAGCGAAATGCCAAGAAAGAAGAAGGCGAAAGAAGAATGTGAGAGTGCGGGGCGTGAATGCGATCGGGAGCGAGTGGGAAATTGCACAGGATGTGAGTCGAATGACAAGGTCAAGGCTGGGTTTGGCGGTCAAAATAGGTAAGGTAATAAAGGAAGATAGGGGGCTGGTGGTAACATTCGAGACGATGGGCGAAAAAATACGGGTAATGAAACAGATTAAAAACTGCAGGGATCAGGAATTTCAATCGAGGACGACCTGACACTCAGGGAACGAGAAGTGAAAAGATGGATTGTGAGAGAAGTGGATCAGAGAAGAAGGGAGGGGCAAACAACAAGGGCAGCGTACGGGAAAATTTTGTTGAACCGAGAATGGTGGTACTGGGTAGTAGATACATACATGTTTAGAGAGACGACGGTGACGTCACAGGTGTGGTGTAGTGGGTATCCCGCGGCGGCGCGTGGTGGGGGTTTCTGGCGGTCGCGGTTGCGTCGCTGTGACACGTATGGGGAATTAGTGGTGGGGGGGAATAAGCGGTGTCGGAGGGGTGGAAGGATTGGGCCGTTTTTCGGGAGCTCGTGGCTAAGTGGGGGTGGTTTCGAGCTGCTTTTCCGAATAGACGGACTGGTGGTGTCTTCTGCATATATCGAGGACCTGTTTGCCGCTAGAGCAAGCGGGTGGGGGGCTCCAGCCGTGCGGATCGTATGGGGGAGGAAGGTCTTACACCGTGGGGATAGGGAGCTTCGGGTAAAGAAAAAACGCGATGATTTACGTGAATACATGTATCGAAGTTTTTATTCAACATTTTGTCCGTTCATACATATTGTGTGTTGTGTTGTGCGTGTGTGTGCACATGCAGATGTGAAAGTCGGCGTCTATCACACCTACCTGAAAAATAAATGCAGAAGAAATGTGAAAAAAGCCCTCACTCATAAAACTTATGTTATGCAGCTGTAGTAACGAAGCGGCGCGCTCTTCCAAAATGTCACTACATGCGGGTTTTGTTTCCATTTCTGCAGGTAACACCGAGGTATTTATATATGCAAAGTACTGAATAATGCGTGGATGCCAGCGCACGATGTTTGGTGTAAAAACCCTAGAGCTTCCACGCTTATACTCCCTTTTAACTGGTTCATTTCGTTTCCATGCCTCCCCACTATTCTTATAGTATTACAATATGAGAACACTATAGTGTGGAACTATAGTGCACTCCTAAGATAGAGGAAAAATATGGGAAAAAGATTCCCGAATAAAAACGACTTCTACCACCGCAGGCTCCACACGACGAATCGTGCGGTCACTTTTGCCGACATCATCTCTTGGAACTTCCGATGTGAACTCACGTGAAAATGGCTGGGAAAATTCCACAATTAGAACAAAATCTGCGCGATCAAGCCGCCCTTGTAATTTCCGCGGAAGAGTATACAGTGTGGGAGCAACAATGTGATCAGTGTATAGAGTCGTTGGAATCACAAAGTCGAATTAAGCGACCACGATTATCACTCGGCAATCGACAATCATTGGTAGCAGGAATCGCTCGTTTAGAAGGATTAAAAAATGTTCTACGCAGACGATTTTTACATGCGGGCGCGGGACACAATGATCGCGGTTTGATCTGGCGAGAGATTGATACGGCGTTCGAAAATCGTGTCCTAACTGGCTGCGTCATCAATAATGATCATATTGAACCTCGTCAGTTTCTCGAAGAGGCATGTGATATGATGCTTTCACACGTGCAAGCCATTACCAACAAACACTTCAGTGTAAAAGTGAATATAGATTTCAATGGTGAATTGGAGTCAGGTGACAATCGTGCAACTAAACGTATCAACAAGAAGAACTTTGAACTTTTTACCACATCTAATTTACGTGAGTGGTATACACAACGAGTGGTTGAGCCTACTCTATCATCCCTCGAAGATTTTCAAAAACGTGATAGCGGATGGACATTGTCGCGGATACTGAACTTAACTTTAAATATCAACAAATACAATCCAATGCGTGCCGGATGGCAAACTGTTTTGTCGCGGGAAATAATCCTAAAGAAAGCGGTGGTGAATGTAAAGTCAAAGGATAACGCATGTTTCGCGTGGGCAGTGGTGGTTGCTCTTTATCCAGTGGAAACAAACGTGCATCGAGTAACTTCATATCCACACTATTCAACTGTACTGCAGATTCAGAGAATTGCGTTTCCAATGACTCTCAATCAAATAAAAAAATTTGAATCGCAAAACAATGTTTCGATTAATGTATTTACAACGGAAAAGAAAGTTATTGTTCCAATTCGAATATGCGCCCAAAAACTGGTTAAACACGTCAATTTATTGTACGTTGAGGATTCGTCGGACCACAGCGTGGGACACTTTGTATGGATAAAAGAATTATCCCAGCTCGTGAGCACGCAGCTGAACAAAACAAACAGGAAAAAACACATCTGCAATCGGTGAGTAACAAGAAGCTTACTCGAGAATACACATATGAGGAAGTATGTACTTCAATAATATAATTCTTTCCATCGTTTTGTTATAGGTGTTTGCACTACTTTTACACGGAGGCTAAATTACGATCGCACGAGATGGATTGTGGAAAATCAAACGACTGTGCCATTCGATTGCCTGGTGAAACGGACAAATGGCTAGAGTTCGAAAACTCTCAACGAAAAGAGCGACTTCCTTTTTTGATTTATGCGGATCTCGAGTGCGTTTTGGCAAATGTTGATAACAAAAATATACAGCAACAGCACGAAGTGTTTAGCGTAGCGTACTACGTACATTGCTCGTATGACGTTTCGTTATCGGGATACTACTCGCGGCATGATGCCAATTGAATCCCATGGTTTGTTGAGAACCTTAAAAATTCGGCTTTGCGCATCAACGATATTCTATCGGATAGTGTTTCCGTGGTACTTCTAACTCCAGATGAGCGAGCAAAATTTCGAAGCGCTGCTCAGTGCCATATATGTGAAAAACCATTTGCCGAAGACGACATACGTGTTCGTGAACATTGCCTTCTGACCGGACGTTATAGAGGTCCCGCCCATTCTAACTGCAATTTGAATTAGCAACGGTATTTTTTCATCCCCGTATTTTTTCATAATTTGTCCGGCTATGGTGCACAGCTCATCATCGAGGAACTAGCCACAGCATTCGAGGGGGAAACCACGGTGCTGAGGACCGTGCTAAAGCATAACTAAAGAGGAATACATTTCTTTTACAAAAACATTTCGAACGGCAGACAAGTCACATCCGATTCAATTATACTTCGTCGATTCATACAAATTTCTCAATGCAAGTCTGGGAGACCTGGCCTCATTTTTGACAATGGACAAACTAAAAATTTTACGTTCGCAATTTCGTGACATAACGAACGATAGGTTCATCCTATTAACTCGAAAGGGCGTCTTCCCCAATTAATATATCGATAGTGTAAACCGATTGAAAGACTATCACCTACCGCCACGAGACGCATTCTACAGTACTTTGACTGGTGACGTTGTAAGCGAGAACCAACACGCTCACGCCAAGAATGTATTGGAACGGTTTTCTATTCAAACGTTAGGTAAATATAGTGACTTGTATTTGAAGACCGAAGTTTCGTTGCTGGGCGACGTTTTTGAGAACTTTCGCAATAGCTGTATGGAACGTTACAGGCTCGACCCCGCTTATTATTATACTCTGCCCGGCTATACATGGGATGCAATGTTGGAACATACATGCGTTAACTTCGAATTGTTCACCGACTATGACATGGTATTATTTGTTGAACGGGGTATACGCGGTGGCCGAGTCAGTGCTCAAATAGGTATACGCACGCCAATAACAAATACATGGAATCATTCGATCCATCAAGGTCCTCATCATACTTGATGTATTTCGATGGGAATAATTCGTATGGATGGGCAATGTGTCAACCATTGCCCTATGCTGATTTTCGATGGGTCGATGAGTTGTCGACATTCGATTTATCATCTATCGCGCTAGATTCACCGACCGCTTACATTCTTGAGATTGACTTAGAGTACCCGGAATGGCTACACGATGCACACACGGACTTACAGTTTTGTTCAACACATGGTAAACCATCTGGTGGACAATACGAAAAACTCCTTGCAACCGTGCATAACAAGGAACGGTATGTTATTCATTATCGCAATCTGCAGCAGTGTGTACAACACGGTCTCAAAATCACCAAAATTCATAGAATACTCCAATTCTCCCAATCGCCCTGGCTACGAACATATATCGAGCTGAACGCGCAGTTCCGAACCCAAGCAAAGAATAATTTTGAAAAAAATCTCTGTATATTGATGA
Organism: Ophion ellenae; assembly: GCA_963210295.1. Lineage (NCBI taxonomy): Eukaryota > Metazoa > Arthropoda > Insecta > Hymenoptera > Ichneumonidae > Ophion > Ophion ellenae. The sequence goes on from OY723388.1 coordinate 11,572,526, forward strand.
ATAATGCGGTGTTTGGGAAAACAATAGAAAATGTGCGCAATTACGTAGACGTCAAGATTTTAACACGGTGGGGGGCAGGTACGGTGCAGAGGCAATGATTGCAAAACCAAATTTTCATAGCCGGAGTGTTTTTTCAGAAAACCGTATTGCTGTCGAATTACGCATGCTCGCGGTGAAATTCAATAAACCAATCTATGTGGGTATGTGCATACTCGACATATCGAAGACATGTTTATATCATTTTCATCGTGAGTACATGGTGCCTCTGTATGAAGAAAAATGTACAGTGTTGTACTCCGATACGGATAGTCTAGTATACAACATTGAGTGTGAGGGTGTGTACGACGTCATGAAGCGTAATATTCATCGTTTCGATACGAGCGAGTACCCGGCGAGCAATGGGTATGATATACCGCTTGTCAACAAAAATGTTCCCGGACTTATGAAAGACGAAAATAAAGGTCGAATAATGACGGAATTTGTCGGGGCTAGAGCAAAAATGTATGAAGTGCGAGTCGATGGTAAGGACGTTACGAAGAAACTGAAGCGCGATAAGAGTAACATCGGGGCGAGAAAGATCTCCTTTGCGGATTACACGAAATGCTTATATGACCAGATCGAAATGACTGCTCAGCAAGCATGCATATGTTCGAGATCGATGTTGCATGAAGTGTACACCACCAACGAGACAACAATTCCTCTAAATCCGCGCGATGACAAACGGTATATCATACTTGGAACCACGAAAACATTGCCATGGAGGCATTATAGGATACTATCGTAGGGTGTATTTTTTAATTGTATATAAGCTTGTAAAATAATTGTAAAAAAGCTTGTTCTGCAAATAATCAACCCTGTGAGAAACGGCGTTTGTAAAATATCTCGTTTGACTGTTGTATATAATAAATTGGTTTATGAATTTTTCCACTGAGAAAATGAAGAAGGGCCCGGTGTAGTTTAGCGAATCACCTAATTTTTACTCACACTCTCCTGACACGCTTTTACGGGAGAGAGAGAAAGAGAGAGAGAGGTGTCATAAAATTTAAAACATTTTTATTGTCCGCTCCACATCAGGTTTGCTCATTCAGCTATTGTGAGTATTGTCGAAAGCCAACCCCATTCCAAACATTCGATTATTACGCTGCTACAATACTTTTTAAATGAGATCAATTTCGACATATTCGACATATAAGTAGCTCCTGATCGTACAAATCACCTGCAACGGCTCCATCGTTATAGCCCGTCAGATGAAATGCTACAGACTTCGTGATTTTCTCTCGATATATGGAAAATATTTTCGCTGTCCAGTTCGGTGCGTAATCCTTTCAGAATACACTCTTAAATTTACTAATTCTCAACGCTCTTTATTGTCAATTTTTTACTTAAATAATGATGCGGTTAAAATTTTTTGAAATGGGGTCCTATGAAAAACATGTTGTTGTGGCAGCTTCTCATTTTCAACGTTGATGCTACCCAGTTTCACCTGTCTTATCGTATAGTGTACAGAATCATCAGACGCGTCTACTAGGTTATCAAGAATACCGATCTACCTATAATTACTACTTAGGCTAAATGGCATTCACATCTTATTTCTCACTGCACGATTGAAATACTCACAAATGGATGCTTTTAAATTGCTATACCCAGAATACAGGCGAAAATTATACGTTTTTTATAAGGGTTTCTAAGCGACCATTATAAAATTATTTTCCCTGACCGAAGTGCAAGTTCTGCGGCATGCGTCCCCTTGACAAGTGTTGACGTCACTGCGGTTCCTGCATCATTACCATTCTTACTCCGTAGGCGTACGGCCGAGGCAAATTTTGAGACAGTATCGATGACGGTTAGGTGAAATTTATGTTTCGAGTTTTTACGCGCGTACGATGAATTATCGACGAGATCAGCTTGCCATGGTTCATCCAATCCGCGAATGTTCACAAGTAAAAGGTCTAGTAGCATCGAGTTCATCAACGCTTCGCACAACGAACGAGTTTTTCATTTGAAGGACTTAAAGTAACGCTACCGACTTTCTCCTTCCGATGTAACACTGGGATGACAGTGGTATACCGCACGAGGCAGCTTGAACGATAATTCGAACCATCTTGCGAGGAGCTCCCACGATCTACGGGGCGGAATCCGAGATGTACTCGAAGCTGTCAATATTTACACAAAAATCGGCACAAAATCGTGTCAACTATCCACAGACGCTTCAGTTAAGATAGAGCGCACCGTCGCCGTGCAAGGGCTCAAGTCACCCACCAAAGAGTTTATACTAAAGGAGATATCCATCACCAAACTTCACGACAGGAACGCTGATGCGCAAAGTAGATAAGAGTTGAAGGCATATACAACAATATTTCATTAATAATAAAATTAAACAATTACATAATCGTAGTGTATGCTATGCATTAAACCTTGGTGTGTGTGCGTATGTGTGTGTCTGTTTTTATTTTTTTATTCCTTTATTTTACATATCCGCAGCGGTAGTCGTTCTGAAACAAACAAAACATGCATTTTTCTTATCAATCTATCAAACACAATGATATTTAGACTGATACTAAAGTAAAAAGATAATACTCACAATCAGCCCTGTATACGTTCAAACAGGTTGCACACATGTCGCGCGTGACAATTTGATGTAGCGGTCCACCGTAGTTGGTGCAAAAGATTCCGCGCATGGCTACAAAGCGTTCGCTGTAGTGACCACATCTTTTGCGAAGTCCTTCAAACATTTCTCGTATATCGAAGTAGCACGAAACACAATACTTTGATCGATGATTTTCGGCAAAGTATATGTAATTCACGCAATATACGGCTTCCCGGTTCAGCCGATTAAGTTGACGCCGGTCCAGTAGGTCCTCTCGCACATCATGGTATTCATCATCTGACCCACCGCTGTATGCGGAATTTGCTCAATATCACTATCCAGTTCGCCTATTTCAAGCAGTACGATATCATCACGACCGATCACTTCTACTGCGTCGTCATAATCGGCGTTGTCAACATCTATTTCGTCGTCACCATCAACGGCGATATCAATAATTTGTACGTCGTTATCATCGGCGATATCAACAGCTTCTACTTCGTCGTCATTATCGTCGATATTCAACACCTCCATTTCATTATCAACGACTAGATCGATCATTTCGGGAATTTGGCTAACCATTATTTCACTTTTCTTCGTTCTGCGACTCTTTCGATTCAGAATGACGGCTCGGAGGTTGGAGACTGGAATGGTGAAAACTGCATTCACAATACATTTTAAAATTTCGGTTTTTGGATCCTCATAGGATTGAGGTATGGTGGGGATGGCCAATAGGACGTGTACACGGTTTTCCTATTCAACATGTAGGAATTAGTCGGGAAGTGTAGAAAAAATTAACCTTCCAAGATCTCGCATCCCCACCATACCGCAATCCTATGAGGATCCAAAAACCGAAATTTCATAAAGTATCGAGAATGCAGTTTTCGCCATTCCAGTCTCCAACCTCCGAGGTGTCATTCTGAAACGAAAGAGTCGCAGAACGAAGAAAAGTGAAGTAATGGTTATCCAAATTCGTGAAGCGATCGATCTAGTCGTTGATAATGAAATGGAGGTGGTGGACATCGACGATAATGACGACGAAGTAGAAGCTGTTGATATCGCCGATGATAACGACGTACAAATTATTGATATCGCCGTTGATGGTGACGACGAAATAGATGTTGACAAGGCCGATTATGACGACGAAGTAGAAGTGATCGCTCGTGATGACATTGTACTGCTTGAAATAGACGAACTGGATAGTGATATTGAACAGGCAGATTCCGCATACGGCGGTGGGTCAGATGATGAATACCATGATGTGCGAGAGGACCTACTGGATCGGCGTCAACTTAATCGGCTGAACCGGGAAGCCGTATATTGCGTGAATTACATATACTTTACCGAAAATCATCGATCAAAGTATTGTGTTTCGTGCTACTTCGATGTACGAGAAATGTTTGAAAGACTTCGCCAAAGATGTGGTCACTACAGCAAACGCTTTATAGCCATGCGCGGAATCTTTTGCACCAACTGCGGTGGACCGCTACATCAAATTGTCACGCGCGACATGTGTCCAACCTGTTTGAACGTATACAGGGCTGATTGTGAGTATTATCTTTTTACTTTAGTATCAGTCTAAATATCATTGTGTTTGATAGATTGATAAGAAAAATGCATGTTTTGTTTGTTTCAGAACAAAATAAAAAACAGACTCACTCACACACACACACACACACACACGCACACACACACACACACGCACACACACACACACACACACACACACACACGCACACGCACACACACCAAGGTTTAATGCTTAGCATACACGATGATTATGTAATTGTTTAATTATATTATTAATAAACTATTGTTTTATATGCCTTCAATTCATATCGACTTTGCGGATCAGCGTTCTTGTCGTGAAGTTTGGAGATGGATATCGCCGTTAGTATAAACTTTTTGGTGGGTGTTTTGAGCCCTTGCACGGCGACGATGCGCTCTATCTTAACTGGAGCGTCTGTGGATAATTGACAATATTTTGTGCCGATTTTTGCGTAAATATTGACAGCTTCGAGTACTTCTCGGATTCCGCCACGTAGATCGTGGGAGCTCCTCGCAAGATGGTTCGAATTATCGTTCAAGCTGCCTCATGCGGTATACCACTGTCATCCCAGTGTTACATCGGAAGGATAAAGTCGGTAGCGTTACTTTAAGTGCTTCAAATAAAAAACTCGTTCGTTGTGCGAAGCGTTGATGAACTCGATGCTACTAGACCTTTTACTTGTGAACATTCGCGGCTTGGATGAACCATGGCAAGCTGATCTCGTCGATATTTCATCGTACGCGCGTAAAAACTCCAAACATAAATTTCGCCTAACCATCATCGAACTGTCTCAAAATTAGCCTCGGCCGTACGCCTACGGAGTAAGAATGGTAATGATGCAGGAACCGCAGTGACGTCAACACTTGTCAAGGGGACGCATAACGCAGAACTTGCACTTTGATCAGGGAAAATAATTTTATAATGGTCGCTTTAAAACCCATATAAAAAACGTATAATTTTCGCCTGTATTCTGGGTATAGCAATTTACAAGCATCCATTTGTGAGCATTTCAATCGTGCAGTGAGGAATAAGATGTGAATGCAATTTAGCCTACGTAGTAATTGTAGGTAGATCGGTATTGTTGATAACCTAGTAGATGCGTCTGATGATTCTGTACACTATACGATAAGGCAGGTGAAACTGGGTAGCATCAACGTTAAAAATAAGAAGCTGCCACAACAACATGTTTTTCATAGTGTCCCATTTAAAAAAATTTTAACCGCATCAGTATTTAAGTACAAAATTGGCAATAAAGAGCGTTGAGAATCAGTAAATTTAAGAGTGTATTCTGAAAGTATTACGCACCGAACTGGACAGCGAAAATATTTTCCATATATCGAGAGAAAATCACGAAGTCTGTAGCATTTCATCTGACGGGCTACAACGATGGAGCCGTTGCAGGTGATTTGTACGATCAGAAGCTACTTATATGTCGAATATGTTGAAATTGATCTCATTGAAAAAGTATTGTAGCAGCGTAATAATCGAATGTTTGTAATGGGGTTGGCTTTCGACAATACTCACGATAGCTGAATGAGCAAACCTGATGTGGAGCCGACAATAAAAATGTTTTAAATTTTATGACACCTCTCTCTCTTTCTCTCTCTCCCGTAGAAGCGTGTCAGGAGAGTGTGAGTAAAAATTAGGTGATTCGCCAAGCTACAACGGGCCCTTCTTCATTTTCTCAGTGAAAAAATTCATGAACTAATTTATTATATACAATAGACAAACGCGATAATTTGCAAACGTCGTTTCTCACAGGGTTGATTATTTGCAGAACAAGCTTTTTCACAATTATTTTACAAGCTTATCAACAATTAAAAAAATACACCCTACGATTGTATCCTATAATGCTCCCATGGCAACGTTTTCGTGGTTCCAGGTATGATGTACCGTTTGTCATCGCGCGGATTTAGAGCAATTTTTGTCTCGTTGGTGGTGTACACTTCACGCAACATCGATCGTATGCATGCTTGCTGACCAGTCATTTCGATCTGGTCATATAAGCATTTCGTGTAATCCTCGAAGGAGATATTTCTCTCCCCAATGTTACTCTTATCGCGCTTCAGTTTCTTCGTAACGTCTTTGCCATCGACTCGCACTGCATACATTTTTGCTCTAACACCGACAAATTCCGTCATTATCCGACCATTATTTTCGTCTCTCATAAGTTCGGGAACATTTTTGTTGACAAGCGGTATATCATACCCATTGCTCGCCGGGTACTCGCTCGTATCGAAACGATGGATATTACGCTTCATGTCGTCGTCCACATCCTCACACTCAATGTTGTATAAGTAGAGGAGCTAGGCCGGTTCTAACCCAGGGATCTCAGGGGGGAGCGGGGCGGGGGAGTCGAGCGCGGGGAAGCCGGGGTATGCATGGCGGCGGGGGGGGGGGGATCCTGCATGAGGCAGCCGAGTGCGTGGTTCCGGCGGAGGGAAAGGGGAGGGGTGTTAGAGAGTGGGGAGGCTAGTTTTTGGTGACGATGTCTTCCCGGCGATAGCTGGACCCGCGGGCGAGAGGGGGAAGCCGCTGTCGACTCTGTGGGGGAGGGGGCATCATAGAGTCGCGGGTCCTTGAAAACCCATAAAATCCGATAATTTATTATCAACATTATAGATGTAAGCGGAGCATTTTTGTCTAGACTATTCACAGGAGTTTATATATATAAAAAAAAACAACTTAGACAAATGTGTGCATGTGTGTGTGTGTGTGTGTGTGTGTGTGTGTGCGTGTGTGTGTGTGTGTGTGTGTGGGAAACTTCTATTTATGGCTAGGAAAATTTTCGAGAGTGAGATAACGATAGTTCCCATATGAAGGGTTACCCTTCAAAGCCCATAAAATGCTTTATTTATTGCATGCAGCTGCAGCGTTATTCCACAACAAGTTTCAAACCGTCGAGGTTTCATTCCACAAGATTACGTCAAGATGTTCACATGTGCGAGTATGTACGCAGTGCATCCGGCCAAGCACCCCCTGGACTTGACCAAAAACGAGCTCGAACAGGTTCCAAAGGTCTTGCTCCTAAAGTATTGGGGTAACTTTATTGGTTTACTGTGGGATCGTTTGCCGGAGTATCATCGGAACGATAGTGAAGTGATATCGTATCTTCCATGCATGGAGCATTATAATACGCCACAGATGAAGGACCACATTGATGGTCCCCCACCTCAACGTCGGGACTGTGAAAAGTGTTGCGAGGGGGGAAATTCTCTACGTGCGGAGTTCTTCGAACGTGTTTGAACCTGTTACACATGCCTATGATTGTATAAATGGGGAGAAGTTTTTAAAATCTGAGTGGAGGGGTTACGAGGGAGCTTATGATTTCGTGGACCAAGCTCAGACTGCACTATCCACCGCACCATCAACTTCTCCGAAAAGAACTTTGAAAAAGAGTGAAAATGGATCTCTCAAATATCAACAAAGTCAGCCTGATGGCGGAATTCCTCCCAACGAAGAAGCTGTCAGAACTCCACGTCCATTCGGATTATCAAATCACGGACATAAGACCTGTACAGACCAAGTTTGGAAAACGCTACATCGTGGACGATGCAAATGAGTTTGCCGTCTTCTTGCCAGCGCGGCTGGTAAAGGCCTTCGATCAAGATCTGAAAATGTTCGAGAGTATGCAGCAGCTGGCGCGCAATGGTCAACTCTACATGAAGTACATTGGTGGAAAATACAACAGCGTCGAGTTCCATCGAGTCTGAGTATGGTGGAAAAGAACGCTCGTGAAGGCCCGGTGGAAACAACGAGTTCAACAGTAGCCAGCATCATCACCATCGTAGAGTGCAAGGACTGTTTGTATCACAGTCATCATCATCGTAGAGTTTTCGACGCTCGAGTCTGAGTAAGGTGAAAAACAACGCTCGTGATGGCGCGGTGGAAACAACGAGTTCAGCGGCAGCTGGCATCGTCACCATCGTAGAGTGCAACGACTGTTTACACCACAGTCATCATCGTAGTGTTTTCAACGCTTGAGGCTATGTAAAAATGTACAAAAAAGTTTTTCATCGAATATAATGTAAAAAAAAAAATTGTCGTCAAACTGTATTCGCCGTAGATATAGGAAATAAATGGAGAACGATATTTGTTCGAAATGTTTTTATTCATTAAAAAAAAATCCCTCGCTCACACAACGCTTCGTACACAGAGAGCCAGCTTTTCAACGACTTTACATTCGCTTTGGCGCAATTGTATTTTGTATTGAAGGAATGATGGGGACATTTAACGTTTGCGATTTTCGGCAACTTCTGCAGCGATGGACAGTCCAGAGTCTCCAGATCGATGACTTTTATTGCTGAATCCGTGAATCTCGATAGTCATGAGCACTTCTCGAATCCCTTGGCATAGATCGTAGGAGCTCCTTCCAAGATTTCTCGAATTGTCGTTCTAGCTGCCTCGTATGGTATGCCGCTGTGTTCCCATCGTATTCCATGATAATTGCGTTCCAGCCACTTGTTTGTCATTTTGTACTTGGCCGGTAAAGCGTCCCAGGCGAATGGTGCATCGAAGAAGAATGTCAGCGGTTCAGCGTTCTTCTCATGGAGTTTGACGATGGACATCTCCTTTAGGACAAATTCGTTGACGGGTCTCGTGAACCCTTGCACGTCGACGATAAGCTCCATGTTGACTGAAGTGGGCGCGGATCATTGGCTTGATTTTATACCAATTTTTTAACCCCACCACTGATTGGATTGTGCTCGACAATACGATCATGGAGGATCATGCAGTACGTTGAAGTTTGCGGTGGAATATTGTTTTTCAATTCAAACTCAAGGCGCACATCAACAGGACCGGACTTGAGAGAATCGTTTTGTTTTGAGCAGTCAATGACAACGAGGGGGGCTTTTTCTAAAAATTCCATCCTACTCAGCCATGGTTCAGCCTCTTTGTTGTAATAGGTCGGTTGAGATATTAGATGAGATCAATAAATTATCATTACTTCGAACATTGGAGAGTGTGCGATACTTGAATATGAGTTTTCGCTCTTGGGATGTGTACGACTGTCCATCGCTTTAAAGCACAACGAAACATTCATGGACCGTAAAAGCTGCCTCCCAACTAGAGAAACCAAAATATGTAATTGGTGCGGTGCAGACTGGTAAAAAAGATAATGTATGGCAAAGGACATTATATTATTCACCGACTGCAAACTCACAGGTGCTAAACTTTATCTCAATTTAGCATTGTTTTCTCAAGATGACGCGCATTTGGACTTCAAAAAAGTTTCGGAATTTTGTTCAATATGTACTCTCAATTTTGTAAATACGATTATGACTCCAATAGTGATCGTTCTTTACTAACCATCGCCAAGTATTAATGTAACGGCCCTCTCGCGATTAATGATTGATCGCATCAGAACGAGCCTGTATAACATGCTACCGTAGATGTGTGAATAGAGTTCGAATGCAAAGAAGATTCACCATCGAATACAACTGCATATTGTTTTAATTTTACGTGATCGCGTTGTTGAATATTGTCCATTGACCGACATTATCCGCAAAATTGCATAGATCAGCAAAATCTGCGAGATACGAAGCATCATGGTTGATTCGCAATCATCATGGTCTAAAGTCGGCATATGGAAACGTTCCATATAGCATGGCTGAGGTTCAATAACAGCTGGAGTTGAAGGTTCAACGGACGACGACACGTGTCCTATCGTATATGTTAAGGGTCAAGAAAAACGAGAATGGCTAGCTGATATAATAAATATAAAAAATGAGCTATTTATTGAGTCGTTGAGTATAGACTTTGACGATATGGATGTCTCAAGTAAATTAGATGGAAGTTTTACTCTACGATGTGAAAAGCATAAAAACAGTTGTGCCTTACAAAATGTATTTAAATTCTTTAATTGGTGGCCGAATCATAAAGATTCATGCAAATAAAAGATATGTAACATTATGTACTTTTTATTCTCCTCACCCCGTACTTAGTTATGTCAGCATCACCTGATATCGGCTTGTGCAACTGAATACAATATTACTTTCGAATGTGGAACTCATTTTTTCGATGGAATTTGATTGAAAATAAATTAATATAATCGCCCAATGATAATCGAAATCATTCATCAGTATACGTTCGTTAGATGTTCGTGAGCCGTTTGTTGGAAGTTTGCGAGGCATTCGAAGATTTTCGATAGTACGTTTGAAGACATTCATGAGGGGTTCGAAGACGCTTAAGAGAGGCTTTTAAATATATTCACGAGGGGTATGTCCAAAGACATTCATAATACGTTTGAAGACATTCAAGAGACGTTCGAAAACATTCATAAGACGTTTGAAGACATGCATGAGGGGTTCAAAGAGTTTAAAGAGACTTTCTACGACGATCATGGGACGTTTGAAGATGTTCGTGAGACATTCAAGAGACTTTCGAGAACGTTCATAAGAAGTTTGAAGACATTCATGAGAGGTGCGGAGACCTTCAGAGACTTTCGAAGATATTCAAGAGATCTTTGACAATATTCGTAATACGTTTGAAGACATCGATGAGGGGTTCGAAGACGCTTGAGAGACTTTCAAAGACATTCACGAGGGGTTTGAAGACGTTCAAGAAACTTTCGATTACGTTCAAGAGACTTTCGACGACATTCATAATACGTTTGAAGACATTAATGGGGGGGGGGGGGGTCGAAGACGCTTGAGGGACTTTCAAAGACATTCACGAGGGGTTCGAAGACGTTCAAGAGACTTTCGACGACATTCATAAGACGTTTGAAGACATGCATGAGGGGGTTCAAAGAGTTTCAAGAGACTTTCTACGACGATGATGAGACGTTTGCAGATGTTCGTGAAACATTCAAAAGACCTTCGAGAACGTTCATAAGAAGTTTGAAGACATTCATGAGAGGTGCGAAGACCTTCAGAGACTGTCAAAGACATTCAAGAAATCTTTGACAATAATAGGAATACGTTTGAACACATCGATGAGGGGTTCGAAGACTCTTGAGAGACTTTCAAATACATTCACGAGGGGTTTAAAGACGTTCAAGAAACTTTCAGATACATTCAAGAGACTTTCGACGAAATTCATAATACGTTTAAATACATTCATGAGGGGTTCGAAGGCGCTTGGGAGACTTTCAAAGCCATTCACGAGGGGTCCGAAGACGTTCAAGAGACTTTCGACGGCGTACATTATACGTTGGAAGACATACATGTGGGGTTCGAAGACGCTTAAGAGACTTCCAAAGGCATTCACGAGAGGTGTGAAGACATTCGGAGACTATCGAAGACATTCAAGAGATCTTTGACAATATTCATAATACGTTTGAAGACATCGATGAGAGGATCGACGATGTTTTAGAGACTTTCAAAGACATTCACGAAGGGTTTGAAGACGTTCAAAAAACTTTCGAATACGTTCTAGAGACTTTCGACGACATTCATAATACGTTTGAATGCATTCATCTGGGGTTCGAAGACGCTTGAGAGACTTTCAAAGACATTCACGAGGGGTCTGAAGACGTTCAAGAGACTTTCGACGGCGTACGTAATACGTTTGAAGACATTCATGTGAGGTTCGAAGACGCTCAAGAGACTTTTAAAGACATTCACGAGAGGTACGAAGACATTCAGAGACTTTCGAAGACATTTAAGAGATCTTTGACAATATTCATAATACGTTTGAAGACATCGATGAGAGGATCGACGATGTTTTAGAGACTTTCAAAGACATTCACGAAGGGTTTGAAGACGTTCAAGAAACTTTCGAATACGTTCTAGAGACTTTCGACGACATTCATAATACGTTTAAAGACATTCATGAGGGGTTCGAAGACGCTTGAGTGACTTTCAGACATTCACGAGGGATTCGAAGACGTTCAAGGGACTTCCGACGACATTCATGATACGTTTGAATACATTCATGAGGGGTTCGAAGACGCTTGAGAGACTTTCAAAGACATTCATGGGAGGTTTGAAGACGTTCAGAAATCTGCGACGACATGCATAATACGATCTTCGACGACATCCATAAACCGAAGACGTTGGTAGAACGTGTTTGAGTTTGTTGGGTGCTCACCCAAACACACCCAAACACGTTCTACCAAAACTGTGAAAATCCCAAACAAACCCAAACAATTCCAGCGAAACTCAAACGTAATGAAAGTCTTCGGTTTATGGATGTCGTCGAAGATCGTATTATGCATGTCGTCGCAGATTTCTGAACGTCTTCAAACCTCCCATGAATGTCTTTGAAAGTCTCTCAAGCGTCTTCGAACCCCTCATGAATGTATTCAAACGTATCATGAATGTCGTCGGAAGTCCCTTGAACGTCTTCGAATCCCTCGTGAATGTCTTTAAACGTATTATGAATGTCGTCGAAAGTCTCTAGAACGTATTCGAAAGTTTCTTGAACGTCTTCAAACCCTTCGTGAATGTCTTTGAAAGTCTCTAAAACATCGTCGATCCTCTCATCGATGTCTTCAAACGTATTATGAATATTGTCAAAGATCTCTTGGATGTCTTCGAAAGTCTCCGAATGTCTTCGCACCTCTCGTGAATGCCTTTGGAAGTCTCTTAAGCGTCTTCGAACCCCACATGAAAGAAAGGGGGTCTTCGAACCCCTCATGAATGTCTTTAAACGTATTATGAATGTCGTCGAAAGTCTCTAGAACGTATTCGAAAGTTTCTTGAACGTCTTCAAACCCTTCGTGAATGTCTTTGAAAGTCTCTAAAACATCGTCGATCCTCTCATCGATGTCTTCAAACGTATTATGAATATTGTCAAAGATCTCTTGGATGTCTTCGAAAGTCTCCGAATGTCTTCGCACCTCTCGTGAATGCCTTTGGAAGTCTCTTAAGCGTCTTCGAACCCCACATGAATGTCTTCCAACGTATAATGTACGCCGTCGAAAGTCTCTTGAACGTCTTCGGACCCCTCGTGAATGGCTTTGAAAGTCTCCCAAGCGCCTTCGAACCCCTCATGAATGTATTTAAACGTATTATGAATTTCGTCGAAAGTCTCTTGAATGTATCTGAAAGTTTCTTGAACGTCTTTAAACCCCTCGTGAATGTATTTGAAAGTCTCTCAAGAGTCTTCGAACCCCTCATCGATGTGTTCAAACGTATTCCTATTATTGTCAAAGATTTCTTGAATGTCTTTGACAGTCTCTGAAGGTCTTCGCACCTCTCATGAATGTCTTCAAACTTCTTATGAACGTTCTCGAAGGTCTTTTGAATGTTTCACGAACATCTGCAAACGTCTCATCATCGTCGTAGAAAGTCTCTTGAAACTCTTTGAACCCCCTCATGCATGTCTTCAAACGTCTTATGAATGTCGTCGAAAGTCTCTTGAACGTCTTCGAACCCCTCGTGAATGTCTTTGAAAGTCCCTCAAGCGTCTTCGACCCCCCCCCCCCCCCCCCATTAATGTCTTCAAACGTATTATGAATGTCGTCGAAAGTCTCTTGAACGTAATCGAAAGTTTCTTGAACGTCTTCAAACCCCTCGTGAATATCTTTGAAAGTCTCTCAAGCGTCTTCGAACCCCTCATCGATGTCTTCAAACGTATTACGAATATTGTCAAAGATCTCTTGAATATCTTCGAAAGTCTCTGAAGGCCTCCGCACCTCTCATGAATGTCTTCAAACTTCTTATGAACGTTCTCGAAAGTCTCTTGAATGTCTCACGAACATCTTCAAACGTCCCATGATCGTCGTAGAAAGTCTCTTTAAACTCTTTGAACCCCTCATGCATGTCTTCAAACGTCTTATGAATGTTTTCGAACGTCTCTTGAATGTCTTCAAACGTATTATGAATGTCTTTGGACATACCCCTCGTGAATATATTTAAAAGCCTCTCTTAAGCGTCTTCGAACCCCTCATTAATGTCTTCGAACGTACTATCGAAAATCTTCGAATGCCTCGCAAACTTCCAACAAACGGCTCACGAACATCTAACGAACGTATACTGATGAATGATTTCGATTATCATTGGGCGATTATATTAATTTATTTTCAATCAAATTCCATCGAAAAAAATGAGTTCCACATTCGAAAGTAATATTGTATTCAGTTGCACAATCCGATATCAGGTGATGCTGACATAACTAAGTACGGGGTGAGGAGAATAAAAAGTACATAATGTTACATATCTTGTATTTGCATGAATCTTTATGATTCAGCCACCAATTAAAGAATTTAAATACATTTTGTAAGGCACAACTGTTTTTATGCTTTTCACATCGTAGAGTAAAACTTCCATCTAATTTACTTGAGACATCCATATCGTCAAAGTCTATACTCAACGACTCAATAAATAGCTCATTTTTTATATTTATTATATCAGCTAGCCATTCTCGTTTTTCTTGACCCTTAACATATACGATAGGACACGTGTCGTCGTCCGTTGAACCTTCAACTCTAGCTGTTATTGAACCTCAGCCATGCTATATGGAACGTTTCCATATGCCGACTTTAGACCATGATGATTGCGAATCAACCATGATGCTTCGTATCTCGCAGATTTTGCTGATCTATGCAATTTTGCGGATAATGTCGGTCAATGGACAATATTCAACAACGCGATCACGTAAGATTAAAACAATATGCAGTTGTATTCGGTGGTGAATCTTCTTTGCATTCGAACTCTATTCACACATCTACGGTAGCATGTTATACAGGCTCGTTCTGATGCGATCAATCATTAATCGCGAGAGGGCCGTTACATTAATACTTGGCGATGGTTAGTAAAGAACGATCACTATTGGAGTCATAATCGTATTTACAAAATTGAGAGTACATATTGAACAAAATTCCGAAACTTTTTTGAAGTCCAAATGCGCGTCATCTTGAGAAAACAATGCTAAATTGAGATAAAGTTTAGCACCTGTGAGTTTGCAGTCGGTGAATAATATAATGTCCTTTGCCATACATTATCTTTTTTACCAGTCTGCACCGCACCAATTACATATTTTGGTTTCTCTAGTTGGGAGGCAGCTTTTACGGTCCATGAATGTTTCGTTGTGCTTTAAAGCGATGGACAGTCGTACACATCCCAAGAGCGAAAACTCATATTCAAGTATCGCACACTCTCTAATGTTCGAAGTAATGATAATTTATTGATCTCATCTAATATCTCAACCGACCTATTACAACAAAGAGGCTGAACCATGGCTGAGTAGGATGGAATTTTTAGAAAAAGCCCCCCTCGTTGTCATTGACTGCTCAAAACAAAACGATTCTCTCAAGTCCGGTCCTGTTGATGTGCGCCTTGAGTTTGAATTGAAAAACAATATTCCACCGCAAACTTCAACGTACTGCATGATCCTCCATGATCGTATTGTCGAGCACAATCCAATCAGTGGTGGGGTTAAAAAATTGGTATAAAATCAAGCCAATGATCGGCGCCCACTTCAGTCAACATGGAGCTTATCGTCGACGTGCAAGGGTTCACGAGACCCGTCAACGAATTTGTCCTAAAGGAGATG
Source organism: Ophion ellenae (assembly GCA_963210295.1). NCBI lineage: Eukaryota > Metazoa > Arthropoda > Insecta > Hymenoptera > Ichneumonidae > Ophion > Ophion ellenae. Next base: position 11,588,101 of record OY723388.1, read on the forward strand.
TCCATCGTCAAACTCCATGAGAAGAACGCTGGACCGCTGACATTCTTCTTCGATGCACCATTCGCCTGGGACGCTTTACCGGCCAAGTACAAAATGACAAACAAGTGGCTGGAACGCAATTATCATGGAATACGATGGGAACACAGCGGCATACCATACGAGGCAGCTAGAACGACAATTCGAGGAATCTTGGAAGGAGCTCCTACGATCTATGCCAAGGGATTCGAGAAGTGCTCATGGCTATCGAGATTCACGGATTCAGCAATAAAAGTCATCGATCTGGAGACTTTGGACTGTCCATCGCTGCAGAAGTTGCCGAAAATCGCAAACGTTAAATGTCCCCATCATTCCTTCAATACAAAATACAATTGCGCCAAAGCGAATGTAAAGTCGTTGAAAAGCTGGCTCTCTGTGTACGAAGCGTTGTGTGAGCGAGGGATTTTTTTTAATGAATAAAAACATTTCGAACAAATATCGTTCTCCATTTATTTCCTATATCTACGGCGAATACAGTTAGACGACAATTTTTTTTTTTTACATTATATTCGATGAAAAACTTTTTTGTACATTTTTACATAGCCTCAAGCGTTGAAAACACTACGATGATGACTGTGGTGTAAACAGTCGTTGCACTCTACGATGGTGACGATGCCAGCTGCCGCTGAACTCGTTGTTTCCACCGCGCCATCACGAGCGTTGTTTTTCACCTTACTCAGACTCGAGCGTCGAAAACTCTACGATGATGATGACTGTGATACAAACAGTCCTTGCACTCTACGATGGTGATGATGCTGGCTACTGTTGAACTCGTTGTTTCCACCGGGCCTTCACGAGCGTTCTTTTCCACCATACTCAGACTCGATGGAACTCGACGCTGTTGTATTTTCCACCAATGTACTTCATGTAGAGTTGACCATTGCGCGCCAGTTGCTGCATACTCTCGAACATTTTCAGATCTTGATCGAAGGCCTTTACCAGCCGCGCTGGCAAGAAGACGGCAAACTCATTTGCATCGTCCACGATGTAGCGTTTTCCAAACTTGGTCTGTACAGCTCTTATGTCCGTGATTTGATAATCCGAATGGACGTGGAGTTCTGACAGCTTCTTCGTTGGGAGGAATTCCGCCATCAGGCTGACTTTGTTGATATTTGAGAGATCCATTTTCACTCTTTTTCAAAGTTCTTTTCGGAGAAGTTGATGGTGCGGTGGATAGTGCAGTCTGAGCTTGGTCCACGAAATCATAAGCTCCCTCGTAACCCCTCCACTCAGATTTTAAAAACTTCTCCCCATTTATACAATCATAGCCATGTGTAACAGGTTCAAACACGTTCGAAGATCTCCGCACGTAGAGAATTTCCCCCCTCGCAACACTTTTCACAGTCCCGACGTTGAGGTGGGGGACCATCAATGTGGTCCTTCATCTGTGGCGTATTATAATGCTCCATGCATGGAAGATACGATATCACTTCACTATCGTTCCGATGATACTCCGGCAAACGATCCCACAGTAAACCAATAAAGTTACCCCAATACTTTAGGAGCAAGACCTTTGGAACCTGTTCGAGCTCGTTTTTGGTCAAGTCCAGGGGGTGCTTGGCCGGATGCACTGCGTACATACTTGCACATGTGAACATCTTGACGTAATCTTGTGGAATGAAACCTCGACGGTTTGAAACTTGTTGTGGAATAACGCTGCAGCTGCATGCAATAAATAAAGCATTTTATGGGCTTTGAAGGGTAACCGTTCATATGGGAACTATCGTTATCTCACTCTCGAAAATTTTCCTAGCCATAAATAGAAGTTTCCCACACACACACACACACACACACACACACACGCACGCACGCACGCACGCACGCACGCACGCACGCACGCACGCACGCACGCACGCACGCACGCACGCACGCACGCACGCACGCACGCACGCACGCACGCACGCACGCACGCACGCACGCACGCACGCACGCACGCACGCACGCACGCACGCACGCACGCACGCACGCACGCACGCACGCACGCACGCACGCACGCACGCACGCACGCACGCACACACACACACACACACACACACACACACACACACACACACACACACACACACACACACACACACACACATACATGCACACATTTGTCTAAGTTGTTTTTTTTTTATATATATAAACTCCTGTGAATAGTCTAGACAAAAATGCTCCGCTTACATCTATAATGTTGATAATAAATTATCGGATTTTATGGGTTTTCAAGGACCCGCGACTCTATGATGCCCCCTCCCCCACAGAGTCGACAGCGGCTTCCCCCTCTCGCCCGCGGGTCCAGCTATCGCCGGGAAGACATCGTCACCAAAAACTAGCCTCCCCACTCTCTAACACCCCTCCCCTTTCCCTCCGCCGGAACCCCACACTCGGCTGCCTCATGCAGGATCCCCCCCCCCCCCCCGCCGCCATGCATACCCCGGCTTCCCCGCGCTCGACTCCCCCGCCCCGCTCCCCCCTGAGATCCCTGGGTTAGAACCGGCCTGGCTCCTCTACTTGTATACTAGACTATCCGTATCGGTGTACAACACTGTACATTTTTCTTTATACAGAGGCACCATGTACTCATGATGAAAATCATATTAACATGTCTTCGATATGTCGAGTATGCACATTCCCACATAGATTGGTTTATTGAATTTCACCGCGAGCTTGCGTAATTCGACAGCAATAAGGTTTTCTCAAAAAACACTCCGGCTATGAAAATTTGGTTTTGCAATCATTGCCTCTGCACCGTACCTGCCCTCCCACCGTGTTAAAATCTTGACATCTACGTGATTGCGCACATTTTCTATTGTTTTCCCAAACACCGCATTATTCATCAATTTATAGAGATTTTTTTCAAAATTATTCTTTGCTTGGGTTCGGAACTGGGCGTTTAGCTCGATATATGTTCGTAGCCAGGGCGATTGGGAGAATTGGAGTATTTCATGAATTTTGGTGATTTTGAGACCGTGTCGTACACACTGCTGCAGATTGCGATAATGAATAACATACCGTTCCTTGATATGCACGGTTGCAAGGAGTTTTTCGTATTGTCCACCAGGTGGTTTACCAGGTGTTGAACAAAACGGTAAGTCCGTGTGTGCATCGTGTAGACATTCCGGGTACTCTAAGTCAATCTCAAGAATGTAACCGGTCGGTGAATCTAGCGCGATAGATGATAAATCGAATGTCGACAACTCATCGACCCATCGAAAATCAGCATAGGGCAATGGTTGACACATTGCCCATCCATACGAATTAGTCACATCGAATTACATCAAGTATGATGAGGACCTTGATGGATCGAATGATTCCATGTATTTGTTATTGGCGTGCGCTTACCTATTTGAGCACTGACTCAGGCCACCGCGTATACCCCGTTCAACAAATAATACCATGTCAATGTCGGTGAACAATTCGAAGTTAACGCATGTATGTTTCAACATTGCATCCCATGTGTAGCCGGGGAGAGTATAGTAATAAGCGGGGTCGAGCCTGTATCGCTCCATACAGCTATTGCGAAAGTTCTCAAAAACGTCGGCCAGCAACAAAACTTCGGTCTTCAAATACAAGTCACTATATTCACCTAACGTTTGAATAGAAAACCGTTCCCATACATTCTTGGCGTGGGCGTGTTCGTTTTCGCTTACAATGTCACCAGTCAAAGTACTGTAGAATGCGTCTCGTGGCGGTAGGTGATAGTCTTCCAATCGGCTTACACTATCGATACATTCATTGGGGAAGACGCCCTTTCGAGTTAATAGGATGAAACTATCGCTCCTTATGTCACGAAATTGCGAACGTGAAATTTCTACTTAGTCCATTGTCAAAAATCAGGCCAGGTCACCCAGACTTGCATTGAGAAATTTGTATGAATCGACGAAGCGTAATTGAATCGGATGTGACTTGTCTGCCGTTCGAAATGTTTTTGTAAAAGAAATGTATTCCTCTTTAGTTATGGGCAGCACCGTGGTTTCCCCCTCGAATGCTGTGGCTAGTTCCTCGATTATGAGCTATGCGCCATAGCTCATAATCGTATATAGACCAATTATGACAAAATACGGGGATGAAAAAATACCGTTGGTAATTCAAATTGCAATTAGAATGGGCGGGGCCTCTATAACGTCCGGTCAGAAGGCAATGATCACGAACACGTATGTCGTCTTCGGCAAATGGTTTTTCACATATATGGCACTGAGCAGCGCTTTGAAATTTCGCCCGCTCATCTGGAGTTAGAAGTACCACGGGAACACTATCCGATAGAATATCGTTGATGCGCAAAGCTGAATTTTTAAGGTTCTCAACAAACCATGGGATGCAATTGGCATCGTGCCGCGAGTAGTATCCCGATAACGAATCGTCATACGAGCAATGTACGTAGTACGCTACGCTAAACATTTCGTGCTGTTGCTGTATATTTTTGTTGTCAACATTTGCCAAAACGCACTCGAGATCCGCTTAAATCAAAAAAGGAAGTCGCTCTTTTCGTTGAGAGTTTTCGAACGCTAGCCATTTGTCCGTTTCACCAGGCAATCGAATGGCACAGTCGTTTGATTTTCCACAATCCATCTCGTGCGATCGTAATTTAGCCTCCGTGTAAAAGTAGTGCAAACACCTATAACAAAACGATGGAAAGAATTATATTATTGAAGTATATACTTGCTCATATGTGTATTCTCGAGTATGCTTCTTGTTACTCACCGATCGCAGATGTGTTTTTTTCTGTTTGTTTTGTTCAGCTGCGTGCTCACGAGCCGGGATAAATTTTTTATCCATACAAAGTGTCCCACGCTGTTGTCCGACGAATCCTCCACGTACAATAAATTGACGTATTTAACCAGTTTTTGGGCGCATATTCGAATAGGAACGATGACTTTCTTTTCCGTTGTAAATACATTAATCGAAACATTGTTTTGCGATTCAATTTTTTTTTATTTGTTTGAGAGTCATTGGAAAAGCAATTCCCTGAAGCTGCAGTACAGTTGTATAGTGTGGATATGAAGTTACTCGATGCAAGTTTGTTTCAACTGGATAAAGAGCAGCCACCACTGCCCACGCGAAACATGCGTTATCCTTTGATTTTACATTCACCACCGCTTTCTTCAGGATTATTTCCCGCGGCAAAACAGTTTGACATCCGGCACGCATTGGATTGTGTTTGTTGATATTTAAAGTTAAGTTCAGTATCCGCGACAATGTCCATCCGTTATCACGTTTTTGAAAATCTTCGAGGGATGCTAGAGTAGGCTCAACAACTCGTTGTGTATACCACTCACGTAAATTGGATGTGGTAATAACTTCAAAGTTCTTCGTGTTGATACGTTTAGTTGCACGTTTGTCACCTGCCTCAAATTCACCGTTGAAAACTATTCACTTTTACACTGAAGTGTTTGTTGGTAATGGCTTGCACGTGTGAAAGCATCATATCACATGCCTCTTCGAGAAACTGACGAGGTTCAATATGATCATTATTGATGACGCAGCCAGTTAGGACACGATTTTCGAACGCCGTATCAATCTCTCGCCAGATCAAACCGCGATCACTGTGTCCCGCGCCCGCATGTAAAAATCGTCTGCGTAGAACATTTTTTAAACCTTCTAAACGAGCGATTCCTGCTACCAATGATTGTCGATTTCCGAGTGATAATCGTGGTCGCTTAATTCGACTTTGTGATTCCAACGACTCTATACACTGATCACATAGTTGCTCCCACACTGTATACTCTTCCGCGGAAATTACAAGGCCGGCTTGATCGCGCAGATTTTGTTCTAATTGTGGAATTTTCTCAGCCATTTTCACGTGAGTTCACAACGGAAGTTCCAAGAGGTGATGTCGGCAAAAGTGACTGCACGATTCGTAGTGTGAAGCCTGCGGTGGTAGAAGTCGTTTTCATTCGGGAATCTTTGTCCCATATTCTTCCTCTATCTTAGGAGTGCACTATAGTTCCACACTATAGTGTTCTTATATTGTAATACTATAAGAATAGTGGAGAGGCTTGCAAACGAAATGAACCAGTTAAAAGGGAGTATAAGCGTGGAAGATCTGGGCTTTTTACACAAAAAATCGTGCGCTGACATCCACGCATTATTGAGTACTTTGCATATATAAATACCTCGGTGTTACCTGTGGAAATGAAAACAAAACCCGGATGTACTGATATTTTGGAAGAGCGCGCCTCTTTGTTACTACAGGTGCATAAAATAAGTTTTATGGGTGAGGACTTTATTTCACATTTCTTCTGCATTTATTTTTCAAGTAGGTGTGATAGACGCCGACTTTCACATCTGCATGTGCACACACACACACACACACACACGCACACACGCACACACGCACGCACACACACGCACACACACACACACACGCGCGCGCGCGCGCGCGCACGCACGCACGCACGCACGCACACGCACACGCACAATATGTATGAACGGACAAAATGTTGAATAAAAACTTCGATACATGTATTCACGTAAATCATCGCGTTTTTTCTTTACCCGAAGCTCCCTATCCTCACGGTGTAAGACCTTCCTCCCCCATACGATCCGCGCGGCGGAGCCCCCCACCCGCTTGCTGTAGCGGTAAACTAGTCCTCGATATATGCAGAAGACATCACCAGTCCGTCTATTCGGAAAAGCAGCTCGAAGCCACCCCCACTTAGCCACGAGCTCCCGAAAAAGGGCCCAATCCCCCCACATCTTCGACACCGCTGACTCCCCCCACCACTAATTCCCCATACCATGTCACAGCGACGCAACCGCGACCGCCAGACACCCCCACCACGCGCCGCCACGGGATACCCACTACACCACTCCTGTGACGTCACCGCCGTCTCTCTAACCATGTATGTATCTACTCTGGGTGCAACGAGAGGGGCAATTGGTGACTGAGAGAGTTTTTTTCGAGGATAATGATATGGAAGGAGATTATAAAGTTGTATCATGGAATGTGGCGGATATGAAGAATGCGATAGAGGCAAGCGACTTTCTGGAAAGATATGATGTTACAAGAGACGTGGATGGAAAGAAAATGGGACGAAAATGCGTTAAATAGAGTAGGATAAGGGTACTGTAATGAGAGCCTCTATTTTTTCTCTTGATCGTTCTTCTCGCTATTTTCTTCTTGCGATCCATACTACTGATACATATGTGCAAGTGGCCTTTCACCAAATTTATAGCGTCCGTGTACCTACATTTTGAATATCACGCATGACTTTCGACACTCTTGGGAATCTTATGACGAAGGCCCTCCGTGATCTTCATGAGCGACACTTTCACGTCCGGCCAGTCGTATTAGGAACGCCTTGACTTTTCATTCGGCAATATGCTTTCTCAAATTCTTATGAAACCGATGGCCAACGTTTCTAACATCACGTAGGCCCTTCCTCCCACCATTTCGATTTTCCCAAACTCCATCACTATAAATTACCTTCGTTCTAAGCTAAGCTAGTCAGTAAGTCTCCGAATACTGTACAACGTTGAATCTCTGTCCACCAATTACCTGAATAAATTCGTCTCAAGTAGCTCAATCCGTGTTAACCGAGTTATTCCGTCCTACAACCGAGTTCTGGAGCGAGTCAGCCACTCCTTTCCTCAAAAATTATAATAAAAGTGTCCATCCCGACATCACAATTGGTGCTAAGTGTAGGGTGTGCTGACTAATCAACGCTGGGAACATAGGACCGATTGACGACACTCCGAGTCTACGAGGGACGACGTTTTAAACTGGATCTACGAAAGGAATCGGTGAGTAAAGACTCATTTACTCATTATCGCGAGCCGCAAATTATAACTACCGATAACGCTTCGCGCATTACGCACGCGTTACCGGAAGATTCTTTTGAAGAGCTAACACCGAAGGAAGCGCTAGAACTAATCCGTGAATTCGATGGCAAATCTCTGGGGGTCGAAACTTTCATTACGTCAATTGAAGATGCAAGACCACAAGTGAGCCGATCAGATTACCTTCGTCGATTAATAATCGCAAAAAAAATTATCGGAGACGCGGCAAGAGAAATTCAAGAGTACGAGACAAACACGTACGAACAGCTCTATGAATGCTTACGGATCCTCTTCGGAAACTTGCAACCGGTCAGCGTTTGGAGAGACAAAAGATCGCGAATGTTTCAACAAAAAACCGAAAGTGTTTCGAGATTTACAAATAGATTTTTAGAAGTACAAAATCAACTCCTTTCCGTATTAGCTAATTCAACTCCAGATGAACCACAAAGACGATTCATTGTGGAATACGAACGCCAACAAGGGCTCGACCAATATCTGTTAGGGTTAAAAAAAGAAATTTCCACTGAAGTACGGGCTCAAAAACCGGAGAATATTCGAATGGCAATAGCTCGGGCACAAGCGGCAGAAGCCTACGACTACACAAGAGAGATGATGACGCGCAACATAAACATTACTGAAAAGAATACAGGTAGCTCAGAAATCCGCAAGCCGCCCCATCATAAATCTTCCGGGACTCCCTCAGCGGCATCGTTCTCTTCGATAATATGCCGATATTGCAATCGTATGGATCACTCCGAACGTGACTGTCGTAAGAAAGCATACGACTCACAAAACCCCAACAGGAACGTACCACAACAATTGGGTTTTCACAACGGGCAGTCTCACAATCACCGACCAACGCGAACAACAGTGAATTATATACCGGAAGGAGAAGCAATCACTACGACACAAGAAAACATCCCCCGAGTCAATGCCATCGGATCCGCTAAACGAGTGGTCAAACTTCCCACACAAACAGCTAGCAGAATAGGCTGTTTTCTTCTCGATACCGGTTCAGCAATAAATTTACTTAAAATCAGCATGTTGACAAAAGGATCGCAGATCAATCGAAACATTAAGACACCGTTCTCCATGGGCAATGAACAACATGAATCGTTATTTGCTGCTAGGCAAGAATTTCAAGGAAAGATTCACATCTTTCACGTCGTTCCCAATGACTTCCCATTAGACGAGGATGGGTTGATCGGCATTCCGTTCATGGAAAAGTACCAAACAAAAATCGGTATCGGAAGAGAAAATTACTTAATGTTCGACGATCAACGATTTGAATTTGAGAAAGTTTTTGTCACCATCCCGCCACGAACGATCTATTTTATTACGGTTCGTACGAATATTGAAAACGGAACAGCCATCACGGACGAGAACAATCCAGGAGCAACAGTGCCTTGCATCTTCGAAGCCAAGGATTACGAAACCCGAGTGCCATTTTTTAATGACTCGGAAGACCCGATGGCGGTTACAATTGACCAGCTACAGGGCATTCCTTTCTGTGAAGCCGCCCGTTCGCCTGAGGAGGAGCGCCAAGACGTACCGAAGGATGTAGCTGGTGTCAATGCTATAGAGATTGCGAATACTGCCGAACGTATTCACACATTAAAAGAAAACGTTCGACTCGAGCACGTCCCACCAGATCAAGCAGAAAAGGTTTGGGACATCGTCTCCAGCTTTCCAGATGTATTTGCCCTACCTGGTGATCCACTCCCAGGCACAAAAATGGTCAAGCATCGGATCATCACGAGTGATGATACACCCGTGAACACCAAACAATACAGGTACCCGCCGGATCACAAGGAAGAAATCGACAGGCAGGTAAACGAAATGCTGGAGAAAGAATTAATAGAGCCGAGTGACTCACCATACAACTCGCCTATTTGGGTGGTACCTAAGAAATCGGATGCATCAGGAAAACAGAAGTGGAGGATCGTCATTGATTTTCGGAAATTGAACGAAAAAACGACACACGACGCCTATCCTCTCCCATGCATCGACGAAATTTTGGATCAATTAGGTCGAGCAAAATATTTTACCGCATTCGATCTAGCGTCGGGATTTCATCAAATCCCAATGGACGAACGAGACAAGCAGAAGACAGCGTTTTCCACACCATCAGGTCACTATCATTACAACAGAATGCCGTTTGGATTGAAGAACGCACCCGCGACATTCCAACGCATGATGAATAACGCGTTGAGGGGATTGATCGGAAATACATGCTTCGTTTACTTGGACGACATTATTATTTACGGACAAACCCTCGACGAACACAATAAGAAATTAATTTACGTGCTGACCCGTCTTCGCGAGTCAGACTTGAAGTTGCAGCCCGACAAGTGCGAATTTCTACGGCCAGAATTGGAATTTCTGGGACATGTAATCTCGGAAGAAGGAGTAAAACCCAATCCAAAGAAAACAGAAGCAGTTTAGAATTTTCCAAGGCCAAGTGACCAGAAGCAGATTAAACAGTTCTTAGGACTCGCTGGATATTACCGAAAATTCATAAAAGATTTCAGCAAATTAGCGAAACCACTTACAGAACTCCTGAAGAAGGATACACCATGTCCTTGGACAGACAAACAAGAACAATCATTCAGCCTATTACGAACAGCGCTGACGACATCTCCGGTCCTCCAATATCCGGATTTCGAGGGATCTTTCGTGCTCACAACCGACGCGAGCAACCACGCCATAGGTGCAGTGCTATCGCAGGGACCCATCGGTAAAGATCGTCCCATCGCTTACGCATCACGCACTCTTAATAAAGCCGAACAACGATATTCGACGACGGAAAAAGAGATGTTGGCAATAGTCTGGGCTGTCAAGCACTTCCTGTTTGGAAAGCACATATCTGTTTGGAAAGAAATTTCAAATTGTTACGGATCACAAGCCGCTAATCTGGATCCCCAAAACCTCGAATCCTCCAACGAATAGTCGCCTAATGAGGCTCCGGTTAAAACTAGAGGAATACGAATACAAGGCCGTTTATAAAAAAGGAACGCTGAATACAAACGCTGACGCCCTATCACGGATATACCCCGTAACTACCCGTCAAGGAAAGCACAACGGCGCTCCGAATGAGGGGGCCGAAAAGCAAGAAGTATCAGATATCGTCATCGAAGAAGAAAGCGACAACGCGGCAGACACCGAAAACACAGTGGAGAAAGAAAATGATCGAGAAGAAATGGAAAATGAAAATTTTCCCCTTTACATAGAGTTCGAACTATCGAAAGAAAGTCCACAGGTTCCTGAAATTTTGGAGGAAGCACCACCCAGGAACACACCGCGGATCAAAATAACCGACCAACTTGAAAACAGTGAAGATGAACTGCACCTCGATTTCGCAAGAGATGAAATCGAGTGGAATAACGTGTTAGCCGAAAAACTGTCGGTTACCAATGAACCTACCAAGATTTATTTAGGTTGCAAATACCTGAATGAAAATCCAGTTACAAAAATGAGAATTAAGCAGATGATCTCGTTTATTTGGTCAAGGAAAACAGAACGACCCTTTCTTTATCTTTACGACATGGAACTGTACGAGCCAGGTACAGAAGAGGAACGGATAGACATCATAAAGCAATACCACGGGACAAGCGCCACAGGTCATTTCGGAGTAGCAAAGACCCTCGATCGGGTGAAGGCTGTTGCTACCTGGCCCAACCTGCAAAGAGACATCGAAGATTACATCCGTAGATGCGACACGTGCCAGAGGGTGAAGCTCGTGCGAACACAACCACGAGCAGAAGCAATAATTACTGACACACCGGAGAAACCCAACGAAAAAATTGCATTGGACCTTGTGGGTCCACTACCTGAAACGTACGAGGGTCATAAGTACATTCTTTCTGTACAAGACCAGCTCACAAAATACATTACACTGATCCCATTAAAATCACAGGATGCCCAATCACAGGATGCCCAATCACAGGATACCCAATCAACAAGAAATTAAAGTTCGTCTCTATGGCTTATAACACAGCCAAACACGAAGGGACAGGACTAACTCCATTCGAAATGCAGTTCGGAAGAAAACCCAATATTCCAAATAATTTGCCAGCTCAAAGGACTAATACGACGATTGACGAATACTTCGAAGGAATACGTGCGGATCACGAACGCATCGTCAAACGAGGACGCGATAATTTGATCGCAGCTAAAGAAAGATACAAGGCAGTCCAGGATGCTCACATACATCGCACTATACCCGTCTTCGCAAAAGGCGACGAGGTCCTCGTTGCTCAAGAGCGAGACAAGACACCCCTTGCCCCGAAGTGGGAAGGACCAGCCATTATTTTGGAACAAACATCAGACGTCAACTACGAGATCTTGCTTAAAAATAGAAGAAAATTAATCCACGTTAACAAATTAAAACCTTACCATAGAAACTAATCAAAAATTCTGTGCAGGCATTATGATTGCTGTTACTTCTTCCTCTCCTTGTAACGTGTGTTACATCCGAAGAATTAAGGGTGGAACCACTCGAAGGCACCGTATATATGGAAAACCTGGGAAGTGCCGTAATCTACCATCAAACCCGGACAGTAGTCAACTACGTCGACATCACCGAAATAAATCTACACCGAGATGAGCTGGATATGGCTTCGATATCCCTGTCAAGAATTTGCAATGGAACCGACAAAAAGGACTTCCGCCCAATCTGCATCAATCGAAATCTTTCGACAGAGGTTGAATAGAATAGAATCAAGAAGATCTAGACTAATGAACATAATTGATTATAGACCTCGTCTCAAAAGAGGTGTTTCCAATTTTATCGGCGAGATTAGTAAAATTTTGTTTGGAACTTTAGGGAATTCCGATGCTAAATATTATAACGATGAGATTGATAACCTTCATACTGACAATAAGAAAATGAGTACTTTAATTCAAAACCAAACCGTGATAGCTAAAGGCAGGACATCAACTCTTACCAAAGCAATTAAAGCTACTTGCTCTCCATGTATCAACGTGTACAATAATTGTTTTCGTCAAAACAACGAACATGTAGACTACAATGTTAATTACGATAAGGTAATTGTGAAACCAACAGGTCGTCGGCGATCCACCAGCCTCAAGGCTTAAAAGAAAATTCATCTTGTTTTATGAATTTTCTTAAATAAGGGGGGAGGTGTAATGAGATCCTCTATTTTTTCTCTTGGTCGTTCTTCTCCCTATTTTCTTCTTGCGATCCATACTACTGATACATATGTGCAAGTGGCCTTTCACCAAATTTATAGCGTCCGTGTACCTATATTTTGAATATCACGCATGACTTTCGACATTCTTGGGAAACTTATGACGAAGGCCCTCCGTGATCTTCATGAGCGACACTTTCACGTCCGGCCAGTCGTATTAGGAACGCCTTGACTTTTCATTCGGCAATATGCTTTCTCAAGTTCTTATGAAACCGATGGCCAATGTTTCTAACATCACGTAGGCCCTTCCTCCCACCATTTCGATTTTCCCAAACTCCATCACTATAAATTACCTTCGTTCTAAGCTAAGCTAGTCAGTAAGTCTCCGAATACTGTACAACGTTGAATCTCTGTGCACCAATTACCTGAATAAATTCGTCTCAAGTAGCTCAATACGTGTTAACCGAGTTATTCCGTCCTAAAACCGAGTTCTGGAGCGAGTCAGCCACTCCTTTCCTCAAAAATTATAATAAAAGTGTCCATCCCGACATCACAGTACAATTGGTGGGTAAAGGAAGCAGTGCAGGAAAATAGAAGAGGGAGGGCGAGCGGGGAACACCTAATTGGAATTAAAAAATAAATAAGTGGAAACTGTAAGGTGGAGGATTGTAAATATGGAATGGTGATAAAAATAAGAAGAAACAAACTTGGAAAGAGCATATGGATTATAGAGGTGTACAACAGAGTCGGAATGAAGGAGCTCGCGAGCCCCTTGAGGGAGTGCATAGCGAGAGGAGTGGAAAAGGGATTAGGAATCGTAGTGGCGGAAGACCTAAACGCGAGAATCGGAACATGTGGTGTAATCACAGAATGCGAAAAGACAGGAGAGGTGGCATGGGAAAGGAAATCGGAGGAAGAGGTGGTTAACGCGGAAGGCAAAAAGTTATCGAGTTTCTGTGGAAACATGGGGTTAACGCTTATGAATGGGAGGGTGAGAGGAGACGAAGAGGGCAGAGTCACGTTCGTGGGAAATGGATGGGAGAAAAATGGATCGGTACTGTACTTAATATTATGGTTGGAGGATAAGGAGAAAGGGTTAGTGACCACGGTCAAAGTAACTTCAAGGATAGAATCGGACCACCTATTAGTGATCTCTTCTCTAAAAGGATGGAAGAGTGAAAGAAGCAGCTAAGGGCGGTAGAGGGGAAGGGTACAGAGGAGCGTGGTAAGACTCAAATGGAAGGAGGAAGAAAACAAAGCATACGAGGACGAAACGGAGAAAGCGAGGGAGAATGAGAAAGAGGGGAGCACAACGAATGAGCGATGGGAAAAATAGAAGCTAGCAATATGGAAGGGAGCGGCGGCCACAAGAACGATAAAGAAAGTCAAAGTAAATGTAAATGGTTCTAATTGGCTGAGCAGAGAGGGAAGGAAACAAAGAAAACATCTATGGAGACCATTAAAGAAATTAGTGAAAAAGGGGGACACAGAATCCAAGAAAAAATTGAAGGAGCTAAGAGAACGGGAGGAAAAGGAGTGGGAGGAGGGAGGTCAGGGAGAGTAAAAACATGACGGAGTGGTGGAAGGCAATAAGAAAGCTAAAAGTTGAGAGAAGGGAAGGGGAGGCTAACATTAGGAAAAAGGTGTGGGTGGTGCACTTTAAGAAACTAATGAGAGAAGAGGGAGAAGCAAAAGACGGGCAGGTACAAGAAATAAATGGAGAGGAAAGGGAAAAGGAACGCTAGGAGGACGAATTGGACGACCCTAGGGAGGCAAGTTCGGAGTGGAACAGAGATATTGATAAGAAGGAGGTATAGAAGGCGCTAAGGAGGTTGAAATACAGAAAGGCAGCGGGGGAGGACGGGATAACAGCGGAATTCGTAAAGAATCTGTCGATCAAAGCGAAAGAGGAAATATGGAACATATTGAACGGTATCTGGAGGGAAGGGAAGATGCCGGTAAAGTGGGAGACGGCGAGAATCTTCCCATTACACAAGTCGGGGGATGCGGAGGACGTAGGGAACTACAGGGGGGTATCATTATTAAACATAGGCTACAAAATCCTGGCGGGAATAATGATCAAAAGAATTAATAGATGGGTGGAGAGAGAAAAAAATGTGAGGCAGAGTCAGGCAGGATTTAGGGCAAACAGGGGAACGGGAGACCATATATTCGTCGTGAATGCCCTTATCAATAATAAAAAGAGGGGAAAGAGGGGAGAGCTGTTTGTTGCTTTTGTCGACTTCAAGGCGGCGTTCGACAAGATCAACTGACAAATAATGCTTAGGAAATTTTGGGAGAAGGGGATCAAAGGGAAAATGCACAAGATGATAAGGGGGATGGATATACGAGGCGATGACAGATGAGGTAATAACAAAAGAGGGAATATTGGAACTATTTGTAACGAGAAAAGGGGTAAGACAGGGATGCCCACTAAGCCCGACTCTGTGTGGCTTGACACTGGATGACATTGATAAGGAATGGAAGGGAAAAGGGATGGGAGGGACAGTTATGGGAGGAAAAACGTTTTACGCACTGAAGTATGCCGACGACATAGCTCTGGTGGCGGAGGAAGAAGAGGAATTGGGGGGGGGGGGATGCTGAGGGATCTGTAAATATTTGAGAAAGAAACAAAGATGGCAGACAATGTAGAAAAACAAAGATCAGGGTGTTTAAAGGGGGATATTTAGTTTTTTGGATTTTGGTTCTCATCGAGACACTCCATGACAAAACATCTGAATATGGTAGTGGCAAAGGCAAAAAAAGCAGCGAATGCGGTGGGGGAGGGGGTGCTGAAAAGGGCAAAAATAGACGGACTCAAATATAGGTTGCAGCTCATGGACTCGCTGGTGAAGGCGGGAGTGTTATACGGGGTAGAAACGGAGGGAAGAAGTAGAGAAGCTACAAGGAAGATATGTAAAGATGGCGATGGGGGTGGCACGAAATATGCCAAATTATTTATGGACGATGGAGGCAGATAAGAGGAGCATGTAGGTAGATGCAAGGCGAAGATGGCGATTATCTGCTACGGGTAATGGGCAAGGGAAATGAAAGATAGCCAAAGATTTGCCCAAAAGAGGAAATCAGGAATATATTAAATAGAAACGAGTCGAAATGGGGAGGGGACCTGCGGGAAGGGATATATACAGGGTGACAATTATAATGTGGCCATGCTTTTTTTGAGGGCCTTGCGCGAAGATTTTGGGTCTGAAAAAAATATGATTTTGAATGGTTTTTCGAGCCTTTTTCGAAAAAAAATACGGCAGATTTTTGTCTTGAAAAATGTACGCCAGAAGAAATAAGGCATTGCGAAAAAAAACGCAAGATACATTCCGAGCACATGAGATTGAAGTTTTTTAAATTCCGAATACAATGCACCCCGGAAAACTTGATTTGCGCCCGCCATCATGGTGGAAAAAATTGTTAAAAATACGCCGTAAAGTGGCAATTTGCGTGAAACAAGCGATTTAAGTCAGACGCGATCGTGCTTTGGGATGTCCTAGCTTGGTACGTCACAGCTGCAACTTCCGAATGTTCGGCTGTCACAAGAAGGTGGTTGAGAATCCCTTGACCCGCGAATGAGCTAAGGGATCTGAATTTGTACCCATCCGAGTCCATTGCAGAGAATATGGTCAATTTCGAAAAAGTTCGAAAATTCCATGTACGGCAAATAATATTTTGAATAATTTGGAATTGGTTTCCAGCTCTTGGACACATCATTTTGAAAAAAAAACTTTAACACGGATTAGGGAAAATTTACAGACTTTTTCCTATTACGCGTATTATTTTTCCCACATTCATTACAGCGAGCATTGTGTGAGCGTGTGCGTGCATGAGGATGCACGAGTGCACACGCGCGTGTGCGTAATGTGGACATTTGCCACGTTTCGAGCGCGCTCTGAACTCGGGTTCGGAGAGCACGCTACGCGGTTCGGTCCGAACGCATCGTCAAACGTCAAAACGCGTTATTTGACGTTTAGGATTAGTCAGCTGATATTGTCAGCTGATACCATCTTGGATATGCAGATTTAGCGCACACACGTCGAACTGTCGTCGAAAGGCCAAATTTGACGCGTGATTTGACGTTTCATCAATCGTCTGCTATTCATTTCTGACATCTTGGGCAAATAGGGAGCACGCGCGTTGAAGGTTTGCCGAAATGCACTGTTTGGCGCGCGATTTGATATGTCGTGATATCGCCGGCCATGATTGTTTGCCATTTTGGATGTGCAAAATCATGATTCGAGACGGCGAGCGATTATCTCTTGAGTTATTTAACATTTCGATTCGAATAAAAATCTACAGTACGTGTCTTTGTCTTTTTTTGCGTTCACAAGACGTAAATGAAAACACAACAACGTACTGGAAAAAGGTGTATTTAATGATTAATTGAAAAGTACCGAACATAGGAACAAAAACAAGTTTGGTATTTTTATCAGACAAGTTGACCGTGCCTCTACCTGGAGCGCCGATTCGATTTCTATCTCCGCAATAAATAATTAATACGTGTCTGCGATGGTTCTGAAGGCGTAAACCAGTAATTCCATAATGGTGATTATGTTTCTGGGGGATGGGTTCGGAAATCCCCGATATGACTGTCCCGAGCTTATGTTCGCTTTTACCTTACTTTCGGTTATTTTGCGTCAAAGGGTATCGAGACGCTCGGTGGACGGATTCAAGCGCATTTGTCGATTGACAAAGGTAAAAGCAACGATGATGGTGGGTCTGGGGAATTCGATACGCCACATGGACGACGATTATAAGCGCATTTATTAATAAAAATAAAAGCAATGATTGTGATGATTCTGGTGTACCCGATTGGACATGCCTGATATGACGGAATCGAGTTCTTCTCTACTTTTACCTTTCTTTCAGTCATATCGCATCGAATAAAATGACGAAGATTTGGGGATGATAACAGGCGCATTTGTTAATAAACAAAGGTAAAAGCAATGATTGTGTCGTTTCTGGGTGACCCAATTGGACAGGCCTGATATGACGGCATCGAGTTCTTCTCTGCTTTTACCTTTCTTTCTCTCATATCGCGTCAAATACACTGACGACGATTTAAAGACGATGACAGGCGCATTTGTTAATAAAAAAAGATAAAAGCAATAATTGTGCTCATTCTGGGGGACCCGAATGGACATTACTAACATGACGGCATCGAGTTCTTCTCTGCTTTTACCTTCATTTCTGTCGTATTGCTTCAAATACAATGACGACGATTTGAGGATGATTTCAGGCGCATTTGTTAATAAAAAAAAAGGGAAAACCAATGATTGTGATGGAGCTAGGGAACCCGAATGAATATTACTAATATGACGGCATCGAGTTCTTCTCTGGTTTGACCTTTGTTTCTGTCGTATCGGATCAAATACAATGACGACAATTTGTGGATGATTTCAGGCGCCTTTGTTAATTAAAAAAAAAAGGTAAAAGCAATAATTGTGATGAATCTAGGGGACCCGACTGGGCATTGCTAATATGACGGCATGAGAGTTCTTCTCTGCTTTTACCTTTATTTCTGTCATATTGGATCAAATAAAATGACGACGACTTAAGGGTGATTACAGGCGCATTTCTTAACAAACAAAGATAAAAGCAATGATTGTGCAAATTCTGGAAGACCCGAATGGACATTGCTAATATAACGGCATCGAGTTCTTCTCTGCTTTTACCTTTATTTCTGTCGTATCGCATCAAATACAACGACGAGGATTTGAGGATGATTACAGGCGCATTTGTTAATGAAAAAAGGTAAAAGCAATGACTCTGATGAATCTGGGGAACCCGAATGACTATCACTAATATGACGGCATCGAATTCTTCTCTGCTTTTACCTTTGTTTTTGTCATATTGCTTCAAATACAATGACGACGATTTGAGGATGATTCCAGGCGCATTTGTTAATAAAAAAAGGTAAAAGCAATAATTGTGATGAATCTAGGGGACCCGACTGGGCATTGCTAATATGACGGCATCAGGTTCTTCTCTGCTTTTACCTTTATTTCTGTCATATTGGATCAAATAAAATGACGACGATTTAAGGATGATTACAGGCGCATTTCTTAACAAACAAAGATAAAAGCAATGATTGTGCCGATTCGGGTGGACCCGAATGGACATTACTAATATGACCGCCTCGAGTTCTTCTCTGCTTTTACCTTTATTTCTGTCGTATCGCATCAAATACAATCACGAGGATTTAAGGATCATTACGGTCGCATTTCTTAATAAACAAATATAAAAGAAATGATTGTGCCGTTTCTGGTGGACCCGAATGGACATTACTAATATGACCGCCTCGAGTTCTTCTCTGCTTTTACCTTTATTTCTGTCGTATCGCATCAAATACATCGCCGACAATTTGAGGATGATTTCAGGCGCATTTGTTAATAAAAAAGGTAAAAGCAATGATTGTGATGAATCTGGGGGACCCAAATGGATATTACTATTATGACCTCATCGAGTTCTTCTCTGCTTTTGCCTGTATTTCTGTCACATTGCTTCAAATACAATGACGACAATTTGAGGATGATTTCAGGCGCATTTGTTAATAAAAAAGGTAAAAGCAATGATTGTGATTAATCTGGGGGATCCTAATGGATATTACTAATATGACGGCATTGAGTTCTTCTCTGCTTTTACCTTTATTTCTGTCATATTGCTTCCAATACTATGACGACGATTTGAGGATGATTTCAGTCGCATTTGTTAATAGAAAAAGGTAAAAGCAGTGATTGTGATGAATCTGGGGGACCCGAATGGGCATTGCTAATATGACGGCATCGAGTTCTTCTCTGCTTTCACCTTTTTTTCAGTCATACCGCATCGAATAAAATGACGAAGATTTGGGGAGGATAACAGGCGCATTTGTTAATAAACAAAGGTGAAAGCAATGGTTGTGTCGATTCTGGGGGACCCAATTGGACAGGCCTGATATGACGGCATCGAGTTCTTCTCTGCTTTTACCTTTCTTTCTGTCATATCACATCAAATACACTGACGACGATTTGAATACGATTACAGGCGCATTTGTTAATAAAAAAAGATAAAAGCAATAATTGTGCTCATTCTGGGGGACCCGAATGGACATTACTAACATGACGGCATCGAGTTCTTCTCTGCTTTTACCGTTATTTCTGTCATATTGCTTCAAATACAATGACGACGATTTGAGGATGATTTCAGGCGCATTTGTTAATAAAAAAGGTAAAAGCAACGACTGTGATGAATCTGCGGAACCCGAATGAATATTACTAATATGACGGCATCGAGTTCTTCTCTGCTTTTACCTTTGTTTCTGTCATATTGCTTCAAATCCAATGACGACGATTTGATGATTATTTCAGGCGCATTTGTTAATAAAAAAAGGTAAAAGCAATAATTGTGATGAATCTGGGGGACCCGACTGGGCATTGCTAATATCACGGCATCGCGTTCTTCTCTGCTTTTACCGTTATTTCTGTCATATCGCATCGAATAAAATGACGAAGATTTGGGGGTGATACCAGGCGCATTTGTTAATAAACAAAGGTAAAAGCAATGGTTGTTTCGATTCTGGGGGACCCAATTGGACAGGCCTGATATGACGGCACCGAGTTCTTCTCTGCTTTTACCTTTCTTTCTGTCATATCGCATCAAATACACTGACGACGATTTGAAAACGATTACAGGCGCATTTGTTAATAAAAAAAGATAAAAGCAATAATTGTGCTCATTCTGGGGGACCCGAATGGACATTACTAACATGACGGCATCGAGTTCTTCTCTGCTTCTACCTTTATTTCTGTAATATTGCTTCAAATCCAATGACGACGATTTGAGGATGATTCCAGGCGCATTTGTTAATAAAAAAAGGTAAAAGCAATGGCTCTGATGAATCTGGGGAACCCAAATGATTATTACTAATATGACGGCATCGAATTCTTCTCTGCTTTTACCTTTGTTTCTGTCATATGGCTTCAAACACATTGAGGAAAATTTGAGGATGATTTCCGGCGCCTTTGTTAATAAAAAAAGGTAAAAGCAATAATTGTGATGAATCTAGGGGACCCGACTGGGCATTGCTAATATGACGGCATCAAGTTCTTCTCTGCTTTTACCTTTATTTCTGTCATATTGGATCAAATAAAATGACGACGATTTAAGGATGATTACAGGCGCATTTCTGAACAAACAAAGATAAAAGCAATGATTGTGCAAATTCTGGAAGACCCGAATGGACATTGCTAGTATGACGGCATCGAGTTCTTCTCTGCTTTTACCTTTATTTCTGTCATATTGGATCAAATAAAATGACGACGATTTAAGGATGATTACAGGCGCATTTCTTAACACACAAAGACAAAAGCAATGATTATGCAAATTCTGGAAGACCCGAATGGACATTGCTAGTATGACGACATCGAGTTCTTCCCTGCTTTTACCTTTACTTTTGTCGTATCACATCAAATACAACGACGAGGATTTGAGGATGATTATAGGCGCATTTGTTAATAAAAAAAGATAAGAGCAATAATTGTGCTCATTCTGGGGGACCCGAATGGACATTGCAAATATGACGGCATCGAGTTCTTCTCTGCTTTTACCTTTCTTTCTGTCGTATCGCATCAAATACAATGACGACGATTTGAGGATGATACCAGGCGCATTTGTTAATAAACAAAGGTAAAAGCAATGGTTGTGTCGATTCTGGGGGACCCAATTGGACAGGCCTGATATGACGGCACCGAGTTCTTCTCTGCTTTTACCTTTCTTTCTGTCATATCGCATCAAATACACTGACGACGATTTGAAAACGATTACAGGCGCATTTGTTAATAAAAAAAGATAAAAGCAATAATTGTGCTCATTCTGGGGGACCCGAATGGACATTACTAACATGACGGCATCGAGTTCTTCTCTGCTTTTACCTTTATTTCTGTCATATTGCTTCAAATACAATGACGACGATTTGAGGATGATTCCAGGCGCATTTGTTAATAAAAAAAGGTAAAAGCAATGGCTCTGATGAATCTGGGGAACCCAAATGATTATTACTAATATGACGGCATCGAATTCTTCTCTGCTTTTACCTTTGTTTCTGTCATATGGCTTCAAACACATAGACGAAAATTTGAGGATTATTTCCGGCGCCTTTGTTAATAAAAAAAGGTAAAAGCAATAATTGTGATGAATCTAGGGGTCCCGACTGGGAATTGCTAATATGACGGCATCAAGTTCTTCTCTGCTTTTACCTTTATTTCTGTCATATTGGATCAAATAAAATGACGACGATTTAAGGATGATTACAGGCGCATTTCTTAACAAACAAAGATAAAAGCAATGATTGTGCAAATTCTGGAAGACCCGAATGGACATTGCTAATATGACGGCATCGAGTTCTTCTCTGCTTTTACCTTTATTTCTGTCATATTGAATCAAATAAAATGACGACGATTTAAGGATGATTACAGGCGCATTTCTTAACAAACAAATATGAAAGCAATGATTATGCAAATTCTCGAAGACCCGAATGGACATTGCTAGTATGACGGCATCGAGTTCTTCTCTGCTTTTACCTTTATTTCTGTCATATTGGATCAAATAAAATGACGACGATTTAAGGATGATTACAGGCGCATTTCTTCACAAACGAAGACAAAAGCAACGATTATGCAAATTCTGGAAGACCCGAATGGACATTGCTAGTATGACGACATCGAGTTCTTCTCTGCTTTTACCTTTACTTTTGTCGTATCACATCAAATACAACGACGAGGATTTGAGGATGATTATAGGCGCATTTGTTAATAAAAAAAGAAAAGAGCAATAATTGTGCTCATTCTGGGGGACCCGAATGGACATTGCAAATATGACGGCATCGAGTTCTTCTCTGCTTTTACCTTTGTTTCTGTCGTATCGCATCAAATCCAATGACGACGATTTGATGATTATTTCAGGCGCATTTGTTAATAAACAAAGGTAAAAGCAATGGTTGTGTCGATTCTGGGGGACCCAATTGGACAGGCCTGATATGACGGCACCGAGTTCTTCTCTGCTTTTACCTTTCTTTCTGTCATATCGCATCAAATACACTGACGACGATTTGAAAACGATTACAGGCGCATTTGTTAATAAAAAAGATAAAAGCAATAATTGTGCTCATTCTGGGGGACCCGAATGGACATTACTAACATGACGGCATCGAGTTCTTCTCTGCTTTTACCTTTATTTCTGTCATATTGCTTCAAATCCAATGACGACGATTTGAGGATGATTCCAGGCGCATTTGTTAATAAAAAAAGGTAAAAGCAATGGCTCTGATGAATCTGGGGAACCCAAATGATTATTACTAATATGACGGCATCGAATTCTTCTCTGCTTTTACCTTTGTTTCTGTCATATGGCTTCAAACACATTAACGAAAATTTGAGGATGATTTTCGGCGCCTTTGTTAATAAAAAAAGGTAAAAGCAATAATTGTGATGAATCTAGGGGACCCGACTGGGCATTGCTAATCTGACGGCATCAAGTTCTTCTCTGCTTTTACCTTTATTTCTGTCATATTGGATCAAATAAAATGACGACGATTTAAGGATGATTACAGGCGCATTTCTTAACAAACAAAGATAAAAGCAATGATTGTGCAAATTCTGGAAGACCCGAATGGACATTGCTAGTATGACGGCATCGAGTTCTTCTCTGCTTTTACCTTTATTTCTGTCATATTGGATCAAATAAAATGACGACGATTTAAGGATGATTACAGGCGCATTTCTTAACAAACAAATATGAAAGCAATGATTATGCAAATTCTGGAAGACCCGAATGGACATTGCTAGTATGACGGCATCGAGTTCTTCTCTGCTTTTACCTTTATTTCTGTCATATTGGATCAAATAAAATGACGACGATTTAAGGATGATTACAGGCGCATTTCTTAACAAACAAAGATAAAAGCAATGATTGTGCAAATTCTGGAAGACCCGAATGGACATTGCTAGTATGACGGCATCGAGTTCTTCTCTGCTTTTACCTTTATTTCTGTCATATTGGATCAAATAAAATGACGACGATTTAAGGATGATTACAGGCGCATTTCTTAACAAACAAATATGAAAGCAATGATTATGCAAATTCTGGAAGACCCGAATGGACATTGCTAGTATGACGGCATCGAGTTCTTCTCTGCTTTTACCATTATTTCTGTCATATTGGATCAAATAAAATGACGACGATTTAAGGATGATTACAGGCGCATTTCTTAACAAAGACAAAAGCAATGATTATGCAAATTCTGGAAGACCCGAATGGACATTGCTAGTATGACGACATCGAGTTCTTCTCTGCTTTTACCTTTACTTTTGTCGTATCACATCAAATACAACGACGAGGATTTGAGGATGATTATAGGCGTATTTGTTAATAAAAAAAGGTAAAAGCAATGGCTCTGATGAATCTGGGGAACCCGAATGACTATTACTAAAATGACGGCATCGAATTCTTCTCTGCTTTTACCTTTGTTTTTGTCATATTGCTTCAAATACAATGACGACGATTTGAGGATGATTCCAGGCGCATTTGTTAATAAAAAAAGGTAAAAGCAATAATTGTGATGAATCTAGGGGACCCGACTGGGCATTGCTAATATGACGGCATCAGGTTCTTCTCTGCTTTTACCTTAATTTCTGTCATATTGGATCAAATAAAATGACGACGATTTAAGGATGATTACAGGCGCATTTCTTAACAAACAAAGATAAAAGCAATGATTGTGCCGATTCTGGTGGACCCGAATGGACATTACTAATATGACCGCCTCGAGTTCTTCTCTGCTTTTACCTTTATTTCTGTCGTATCGCATCAAATACAATCACGAGGATTTAAGGATCATTACGGTCGCATTTCTTAATAAACAAATATAAAAGAAATGATTGTGCCGATTCTGGTGGACCCGAATGGACATTACTAACATGACCGCCTCGAGTTCTTCTCTGCTTTTACCTTTATTTCTGTCGTATCGCATCAAATACAACGCCGACAGTTTGAGGATGATTTCAGGCGCATTTGTTAATAAAAAAGGTAAAAGCAATGATTGTGATGAATCTGGGGGACCCAAATGGATATTACTATTATGACCTCATCGAGTTCTTCTCTGCTTTTGCCTTTATTTCTGTCACATTGCTTCAAATACAATGACGACAATTTGAGGATGATTTCAGGCGCATTTGTTAATAAAAACGGTAAAAGCAATGACTGTGATTAATCTGGGGGATCCTAATGGATATTACTAATATGACGGCATTGAGTTCTTCTCTGCTTTTACCTTTATTTCTGTCATATTGCTTCCAATACTATGACGACGATTTGAGGATGATTTCAGGCGCATTTGTTAATAGAAAAAGGTAAAAGCAGTGATTGTGATGAATCTGGGGGACCCGAATGGGCATTGCTAATATGACGGCATCGAGTTCTTCTCTGCTTTCACTTTTTTTTTCAGTCATACCGCATCGAATAAAATGACGAAGATTTGGGGAGGATAACAGGCGCATTTGTTAATAAACAAAGGTAAAAGCAATGGTTGTGTCAATTCTGGGGGACCCAATTGGACAGGCCTGATATGACGGCATCGAGTTCTTCTCTGCTTTTACCTTTCTTTGTGTCATATCACATCAAATACACTGACGACGATTTGAATACGATTACAGGCGCATTTGTTAATAAAAAAAAGATAAAAGCAATAATTGTGCGAATTCTGGGGGACCCGAATGGACATTACTAACATGACGGCATCGAGTTCTTCTCGGCTTTTACCTTTATTTCTGTCATATTGCTTCAAATACTATGACGACGATTTGAGGATGATTTCAGGCGCATTTGTTAATAAAAAAAAGGTAAAAGAAACGACTGTGATGAATCTGCGGAACCCGAATGAATATTACTAATATGACGGCATCGAGTTCTTCTCTGCTTTTACCTTTGTTTCTGTCATATTGCTTCAAATCCAATGACGACGATTTGATGATTATTTCAGGCGCATTTGTTAATAAAAAAAGGTAAAAGCAATAATTGTGATGAATCTGGGGGAACCGACTGGGCATTGCTAATATCACGGCATCGAGTTCTTCTCTGCTTTTACCGTTATTTCTGTCATATCGCATCGTATAAAATGACGAAGATTTGGGGATGATACCAGGCGCATTTGTTAATAAACAAAGGTAAAAGCAATGGTTGTGTCGATTCTGGGGGACCCAATTGGACAGGCCTGATATGACGGCACCGAGTTCTTCTCTGCTTTTACCTTTCTTTCTGTCATATCGCATCAAATACACTGACGACGATTTGAAAACGATTCCAGGCGCATTTGTTAATAAAAAAAGATAAAAGTAATAATTGTGCTCCTTCTGGGGGACCCGAATGGACATTACTAACATGACGGCATCGAGTTCTTCTCTGCTTTTACCTTTATTTCTGTCATATTGCTTCAAATACAATGACGACGATTGGAGGATGATTCCAGGCGCATTTGTTAATAAAAAAAGGTAAAAGCAATGGCTCTGATGAATCTGGGGAACCCAAATGATTATTACTAATATGACGGCATCGAATTCTTCTCTGCTTTTACCTTTGTTTCTGGCATATGGCTTCAAACACATTGACGATAATTTGAGTATGATTTCCGGCGCCTTTGTTAATAAAAAAAGGTAAAAGCAATAATTGTGATGAATCTAGGGGACCCGACTGGGCATTGCTAATATGACGGCATCAAGTTCTTCTCTGCTTTTACCTTTATTTCTGTCATATTGGATCAAATAAAATGACGACGATTTAAGGATGATTACAGGCGCATTTCTTAACAAACAAAGACAAAAGCAATGATTATGCAAATTTTGGAAGACCCGAATGGACATTGCTAGTATGACGACATCGAGGTCTTCTCTGCTTTTACCTTTACTTTTGTCGTATCACATTAAATACAACGACGAGGATTTGAGGATGATTATAGGCGCATTTGTTAATAAAAAAAGATAAAAGCACTAATTGTGCTCATTCTGGGGGACCCGAATCGATATGGCTAATATGGCAGCATCGAGATCTTCTCTGCTTTTACCTTTTTTTTTGTTTTTGTTTTTTCCTTAGGTACACGCTTCTCGCGTTTGTTACCTATTCTTTCCCTTCATTGTGCCCGTTTCTTGCCTCTACTGTTTACTCTCTTTTTCTCCATCTTTCTCCTAGTCCCCCCCCCCGCCCCTCTTGCGGCCGCAGCCGACTTCCCCCTCTGTATTATATTCATCATGACATTTCTGTCATGGGTATAGGGAAACTGCGGAAAACCTATACCAATACAGCCGGTCATCGAGTTCGCCCCCCAGTCGTGGAACTAGTCTTATTTCGCCGCGAAAATGCCGAAGAAAAACATTTCACGACGAAATGTACGCGACTGGGATTCGAACCCGCGACCTCCCGGTCCGCTGGTTTAGTGGCGAGCACGCTAACCACTAGACCATCGCACCGGTCCTGCTTTTACCTTTATTTCTGTCATATTGCTTCAAATACAATGACGACGATTTGAGGATGATTTCAGGCGCATTTGTTAATAAAAAAAGGTAAAAGCAATGACTGTGATGAATCTGGGGAACCCGAATGAACATTACTAATATGGGGGCATCGAGTTCTTCTCTGCTTTTACCTTTGTTTCTGTCATATTGCTTCAAATACATTGACGACAATTTGTGGATGATTTCAGGCGCCTTTGTTAATAAAAAAGGTAAAAGCAATAATTGTGATGAATCTAGGGGACCCGACTGGGCATTGCTAATATGACGGCCCCGAGTTCTTCTCTGCTTTTACC
Source organism: Ophion ellenae (assembly GCA_963210295.1). Classification (NCBI taxonomy): domain Eukaryota; kingdom Metazoa; phylum Arthropoda; class Insecta; order Hymenoptera; family Ichneumonidae; genus Ophion; species Ophion ellenae. Next base: position 11,615,890 of record OY723388.1, read on the forward strand.
TTTATTTCTGTCATATTGGATCAAATATAATGACGACGATTTAAGGATGATTACAGGCGCATTTCTTAACAAACAAAGATAAAAGCAATGATTGTGCAAATTCTGGAAGACCCGAATCGACATTGCTAGTATGACGGCATCGAGTTCTTCTCTGCTTTTACCTTTATTTCTGTCATATTGGATCAAATAAAATGACGACGATTTGAGGATGATTACAGGCGCATTTCTCAACAAACAAAGATAAAAGCAATGATTATGCAAATTCTGGAAGACCCGAATGGACATTGCTAGTATGACGGCATCGAGTTCTTCTCTGCTTTTATCTTTATTATTGTCGTATCGCATCAAATACTACGACGAGGATTTGAGGATGATTACAGGCGCATTTGTTAATAAAAAAAAGATAAAAGCAATAATTGTGCTCATTCTGGGGGACCCGAATGGACATTGCTAATATGACGGCATCCATGCGGGTCCCCCAGAATGAGCACAATTATTGCTTTTACCTTTGTTTATTAACAAATGCGCCTGTCATCATCCCCAAATCTTCGTCATTTTATTCGATGCGATATGACAGAAATAAAGGTAAAAGCAGAGAAGAACTCGATGCCGTGATAGTAGCAATGCCCAGTCGGGTCCCCCAGATTCATCACAATTATTGCTTTTACCTTTTTTTATTAACAAATGCGCCTGAAATCATCATCAAATCGTCGTCATTATATTTGAAGCAATATGACAGAAACACAGGTAAAAGCAGAGAAGAACTCGATGCCGTCATATTAGTAATATTCATTCGGGTTCCCCAGATTCATCACAGTCATTTCTTTCACCTTTTTTTAACAACAAATGCGCCTGAAATCATCCTCAAATCGTCGTCATTGTATTTGAAGCAATATGACAGAAATAAAGGTAAAAGCAGAGAAGAACTCGATGCCGTCATGTTAGTAATGTCCATTCGGGTCCCCCAGAATGAGCACAATTATTGCTTTTATCTTTTTTTTATTAACAAATGCGCCTGTAATCGTCTTCAAATCGTCGTCAGTGTATTTGATGCGATATGACAGAAAGAAAGCTAAACGCAGAGAAGAACTCGGTGCCGTCATATCAGGCCTGTCAAATTGGGTCCCCCAGAATCGACACAACCATTGCTTTTACCTTTGTTTATTAACAAATTCGCCTGTTATCATCCCCAAATCTTCGTCATTTTATTCGATGCGATATGACAGAAATAAAGGTAAAAGCAGAGAAGAACTCGATGCCGTCATATTTGCAATGTCCATTCGGGTCCCCCAGAATGAGCACAATTATTGCTTTTATCTTTTTTTATTAAGAAATGCGCCTGTAATCATCCTCAAATCGTCGTCATTTTATTCGATCCAATATGACAGAAATAAAGGTAAAAGCAGAGAAGAACTCGATGCCGTCATAGTAGCAATGTCCATTCGGGTCTTCCAGAATTTGCACAATCATTGCTTTTATCTTTGTTTGTTAAGAAATGCGCCTGTAATCATCCTTAAATCGTCGTCATTTTATTTGATCCAATATGACAGAAATAAAGGTAAAAGCAGAGAAGAACCTGATGCCGTCATATTAGCAATGCCCAGTCGGGTCCCCTAGATTCATCACAATTATTGCTTTTACCTTTTTTTATTAACAAATGCGCCTGGAATCATCCTCAAATCGTCGTCATTGTATTTGAAGCAATATGACAAAAACAAAGGTAAAAGCAGAGAAGAATTCGATGCCGTCATATTAGTAATAGTCATTCGGGTTCCCCAGATTCATCAGAGTCATTGCTTTTACCTTTTTTTATTAAAAAATGCCCCTGGAATCATCCTCAAATCGTCGTCATTGTATTTGAAGCAATATGACAGAAATAAAGGTAAAAGCAGAGGAGAACTCAATGCCGTCATGTTAGTAATGTCCATTCGGGTCCCCCAGATCGTTCATATGTTGTTATATGTACGAGAACTTTCTCGAACGATAAAGAAAATATTGGACAACAATAAGTCATCAAGAGGTGACAGGTGACACTGCTCAATTGTTTAACCATACAACTCCTATGAAGAAAAAAATATATTTCGCTCCTCTCAAGCTTATGGCAACTTCTCAGCCATCTTTCTGCGTGTACGGTAACTCTCTAGTACTGTAAAGACGTGCTAGACAACGAGAAGTCATCAAAGGAGGAAAGGTACCACTGCTCGATTGTTGTACTGTGGGGCTTGAATAAAAAAAATTGTTTCGTGTGTCCGAAGGTTTTGGCTACTTCTCACATACGTCTTTATGTGTAGGAGAACTAGCCAGTTGTTCAAAAACAAATATTGGACAACAATGAATCGCAAGGGATGAGAAATCACACTGCTCGACTGGTCTATGGAAAACTTTCCAGAAAAAAATCATTCTCGATTTCTGAAGCTTCTGGCTACTTCTTTCGTGTGTCTTTGTGTGCACTGAAACTCTACAGTATGCTAAATAAGCCATCAGAACAGAACCGAGAAACAAAGTATAAGAGGTCAGGCTGCTGTAACGTCGAATGATACAGTTTCGAACAAAAATATTATTTCGTGCGTCCGAAGTTTCTGGCTCCGTCTGACATTAGTTCTCTCGTGTAATAAAAGTCGCTAGTAGTTGAAAGAAAATAGGAGTCTCAATAAATCGGCGGAGAAGGAGATAGATCAAAAATCAAATGTTCTATTGTACACCTTGTAGCAAAAAAAAGCGGGTGCCTGAAGATTCTGCCGAATATTTAGATAGATTTGTATGAGTACCACAACTCTCCAGGAATTCAGAAAAAATACTGGACAACAATGAATTGTCCAGGCATGAGAGGCTAGACTTCTCGATTGCTGCATGGTACAGGTTTAATCTTAAAAAAAGGATTTCCCGTGTCTCAAGCTGCTAGTTACGTCTCAATATGTTTTTATATGGACGAGAAATTTGCGGTACGGTGAAAAAACATTAGACAACAATAGGTCATCACGGGATGACAGGTTCGATGGTTCTACCGTACAACTTTATTGAAAAAATATTATTTCGCGACTCTCAAGCTTACGGCCAGTTCACTGTCATCTTTCTGTGGGTACTGTAAGTCTCAAGTACTGTTGAGACGTGCTAGACAACGAGAAGTCATGAAGGGAGGAAAGATACCTCTGCTCGATTGTTTTGTGGTGGGGCTTGAGGAAGAAAATAATTTCGTGTGTCTGAAGCTTTTGGCTACTTCTCACATACGTCTTTATGTGTAGGAGAACGCGACAGCATTTGAAGATCAAATATTGGACAACAATGAATCGGCAAGACATGAGAAATCACACTGCTCGACTGATGTATGGGATACTTTGCAGAAAAAAATCATTCTCTGTGTCTGAAGTTTCTAGCTATATTTTTCATGTCTCCATGTGTACTGAAACTCTCTAGTGCGCTAAATAAATGATTAGACAACAATCAGTCAACAGGGGATGAGAGGTCAGAGTGGTGTCCCACCGTGTCATACATTTCCGATCGAAACAATTATATCGTGCGTCCGAAGTTGTTGGCCACTTCTGACATCTGTTCTTTCCTGTTCTGAAATTCTCTGGTAGTTGAAGAAAAATATCAGTGTCAATAAATCGGCAGAAAGGGCGATAGAACAAGAATCGAATGTTGCATGGTACAGGTTTAGTAAAAAAAATCGATTTCCCGTGTCTGAAGCTTCTATTTACTTCGCGCATATGGGTTTATATGTGCGAGACCTTCCTCGTACTGTTAAAAAAAAATATATGTATATACAACAATAGGTCATCAAGGGATGACAGGTGACACTGCTCGATTGTCGTACCGTACAACTTCCATGAAAAAAATTCTTTCGCGCCTCTCAAGCTTATGGCTATCTCTGAACGATCTTTCTGTGCGTACCGGAACTCTCCAGTACTGTCAAGAGGTGCTGAACAACGAGAAGTGATCAAGAGAAGGGAGGTACCACTGCTCGATTGTTGTGTCGTGGAGCTTGAATAAAAAAAATTGTTTCGTGTGTCTGCAGCTTTTGGCTACTTCTCACATACGTCTTTATGTGAAGGAGAACTCGCCAGTATTTCAAAAACAAATTTGGACGACAATGAATCGGCAAGGGATGAGAAATTACCCTGCTCGGACTGTTGTATGGAATACTTGTTAGAAAAAAATCATTCTCTATTTCTGAAGCTTCTGGTTATTTCTTCCATGTGTCGCCATGTGTACTGGAACTCTCTCGTACGCTAAATAAATCATTAGACTTTGGCTCCATTTGACATCGGTTCTTTCGTGTTTTGAATGTCTCTAGTAGTTGAAAAACCATATTAGTCTCAAGAAATCGGCTGAGAGGGAGATAGAACAAAAATCGAATGTTGTATGGTGCCGGTTTAATAAAAAAAACGATTTCCCGTGTCTGAAGCTTCTAGTTAATTCTCACATATGTATTTATATATACGAGATCTTCCTCGTACGGTAAAAAAAATATAAGGCAACAATAAGTCGTCAAGGGATGACAGGTGACACTGCTCGATTACTCGACCGTACAACTTCCACGAAAAAAAGTATATCGCGCCTCTCCAACTTATGGCTACTTCTCAGCCATCCTTCTGTGTACACTGTAACACTCCAGTACTGTAAAGAAGTGCTAGGAAGCGAGAAATGATCAAGGGAGGAATGGTACCACTGCTCGATTACCGTGTGGTGGAGCTTGAATGAAAAATAACAATTCGTGTGTCTGAAGCTTTTGACTACATCTCATATGCCTCTTCATATGCAGGAGAACTCGCCAGTATTACAAGAACCAATAATGGCCAACAATAAAGCGGCAAGGGATGAGAAATGACACTGATTGACTGTTCTATGGAACACGTTACAGAAAAAAATAATTCGTGATTCCTGAAGCTCCTGGCTACTTCGTCCATGTGTCGTTATGTGTACTGAAACTGTCTAGTACGCCAAATAAACCATCAGAACAAATCCAGTCATCAATGGATGGGAGGTCAGGCTGATGTAACGTCGTATGGTATACTTTCGATCAAAAATATTATTTCGTGCGTCCGAGGTTTGTTTTGTCGCGTACTAAAAGTTGCTAGTAGATGAAAAAAAACCCATCAGTCTCTATAAATAGGCAGAGAAGGAGATAGATAACAAATCAAGTGTTGTAATGTGCACTTCAAAGCAAAACAAAATACCGTGTGCCCGAATATTCTTGGCACTTTTTACATCTGTTCGTATGCGTACTAGAACTCTCCAGGAATTCAGAAAAAAAATACTGGCCAACAATAAATGGTACAGGTATGAGAGGTGGCACTTCTCGATTGTTGCATGGTACAGATTTGATAAAAAATTAGATTTCCCGTGTCTGAAGATTGTAGTTACTTGTCACATATGTTTTTATATGTACGGGAACATTCCCGCACTGTAAAAAAAATATTAGACGACAATGAGTCATCAAGGGGTGACACGTGACACTGTTCGATTGTTCTACCGTACAACTTCCATGAAAAAAAGAATATATATTTCCCTCCTCTCAAGCTTATGGCAGCTTCTCGGCCATCTCTCTGTGTGTACGGTAGTTCTCTAGTACTGTCAACACGTGCTAGATAACGAGAAGTCATGAAGGGAGGAAAGGTACTGCTGTTCGATTGTTGTCTGGTGGGGCTTGAATAAAAAAAATGATTTCTTGTGTCTGAAGCTGTCGGCTACTTCTCACATACGTCTTTACGTGTAAGAGAACTAGCCGGTATTTCGACAACAAATATTGGACAACAATGAATGGGCGAGGGATGAGAAATCACACTGCTCGACTGTTGTATGGAATGCTTTCCAGAAAAAAATCATTCTGTATTTCCGAAGATTCTGGCTACTTCTTTCGTGTGTCTCCATGTGTACTGAAACTCTCTAGTACGCTAAATAAATGTTTAGACAACAATCAGTCAACAAGAGATGAGAGGTCAGACTGGTGTCCCGCCGTGTGATACACTTCCGATCAAAACAATTATTTCGTGCGTCCAAAGTTTTTGGCTCCTTCTAAAATCTGTTCTTTCCGGTTATAAATTTCTCTAGTAGTTGAAAAAAGAAAGCATCAGTCTCAATAAATCGGCAGAGAGGGAGTTTACGGTACAGGTTTGGTAAAAAAAAATCGATTTCCCGTGTCTGAAGCTTCTAGTTGCTTCTCACATATGTTTCGATACGTGTGAGACCTTCCTCGTACTGTACAAAAAATATTAGACAACAATAGGTCATCAAGGGACGACAGGTGATACTGCTCGATTGTTCTACCGTACATGAAAAAAATTCTTTCGCGCCTTTCAAGTTCGTGGCTACTTCTGACCGATCTTTCTGTGTGTACTGTAACTCTCCAGGACTGGAAAGAGGTGCCAGACAGCGAGATATGATCAAGGGAAGGAAGGTACCACTGCTCGATTGTTGTGTGGTGGAGCTTGAATAAAAAAATATGTTTCGTGTGTCTGAACCGTTTGGCTACTTCTCCCATACCTCTTTATGTGTAGATGAACTGGCCAGCATTTGTCAAACAAATATAGAACAACAATGCATCGGCAAGAGATGAGAAAGCACACTGCTCGACTCTTGTATGGGATACTTTGCAGAAAAAAACCATTCTCTATTTCTGAAGCTTCTGGCTACTTCTTTCATATGTCTCAATGTGTGCTGAAAATCTCTAGTACGCTAAATAATTGATTAGACAACAATCATTTAACAATGGATGAGAGGTCAGACTCGTGTCCCGCCGTGTGATACACTTCCGATCAAAAAAATTATCTCGTCCGTCCGAAGTTTTTGGCTCACTCTGAGATCTGTTCTTTCCTGTTCTAAATTTCTCTAGTCGTTGAAAAAAAAAAATCAGTCTCAATAAACCGGCAGAGAGGGAAATAGAGCAAGAATCGAATGTTTAGGGTACAGGTTTGGTAAAAAAAAAAGCGATTTCCCGTGTCCGAAGCTTCTAGTCTCTTCTCACATATGTTTTGATACGTGTAAGACCTTCCTCGTACTGTACAAAAAATATTAAACAACAATAGGTCGTCAAGGAACGACAGGTGATACTGCTCGATTGTTCTACCGTACAACTTCCATGATAAAAATTCTTTCGCGCCTCTCAAGCTCGTGGCTACTTCTGACCGATCTTTCTGTGTGTACTGTAACTCTCCAGTACTGTAAAAAGGTGCCAGACAGCGAGAAGTGATCAAGGGAAGGAAGGTACCACTGCTCGATTGTTGTGTGGTGGAGTTTAAATTTAAAAAAATGTTCCGTGTGTCTGAACCTTTTGTCTACTTTTCCAATGCCTCTTTATGTGTAGGAGAACTGGCCAGCATTTCTCAAACAAACATTGGACAACAATGCATCGGCAAGAGATGAGAAATCACACTGCTCGACTGTTGTATGCGATACTTTGCAGAAAAAAAACCATTCTTTATTTCTGAAGCTTCTGGCTACTTCTTTCATATGTCTCCATGTGTGCTGAAACTCTCTAGTACGCTAAATAATTGATTAGACAACAATCAGTCAACAATGGATGAGAGGTCAGACTCGTGGCCCGCCGTGTGATACACTTCCGATAAAAAAAATATCTCGTCCGTCCGAAGTTTTTGGCTCACTCTGAGATCTGTTCTTTCCTGTTCTAAATTTCTCTAGTCGTTGAAAAAAAAATATCAGTCTCAAGAAATCGGCAGAGAGGGAAATAGAGCAAGAATCGGATGTTTAAGATACAGGCTTGGTAAAAAAAAATCGATTTCCCGTGTCCGAAGCTTCTAGTCTCTTCTCACATAAGTTTTGATACGTGTGAGACTTTCCTCGTACTGTACAAAAAATATTAAACAACAATAGGTCATGAAGGGACGACGGGTGATACTGCTCGATTGTTCTACCGTACAACTTCCATGATAAAAATTCTTTCGCGCCTCTCAAGCTCGTGGCTACTTCTGACCGATCTTTCTGTGTGTACTGTAACTCTCCAGTACTGTAAAGAGGTGCCAGACAGCGAGAAGTGATCAAGGGAAGGAAGGTACCACTGCTCGATTGTTGTGTGGTGGAGCTTGCATAAAAAAAAATGTTCCGTGTGTCTGAAGCTTTTGGCTACTTCTCCCATGCCTCTTTATGTGTAGGAGAACTGGCCAGCATTTCTCAAACAAACATTGGACAACAATGCATCGGCAAGAGATGAGAAATCACACTGCTCGACTGTTGTATGGGATACGTTGCAGAAAAAAACCATTCTCTATTTCTGAAGCTTCTGGCTACTTCTTTCATATGTCTCCATGTGTGCTGAAACTCTCTAGTACGCTAAATAATTGATTAGACAACAATCAGTCAACAATGGATGAGAGGTCAGACTCGTGGCCCGCCGTGTGATCCACTTCCGATAAAAAAAAATATCTCGTCCGGCCGAAGTTTTTGGCTCACTCTGAGATCTGTTCTTTCCTGTTCTAAATTTCTCTAGTCGTTGAAAAAAAAAATATCAGTCTCAAGATATCGGCAGAGAGGGAAATAGAGCAAGAATCGAATGTTTAGGGTACAGGCTTGGTAAAAAAAAAATCGATTTCCCGTGTCCGAAGCTTCTAGTCTCTTCTCACATATGTTTTGATACGTGTGAGACTTTCCTCGTACTGTACAAAAAATATTAAACAACAATAGGTCATCAAGGGACGACGGGTGATACTGCTCGATTGTTCTACCGTACAACTTCCATGATAAAAATTCTTTCGCGCCTCTCAAGCTCGTGGCTACTTCTGACCGATCTTTCTGTGTGTACTGTAACTCTCCAGTACTGTAAAGAGGTGCCAGACAGCGAGAAGTGATCAAGGGAAGGAAGGTACCACTGCTCGATTGTTGTGTGGTGGAGTTTAAAATAAAAAAAATGTTACGTGTATCTGAAGCTTTTGGCTACTTCTCCCATGCCTCTTTATGTGTAGGAGAACTGGCCAGCATTTCTCAAACAAACATTGGACAACAATGCATCGGCAAGAGATGAGAAATCACACTGCTCGGCTGTTGTATGGGATACTTTGCAGAAAAAAACCATTCTCTATTTCTGAAGCTTCTGGCTACTTCTTTCATATGTCTCCATGTGTGCTGAAACTCTCTAGTACGCTAAATAATTGATTAGACAACAATCAGTCAACAATGGATGAGAGGTCAGACTCGTGGCCCGCCGTGTGATACACTTCCGATAAAAAGAAATATCTCGTCCGTCCGAAGTTTTTGGCTCACTCTGAGATCTGTTCTTTCCTGTTCTAAATTTCTCTAGTCGTTGAAAAAAAAAAATATCGGTCTCAAGAAATCGGCAGAGAGGGAAATAGAGCAAGAACCGGATGTTTAAGGTACAGGCTTGGTAAAAAAAAATCGATTTCCCGTGTCCGAAGCTTCTAGTCTCTTCTCACATAAGTTTTGATACGTGTGAGACTTTCCTCGTACTGTACAAAAAATATTAAACAACAATAGGTCATCAAGGGACGACGGGTGATACTGCTCGATTGTTCTACCGTACAACTTCCATGATAAAAATTCTTTCGCGCCTCTCAAGCTCGTGGCTACTTCTGACCGATCTTTCTGTGTGTACTGTAACTCTCCAGTACTGTAAAGAGGTGCCAGACAGCGAGAAGTGATCAAGGGAAGGAAGGTACCACTGCTCGATTGTTGTGTGGTGGAGCTTGAATAAAAAAAAATGTTCCGTGTGTCTGAAGCTTTTGGCTACTTCTCCCATGCCTCTTTATGTGTAGGAGAACTGGCCAGCATTTCTCAAACAAACATTGAACAACAATGCATCGGCAAGAGATGAGAAATCACACTGCTCGACTGTTGTATGGGATACGTTGCAGAAAAAAACCATTCTCTATTTCTGAAGCTTCTGGCTACTTCTTTCATATGTCTCCATGTGTGCTGAAACTCTCTTGTACGCTAAATAATTGATTAGACAACAATCAGTCAACAATGGATGAGAGGTCAGACTCGTGGCCCGCCGTGTGATCCACTTCCGATATAAAAAAAATATCTCGTCCGTCCAAAGTTTTTGGCTCACTCTGAGATCTGTTCTTTCCTGTTCTAAATTTCTCTAGTCGTTGAAAAAAAAATATCAGTCTCAAGAAATCGGCAGAGAGGGAAATAGAGCAAGAATCGGATGTTTAAGGTACAGGCTTGGTAAAAAAAAAATCGATTTCCCGTGTCCGACGCTTCTAGTCTCTTCTCACATATGTTTTGATACGTGTGAGACTTTCCTCGTACTGTACAAAAAATATTAAACAACAATAGGTCATCAAGGGACGACGGGTGATACTGCTCGATTGTTCTACCGTACAACTTCCATGATAAAAATTCTTTCGCGCCTCTCAAGCTCGTGGCTACTTCTGACCGATCTTTCTGTGCGTACTGTAACTCTCCAGTACTGTAAAGAGGTGCCAGACAGCGAGAAGTGATCAAGGGAAGGAAGGTACCACTGCTCAATTGTTGTGTGGTGGAGCTTGAATAAAAAAAAATGTTCCGTGTGTCTGAAGCTTTTGCCTACTTCTCCCATGCCTCTTCATGTGTAGGAGAACTGGCCAGCATTTCTCAAACAAACATTGGACAACAATGCATCGGCAAGAGATGAGAAATCACACTGCTCGACTGTTGTATGGGATACGTTGCAGAAAAAAACCATTCTCTATTTCTGAAGCTTCTGGCTACTTCTTTCATATGTCTCCATGTGTGCTGAAACTCTCTAGTACGCTAAATAATTGATTAGACAACAATCAGTCAACAATGGATGAGAGGTCAGACTCGTGGCCCGCCGTGTGATCCACTTCCGATTAAAAAAAATATCTCGTCCGTCCGAAGTTTTTGGCTCACTCACTCACTATGGGATACTTTGGACGGTAGAACAATCGAGCAGTATCACCCATCGTGCCTTGATGACCTATTGTTGTTTAATATTTTTTGTACAGTACGAGGAAAGTCTCACACGTATCAAAACATATGTGAGAAGAGACTAGAAGCTTCGGACACGGGAAATCGATTTTTTTTTTACCAAGCCTGTACCCTAAATATTCGATTCTTGCTCTTTTTCCCTCTCTGCCGATTTCTTGAGACTGATATTTTTTTTTCAACGACTAGAGAAATTTAGAACAGGAAAGAACAGATCTCAGAGTGAGCCAAAAACTTCGGACGGACGAGATATTTTTTTTTATCGGAAGTGTATTACACGGCGGGCTACGAGTCTGACCTCTCATCCATTGTTGACTGATTGTTGTCTAATCAATTATTTAGCGTACTAGAGAGTTTCAGCACACATGGAGACATATGAAAGAAGTAGCCAGAAGCTTCAGAAATAAAGAATGGTTTTTCTTCTGCAAAGTATCCCATACAACAGTCGAGCAGTGTGATTTCTCATCTCTTGCCGATGCATTGTTGTCCAATGTTTGTTTGAGAAATGCTGGCCAGTTCTCCTACACATAAAGAGGCATGGGAGAAGTAGCCAAAAGCTTCAGACACACGGAACATTTTTTTTTATTCAAGCTCCACCACACAACAATCGAGCAGTGGTACCTTCCTTCCCTTGATCACTTCTCGCTGTCTGGCACCTCTTTACAGTACTGGAGAGTTACAGTACACACAGAAAGATCGGTCAGAAGTAGCCACGAGCTTGAGAGGCGCGAAAGAATTTTTATCATGGAAGTTGTACGGTAGAACAATCGAGCAGTATCACCCGTCGTCCCTTGATGACCTATTGTTGTTTAATATTTTTCGTACAGTACGAGGAAAGTCTCACACGTATCAAAACTTATGTGAGAAGAGACTAGAAGCTTCGGACACGGGAAATCGATTTTTTTTTACCAAGCCTGTACCTTAAACATCCGATTCTTGCTCTATTTCCCTCTCTGCCGATTTCTTGAGACTGATATTTTTTTTTCAACGACTAGAGAAATTTAGAACAGGAAAGAACAGATCTTAGAGTGAGCCAAAAACTTCGGACGGACGAGATATTTTTTTTATCGGAAGTGGATCACACGGCGGGCCACGAGTCTGACCTCTCATCCATTGTTGACTGATTGTTGTCTAATCAGTTATTTAGCGTACTAGAGAGTTTCAGCACACATGGAGACATATGAAAGAAGTAGCCAGAAGCTTCAGAAATAAAGAATGGTTTTTTTTCTGCAAAGTATCCCATACATCAGTCGAGCAGTGTGATTTCTCATCTCTTGCCGATGCTTTGTTGTCCAATGTTTGTTTGAGAAATGCTGGCCAGTTCTCCTACACATAAAGAGGCATGGGAGAAGTAGCCAAAAGCTTCAGACACACGGAACATTTTTTTTTATTCAAGCTCCACCACACAACAATCGAGCAGTGGTACCTTCCTTCCCTTGATCACTTCTCGCTGTCTGGCACCTCTTTACAGTACTGGAGAGTTACAGTACACACAGAAAGATCGGTCAGAAGTAGCCACGAGCTTGAGAGGCGCGAAAGAATTTTTATCATGGAAGTTGTACGGTAGAACAATCGAGCAGTATCACCCGTCGTCCCTTGATGACCTATTGTTGTTTAATATTTTTTGTACAGTACGAGGAAAGTCTCACATGTATCAAAACATATGTGAGAAGAGACTAGAAGCGTCGGACACGGGAAATCGATTTTTTTTTTACCAATCCTGTACTTTAAACATCCGATTCTTGCTCTATTTCCCTCTCTGCCGATTTCTTGAGACTGATATTTTTTTTTCAACGACTAGAGAAATTTAGAACAGGAAAGAACAGATCTCAGAGTGAGCCAAAAACTTTGGACGGACGAGATATTTTTTTTTATCGGAAATGGATCACACGGCGGGCCAGGAGTCTGACCTCTCATCCATTGTTGACTGATTGTTGTCTAATCAATTATTTAGCGTACTAGAGAGTTTCAGCACACATGGAGACATATGAAAGAAGTAGCCAGAAGCTTCAGAAATAGAGAATGGTTTTTTTCTGCAACGTATCCCATACAACAGTCGAGCAGTGTGATTTCTCATCTCTTGCCGATGCATTGTTGTTCAATGTTTGTTTGAGAAATGCTGGCCAGTTCTCCTACACATAAAGAGGCATGGGAGAAGTAGCCAAAAGCTTCAGACACACGGAACATTTTTTTTTATTCAAGCTCCACCACACAACAATCGAGCAGTGGTACCTTCCTTCCCTTGATCACTTCTCGCTGTCTGGCACCTCTTTACAGTACTGGAGAGTTACAGTACACACAGAAAGATCGGTCAGAAGTACCCACGAGCTTGAGAGGCGCCAAAGAATTTTTATCATGGAAGTTGTACGGTAGAACAATCGAGCAGTATCACCCGTCGTCCCTTGATGACCTATTGTTGTTTAATATTTTTTGTACAGTACGAGGAAAGTCTCACATGTATCAAAACATATGTGAGAAGAGACTAGAAGCGTCGGACACGGGAAATCAATTTTTTTTTTACCAAGCCTGTACTTTAAACATCCGATTCTTGCTCTATTTCCCTCTCTGCCGATTTCTTGAGACTGATATTTTTTTTTCAACGACTAGAGAAATTTAGAACAGGAAAGAACAGATCTCAGAGTGAGCCAAAAACTTTGGACGGACGAGATATTTTTTTTTATCGGAAATGGATCACACGGCGGGCCACGAGTCTGACCTCTCATCCATTGTTGACTGATTGTTGTCTAACCAATTATTTAGCGTACTAGAGAGTTTCAGCACACATGGAGACATATGAAAGAAGTAGCCAGAAGCTTCAGAAATAGAGAATGGTTTTTTTCTGCAACGTATCCCATACAACAGTCGAGCTCTGTGATTTCTCATCTCTTGCCGATGCATTGTTGTTCAATGTTTGTTTGAGAAATGCTGGCCAGTTCTCCTACACATAAAGAGGCATGGGAGAAGTAGCCAAAAGCTTCAGACACACGGAACATTTTTTTTTATTCAAGCTCCACCACACAACAATCGAGCAGTGGTACCTTCCTTCCCTTGATCACTTCTCGCTGTCTGGCACCTCTTTACAGTACTGGAGAGTTACAGTACACACAGAAAGATCGGTCAGAAGTACCCACGAGCTTGAGAGGCGCCAAAGAATTTTTATCATGGAAGTTGTACGGTAGAACAATCGAGCAGTATCACCCGTCGTCCCTTGATGACCTATTGTTGTTTAATATTTTTTGTACAGTACGAGGAAAGTCTCACACGTATCAAAACATATGTGAGAAGAGACTAGAAGCTTCGGACACGGGAAATCGATTTTTTTTTACCAAGCCTGTACCCTAAACATCCGATTCTTGCTCTATTTCCCTCTCTGCCGATATCTTGACACTGATATTTTTTTTTTCAACGACTAGAGAAATTTAGAACAGGAAAGAACAGATCTCAGAGTGAGCCAAAAACTTCGGACGGACGAGATATTTTTTTTTATCGGAACTGGATCACACGGCGGGCCACGAGTCTGACCTCTCATCCATTGTTGACTGATTGTTGTCTAATCAATTATTTAGCGTACTAGAGAGTTTCAGCACACATGGAGACATATGAAAGAAGTAGCCAGAAGCTTCAGAAATAGAGAATGGTTTTTTTCTGCAAAGTATCCCATACAACAGTCGAGCAGTGTGATTTCTCATCTCTTGCCGATGCATTGTTGTCCAATGTTTGTTTGAGAAATGCTGGCCAGTTCTCCTACACATAAAGAGGCATGGGAGAAGTAGCCAAAAGCTTCAGACACACGGAACATTTTTTTTATTTTAAACTCCACCACACAACAATCGAGCAGTGGTACCTTCCTTCCCTTGATCACTTCTCGCTGTCTGGCACCTCTTTACAGTACTGGAGAGTTACAGTACACACAGAAAGATCGGTCAGAAGTAGCCACGAGCTTGAGAGGCGCGAAAGAATTTTTATCATGGAAGTTGTACGGTAGAACAATCGAGCAGTATCACCCGTCGTCCCTTGATGACCTATTGTTGTTTAATATTTTTTGTACAGTACGAGGAAAGTCTCACACGTATCAAAACATATGTGAGAAGAGACAAGAAGCTTCGGACACGGGAAATCGATTTTTTTTTTACCAAGCCTGTTCCCTAAACATTCGATTCTTGCTCTATTTCCCTCTCTGCCGATTTCTTGAGACTGATATTTTTTTTTCAACGACTAGAGAAATTTAGAACAGGAAAGAACAGATCTCAGAGTGAGCCACAAACTTCGGACGGACGAGATATTTTTTTTTATCGGAAGTGTATCACACGGCGGGCCACGAGTCTGACCTCTCATCCATTGTTGACTGATTGTTGTCTAATCAATTATTTAGCGTACTAGAGAGTTTCAGCACACATGGAGACATATGAAAGAAGTAGCCAGAAGCTTCAGAAATAGAGAATGGTTTTTTTCTGCAACGTATCCCATACAACAGTCGAGCAGTGTGATTTCTCATCTCTTGCCGATGCATTGTTGTTCAATGTTTGTTTGAGAAATGCTGGCCAGTTCTCCTACACATAAAGAGGCATGGGAGAAGTAGCCAAAAGCTTCAGACACACGGAACATTTTTTTTATTTTAAACTCCACCACACAACAATCGAGCAGTGGTACCTTCCTTCCCTTGATCACTTCTCGCTGTCTGGCACCTCTTTACAGTACTGGAGAGTTACAGTACACACAGAAAGATCGGTCAGAAGTAGCCACGAGCTTGAGAGGCGCGAAAGAATTTTTATCATGGAAGTTGTACGGTAGAACAATCGAGCAGTATCACCCGTCGTCCCTTGATGACCTATTGTTGTTTAATATTTTTTGTACAGTACGAGGAAAGTCTCACACGTATCAAAACATATGTGAGAAGAGACAAGAAGCTTCGGACACGGGAAATCGATTTTTTTTTTTCCAAGCCTGTTCCCTAAACATTCGATTCTTGCTCTATTTCCCTCTCTGCCGATTTCTTGAGACTGATATTTTTTTTTCAACGACTAGAGAAATTTAGAACAGGAAAGAACAGATCTCAGAGTGAGCCACAAACTTCGGACGGACGAGATATTTTTTTTTATCGGAAGTGTATCACACGGCGGGCCACGAGTCTGACCTCTCATCCATTGTTGACTGATTGTTGTCTAATCAATTATTTAGCGTACTAGAGAGTTTCAGCACACATGGAGACATATGAAAGAAGTAGCCAGAAGCTTCAGAAATAGAGAATGGTTTTTTTCTGCAACGTATCCCATACAACAGTCGAGCAGTGTGATTTCTCATCTCTTGCCGATGCATTGTTGTTCAATGTTTGTTTGAGAAATGCTGGCCAGTTCTCCTACACATAAAGAGGCATGGGAGAAGTAGCCAAAAGCTTCAGACACACGGAACATTTTTTTTTTATTCAAGCTCCACCACACAACAATCGAGCAGTGGTACCTTCCTTCCCTTGATCACTTCTCGCTGTCTGGCACCTCTTTACAGTACTGGAGAGTTACAGTACACACAGAAAGATCGGTCAGAAGTAGCCACGAGCTTGAGAGGCGCGAAAGAATTTTTATCATGGAAGTTGTACGGTAGAACAATCGAGCAGTATCACCCGTCGTCCCTTGATGACCTATTGTTGTTTAATATTTTTTGTACAGTACGAGGAAAGTCTCACACGTATCAAAACATATGTGAGAAGAGACTAGAAGCTTCGGACACGGGAAATCGATTTTTTTTTACCAAGCCTGTACCCTAAACATCCGATTCTTGCTCTATTTCCCTCTCTGCCGATTTCTTGAGACTGATATTTTTTTTTCAACGACTAGAGAAATTTAGAACAGGAAAGAACAGATCTCAGAGTGAGCCAAAAACTTCGGACGGACGAGATATTTTTTTTATCGGAAGTGTATCACACGGCGGGCCACGAGTCTGACGTCTCATCCATTGTTGACTGATTGTTGTCTAATCAATTATTTAGCGTACTAGAGAGTTTCAGCACACATGGAGACATATGAAAGAAGTAGCCAGAAGCTTCAGAAATAAAGAATGGTTTTTTTTCTGCAAAGTATCCCATACACCAGTCGAGCAGTGTGATTTCTCATCTCTTGCCGATGCATTGTGGTCCAATGTTTGTTTGAGAAATGCCGGCCAGTTCTCCTACACATAAAGAGGCATTGGAAAAGTAGACAAAAGCTTCAGACACACGGAACATTTTTTTAAATTTAAACTCCACCACACAACAATCGAGCAGTGGTACCTTCCTTCCCTTGATCACTTCTCGCTGTCTGGCACCTCTTTACAGTACTGGAGAGTTACAGTACACACAGAAAGATCGGTCAGAAGTAGCCACGAGCTTGAGAGGCGCGAAAGAATTTTTATCATGGAAGTTGTACGGTAGAACAATCGAGCAGTATCACCTGTCGTTCCTTGACGACCTATTGTTGTTTAATATTTTTTGTACAGTACGAGGAAGGTCTTACACGTATCAAAACATATGTGAGAAGAGACTAGAAGCTTCGGACACGGGAAATCGCTTTTTTTTTTACCAAACCTGTACCCTAAACATTCGATTCTTGCTCTATTTCCCTCTCTGTCGGTTTATTGAGACTGATTTTTTTTTTTCAACGACTAGAGAAATTTAGAACAGGAAAGAACAGATCTCAGAGTGAGCCAAAAACTTCGGACGGACGAGATAATTTTTTTGATCGGAAGTGTATCACACGGCGGGACACGAGTCTGACCTCTCATCCATTGTTAAATGATTGTTGTCTAATCAATTATTTAGCGTACTAGAGATTTTCAGCACACATTGAGACATATGAAAGAAGTAGCCAGAAGCTTCAGAAATAGAGAATGGTTTTTTTCTGCAAAGTATCCCATACAAGAGTCGAGCAGTGTGCTTTCTCATCTCTTGCCGATGCATTGTTGTTCTATATTTGTTTGACAAATGCTGGCCAGTTCATCTACACATAAAGAGGTATGGGAGAAGTAGCCAAACGGTTCAGACACACGAAACATATTTTTTTATTCAAGCTCCACCACACAACAATCGAGCAGTGGTACCTTCCTTCCCTTGATCATATCTCGCTGTCTGGCACCTCTTTCCAGTCCTGGAGAGTTACAGTACACACAGAAAGATCGGTCAGAAGTAGCCACGAACTTGAAAGGCGCGAAAGAATTTTTTTCATGTACGGTAGAACAATCGAGCAGTATCACCTGTCGTCCCTTGATGACCTATTGTTGTCTAATATTTTTTGTACAGTACGAGGAAGGTCTCACACGTATCGAAACATATGTGAGAAGCAACTAGAAGCTTCAGACACGGGAAATCGATTTTTTTTTACCAAACCTGTACCGTAAACTCCCTCTCTGCCGATTTATTGAGACTGATGCTTTCTTTTTTCAACTACTCGAGAAATGTATAACAGGAAAGAACAGATTTTAGAAGGAGCCAAAAACTTTGGACGCACGAAATAATTGTTTTGATCGGAAGTGTATCACACGGCGGGACACCAGTCTGACCTCTCATCTCTTGTTGACTGATTGTTGTCTAAACATTTATTTAGCGTACTAGAGAGTTTCAGTACACATGGAGACACACGAAAGAAGTAGCCAGAATCTTCGGAAATACAGAATGATTTTTTTCTGGAAAGCATTCCATACAACAGTCGAGCAGTGTGATTTCTCATCCCTCGCCCATTCATTGTTGTCCAATATTTGTTGTCGAAATACCGGCTAGTTCTCTTACACGTAAAGACGTATGTGAGAAGTAGCCGACAGCTTCAGACACAAGAAATCATTTTTTTTATTCAAGCCCCACCAGACAACAATCGAACAGCAGTACCTTTCCTCCCTTCATGACTTCTCGTTATCTAGCACGTTTTGACAGTACTAGAGAACTACCGTACACACAGAGAGATGGCCGAGAAGTTGCCATAAGCTTGAGAGGAGCGAAATATATATTCTTTTTTTCATGGAAGTTGTACGGTAGAACAATCGAACAGTGTCACCTGTCACCCCTTGATGACTCATTGTCGTCTAATATTTTTTTTACAGTGCGGGAATGTTCCCGTACATATAAAAACATATGTGACAAGTAACTACAATCTTCAGACACGGGAAATCTAATTTTTTATCAAATCTGTACCATGCAACAATCGAGAAGTGCCACCTCTCATACCTGTACCATTTATTGTTGGCCAGTATTTTTTTTCTGAATTCCTGGAGAGTTCTAGTACGCATACGAACAGATGTAAAAAGTGCCAAGAATATTCGGGCACACGGTATTTTGTTTTGCTTTGAAGTGCACATTACAACACTTGATTTGTTATCTATCTCCTTCTCTGCCTATTTATAGAGACTGATGGGTTTTTTTCATCTACTAGCAACTTTTAGTACGCGACAAAACAAACGTCGGACGCACGAAATAATATTTTTGATCGAAAGTATACCATACGACGTTACATCAGCCTGACCTCCCATCCATTGATGACTGGTTTTGTTCTGATGGTTTATTTGGCGTACTAGACAGTTTCAGTACACATAACGACACATGGACGAAGTAGCCAGGAGCTTCAGGAATCACGAATTATTTTTTTCTGTAACGTGTTCCATAGAACAGTCAATCAGTGTCATTTCTCATCCCTTGCCGCTTTATTGTTGGCCATTATTGGTTCTTGTAATACTGGCGAGTTCTCCTGCATATGAAGAGGCATATGAGATGTAGTCAAAAGCTTCAGACACACGAAATGTTATTTTTCATTCAAGCTCCACCACACGGTAATCGAGCAGTCGTACCATTCCTCCCTTGATCATTTCTCGCTTCCTAGCACTTCTTTACAGTACTGAAGTGTTACAGTGTACACAGAAGGATGGCTGAGAAGTAGCCATAAGTTGGAGAGGCGCGATATACTTTTTTTCATGGAAGTTGTACGGTCGAGTAATCGAGCAGTGTCACCTGTCATCCCTTGACGCCTTATTGTTGCCTTATATTTTTTTTACCGTACGAGGAAGATCGCGTACATATAAATACATATGTGAGAATTAACTAGAAGCTTCAGACACGGGAAATCGTTTTTTTTTATTAAACCTGCACCATACAACATTCGATTTTTGTTCTATCTCCCTCTCAGCCGATTTCTTGAGACTAATATGGTTTTTCAACTACTAGAGACATTCAAAACACGAAAGAACCGATGTCAAATGGAGCCAAAGTCTAATGATTTATTTAGCGTACGAGAGAGTTCCAGTACACATGGCGACACATGGAAGAAATACCCAGAAGCTTCAGAAATAGAGAATGATTTTTTTCTAAAAAGTATTCCATACAACAGTCCGAGCAGGGTAATTTCTCATCCCTTGCCGATTCATTGTCGTCCAATATTTGTTTTTGAAATACTGGCGAGTTCTCCTTCACATAAAGACGTATGTGAGAAGTAGCCAAAAGCTGCAGACACACGAAACAATTTTTTTTATTCAAGCTCCACGACACAACAATCGAGCAGTGGTACCTCCCTTCCCTTGATCACTTCTCGTTGTTCAGCACCTCTTGACAGTACTGGAGAGTTCCGGTACGCACAGAAAGATCGTTCAGAGATAGCCATAAGCTTGAGAGGCGCGAAAGAATTTTTTTCATGGAAGTTGTACGGTACGACAATCGAGCAGTGTCACCTGTCATCCCTTGATGACCTATTGTTGTATATACATATATTTTTTTTTAACAGTACGAGGAAGGTCTCGCACATATAAACCCATATGCGCGAAGTAAATAGAAGCTTCAGACACGGGAAATCGATTTTTTTTACTAAACCCGTACCATGCAACATTCGATTCTTGTTCTATCTCCCTTTCTGCCGATTTATTGACACTGATATTTTTCTTCAACTACCAGAGAATTTCAGAACAGGAAAGAACAGATGTCAGAAGTGGCCAACAACTTCGGACGCACGATATAATTGTTTCGATCGGAAATGTATGACACGGTGGGACACCACTCTGACCTCTCATCCCCTGTTGACTGATTGTTGTCTAATCATTTATTTAGCGCACTAGAGAGTTTCAGTACACATGGAGACATGAAAAATATAGCTAGAAACTTCAGACACAGAGAATGATTTTTTTCTGCAAAGTATCCCATACAACAGTCGAGCAGTGTGATTTCTCATCTCTTGCCGATTCATTGTTGTCCAATATTTGATCTTCAAATGCTGTCGCGTTCTCCTACACATAAAGACGTATGTGAGAAGTAGCCAAAAGCTTCAGACACACGAAATTATTTTCTTCCTCAAGCCCCACCACAAAACAATCGAGCAGAGGTATCTTTCCTCCCTTCATGACTTCTCGTTGTCTAGCACGTCTCTACAGTACTTGAGACTTACAGTACCCACAGAAAGATGACAGTGAACTGGCCGTAAGCTTGAGAGTCGCGAAATAATATTTTTTCAATAAAGTTGTACGGTAGAACCATCGAACCTGTCATCCCGTGATGACCTATTGTTGTCTAATGTTTTTTCGCCGTACCGAGAATTTCTCGTCCATATAAAAACATATTGAGACGTAACTAGCAGCTTGAGACACGGGAAATCCTTTTTTTAAGATTAAACCTGTACCATGCAGCAATCGAGAAGTCTAGCCTCTCATGCCTGGACAATTCATTGTTGTCCAGTATTTTTTCTGAATTCCTGGAGAGTTGTGGTACTCATACAAATCTATCTAAATATTCGGCAGAATCTTCAGGCACCCGCTTTTTTTTGCTACAAGGTGTACAATAGAACATTTGATTTTTTATCTATCTCCTTCTCTGCCGATTTATTGAGACTCATATTATCTTTCAACTACTAGCGACTTTTATTACACGAGAGAACTAATGTCAGACGGAGCCAGAAACTTCGGACGCACGAAATAATATTTTTGTTCGAAACTGTATCATTCGACGTTACAGCAGCCTGACCTCTTATACTTTGTTTCTCGGTTCTGTTCTGATGGCTTATTTAGCATACTGTAGAGTTTCAGTGCACACAAAGACACACGAAAGAAGTAGCCAGAAGCTTCAGAAATCGAGAATGATTTTTTTCTGGAAAGTTTTCCATAGACCAGTCGAGCAGTGTGATTTCTCATCCCTTGCGATTCATTGTTGTCCAATATTTGTTTTTGAACAACTGGCTAGTTCTCCTACACATAAAGACGTATGTGAGAAGTAGCCAAAACCTTCGGACACACGAAACAATTTTTTTTATTCAAGCCCCACAGTACAACAATCGAGCAGTGGTACCTTTCCTCCTTTGATGACTTCTCGTTGTCTAGCACGTCTTTACAGTACTAGAGAGTTACCGTACACGCAGAAAGATGGCTGAGATGTTGCCATAAGCTTGAGAGGAGCGAAATATATTTTTTTCTTCATAGGAGTTGTATGGTTAAACAATTGAGCAGTGTCACCTGTCACCTCTTGATGACTTATTGTTGTCCAATATTTTCTTTATCGTTCGAGAAAGTTCTCGTACATATAACAACATATGAACGATCTGGGGGACCCGAATGGACATTACTAACATGACGGCATTGAGTTCTCCTCTGCTTTTACCTTTATTTCTGTCATATTGCTTCAAATACAATGACGACGATTTGAGGATGATTCCAGGGGCATTTGTTAATAAAAAAAGGTAAAAGCAATGACTCTGATGAATCTGGGGAACCCGAATGACTATTACTAATATGACGGCATCGAATTCTTCTCTGCTTTTACCTTTGTTTTTGTCATATTGCTTCAAATACAATGACGACGATTTGAGGATGATTCCAGGCGCAAATGCGCCTGGAACGACGATTTAAGGATGATTACAGGCGCATTTCTTAATAAAAAAAGATAAAAGCAATAATTGTGCTCATTCTGGGGGACCCGAATGGACATTGCAAATATGACGGCATCGAGTTCTTCTCTGCTTTTACCTTTATTTCTGTCATATCGCATCGAATAAAATGACGAAGATTTGGGGATGATAACAGGCGAATTTGTTAATAAACAAAGGTAAAAGCAATGGTTGTGTCGATTCTGGGGGACCCAATTGGACAGGCCTGATATGACGGCACCGAGTTCTTCTCTGCGTTTAGCTTTCTTTCTGTCATATCGCATCAAATACACCGACGACGATTTGAAGACGATTACAGGCGCATTTGTTAATAAAAAAAAGATAAAAGCAATAATTGTGCTCATTCTGGGGGACCCGAATGGACATTACTAACATGACGGCATCGAGTTCTTCTCTGCTTTTACCTTTATTTCTGTCATATTGCTTCCAATACAATGACGACGATTTGAGGATGATTTCAGGCGCATTTGTGCTTAAAAAAAGGTAAAAGAAATGACTGTGATGAATCTGGGGAACCCGAATGAATATTACTAATATGACGGCATCGAGTTCTTCTCTGCTTTTACCTGTGTTTCTGTCATATTGCTTCAAATATAATGACGACGATTTGATGATGATTTCAGGCGCATTTGTTAATAAAAAAAGGTAAAAGCAATAATTGTGATGAATCTGGGGGACCCGACTGGGCATTGCTACTATCACGGCATCGAGTTCTTCTCTGCTTTTACCTTTATTTCTGTCATATCGCATCGAATAAAATGACGAAGATTTGGGGATGATGACAGGCGCATTTGTTAATAAACAAAGGTAAAAGCAATGGTTGTGTCGATTCTGGGGGACCCAATTGGACAGGCCTGATATGACGGCACCGAGTTCTTCTCTGCTTTTACCTTTCTTTCTGTCATATCGCATCAAATACACTGACGACGATTTGAAAACGATTACAGGCGCATTTGTTAATAAAAAAAGATAAAAGCAATAATTCTGCTCATTCTGGGGGACCCGAATGGACATTACTAACATGACGGCATCGAGTTCTTCTCTGCTTTTACCTGTATTTCTGTCATATTGCTTCAAATACAATGACGACGATTTGAGGATGATTCCAGGCGCATTTGTTAATAAAAAAAGGTAAAAGCAATGGCTCTGATGAATCTGGGGAACCCAAATGATTATTACTAATATGACGGCATCGAATTCTTCTCTGCTTTTACCTTTGTTTCTGTCATATGGCTTCAAATACATTGACGACGATTTGATGATGATTTCAGGCGCATTTGTTAATAAAAAAAGGTAAAAGCAATAATTGTGATGAATCTGGGGGACCCAATTGGACAGGCCTGATATGACGGCACCGAGTTCTTCTCTCCTTTTACCTTTCTTTCTGTCATATCGCATCAAATACACTGACGACGATTTGAAGACGATGACAGGCGCATTTGTTAATAAAAAAAGATAAAAGCAATAATTGTGCTCATTCTGGGGGACCCGAATGGATGCCGTCATATTAGCAATGTCCATTCGGGTCCCCCAGAATGAGCACAATTATTGCTTTTATCTTTTTTTTATTAACAAATGCGCCTGTAATCATCCTCAAATCCTCGTCGTAGTATTTGATGCGATACGACAATAATAAAGATAAAAGCAGAGAAGAACTCGATGCCGTCATACTAGCAATGTCCATTCGGGTCTTCCAGAATTTGCATAATCATTGCTTTTATCTTTGTTTGTTGAGAAATGCGCCTGTAATCATCCTCAAATCGTCGTCATTTTATTTGATCCAATATGACAGAAATAAAGGTAAAAGCAGAGAAGAACTCGATGCCGTCATACTAGCAATGTCGATTCGGGTCTTCCAGAATTTGCACAATCATTGCTTTTATCTTTGTTTGTTAAGAAATGCGCCTGTAATCATCCTTAAATCGTCGTCATTATATTTGATCCAATATGACAGAAATAAAGGTAAAAGCAGAGAAGAACTCGGGGCCGTCATATTAGCAATGCCCAGTCGGGTCCCCTAGATTCATCACAATTATTGCTTTTACCTTTTTTTATTAACAAAGGCGCCTGAAATAATCATCAAATCGTCGTCATTGGATTTGAAGCAATATGACAGAAACAAAGGTAAAAGCAGAGAAGAACTCGATGCCGTCATATTAGTAATATTCATTCGGGTTCCGCAGATTCATCACAGTCGTTGCTTTTACCTTTTTTATTAACAAATGCGCCTGAAATCATCCTCAAATCGTCGTCATTGTATTTGAAGCAATATGACAGAAATAAAGGTAAAAGCAGAGAAGAACTCGATGCCGTCATGTTAGTAATGTCCATTCGGGTCCCCCAGAATGAGCACAATTATTGCTTTTATCTTTTTTTATTAACAAATGCGCCTGTAATCGTATTCAAATCGTCGTCAGTGTATTTGATGTGATATGACAGAAAGAAAGGTAAAAGCAGAGAAGAACTCGATGCCGTCATATCAGGCCTGTCCAATTGGGTCCCCCAGAATCGACACAACCATTGCTTTTACCTTTGTTTATTAACAAATGCGCCTGTTATCCTCCCCAAATCTTCGTCATTTTATTCGATGCGGTATGACTGAAAAAAAGGTGAAAGCAGAGAAGAACTCGATGCCGTCATATTAGCAATGCCCATTCGGGTCCCCCAGATTCATCACAATCACTGCTTTTACCTTTTTCTATTAACAAATGCGCCTGAAATCATCCTCAAATCGTCGTCATAGTATTGGAAGCAATATGACAGAAACAAAGGTAAAAGCAGAGAAGAACTCGATGCCCCCATATTAGTAATGTTCATTCGCGTTCCCCAGATTCATCACAGTCATTGCTTTTACCTTTTTTTATTAACAAATGCGCCTGAAATCATCCTCAAATCGTCGTCATTGTATTTGAAGCAATATGACAGAAATAAAGGTAAAAGCAGGACCGGTGCGATGGTCTAGTGGTTAGCGTGCTCGCCACTAAACCAGCGGACCGGGAGGTCCCGGGTTCGAATCCCAGTCGCGTACATTTCGTCGTGAAATGTTTTTCTTCGGCATTTTCGCGGCGAAATAAGACTAGTTCCACGACTGGGGGGCGAACTCGATGACCGGCTGTATTGGTATAGGTTTTCCGCAGTTTCCCTATACCCATGACAGAAATGTCATGACGAATATAATACAGAGGGGGAAGTCGGCTGCGGCCGCAAGAGGGGGGGGGGGGGGACTAGGAGAAAGATGGAGAAAAAGAGAGTAAACAGTAGAGGCAAGAAACGGGCACAATGAAGGGAAAGAATAGGTAACAAACGCGAAAAGCGTGTACCTAAGGAAAAAACCAAAACAAAAAAAAAGGTAAAAGCAGAGAAGAACTCGATGCTGCCATATTAGCCATATCGATTCGGGTCCCCCAGAATGAGCACAATTAGTGCTTTTATCTTTTTTTATTAACAAATGCGCCTATAATCATCCTCAAATCCTCGTCGTTGTATTTGATGTGATACGACAAAAGTAAAGGTAAAAGCAGAGAAGAACTCGATGTCGTCATACTAGCAATGTCCATTCGGGTCTTCCAGAATTTGCATAATCATTGCTTTCGTCTTTGTTTGTTAAGAAATGCGCCTGTAATCATCCGTAAATCGTCGTCATTTTATTTGATCCAATATGACAGAAATAAAGGTAAAAGCAGAGAAGAACTCGATGCCGTCATACTAGCAATGTCCATTCGGGTCTTCCAGAATTTGCATAATCATTGCTTTTATATTTGTTTGTTAAGAAATGCGCTTGTAATCATCCTTAAATCGTCGTCATTTTATTTGATCCAATATGACAGAAAGAAAGGTAAAAGCAGAGAAGAACTCGATGCCGTCATACTAGCAATGTCCATTCGGGTCTTCCAGAATTTGCACAATCATTGCTTTTATCTTTGTTTGTTAAGAAATGCGCCTGTAATCATCCTTAAATCGTCGTCATTTTATTTGATCCAATATGACAGAAATAAAGGTAAAAGCAGAGAAGAACTTGATGCCGTCATATTAGCAATGCCCAGTCGGGTCCCCTAGATGCATCACAATTATTGCTTTTACCTTTTTTTATTAACAAAGGCGCCGGAAATCATACTCAAATTTTCGTCAATGTGTTTGAAGCCATATGCCAGAAACAAAGGTAAAAGCAGAGAAGAATTCGATGCCGTCATATTAGTAATAATCATTTGTGTTCCCCAGATTCATCAGAGCCATTGCTTTTACCTTTTTTATTAACAAATGCGCCTGGAATCATCCTCAAATCGTCGTCATTGTATTTGAAGCAATATGACAGAAATAAAGGTAAAAGCAGAGAAGAACTCGATGCCGTCATGTTAGTAATGTCCGTTCGGGTCCCCCAGAATGAGCACAATTATTACTTTAATCTTTTTTTATTAACAAATGCGCCTGTAATCGTTTTCAAATCGTCGTCAGTGTATTTGATGCGATATGACAGAAAGAAAGGTAAAAGCAGAGAAGAACTCGGTGCCGTCATATCAGGCCTGTCCAATTGGGTCCCCCAGAATCGACACAACCATTGCTTTTACCTTTGTTTATTAACAAATGCGCCTGGTATCATCCCCAAATCTTCGTCATTTTATTCGATGCGATATGACAGAAATAACGGTAAAAGCAGAGAAGAACGCGATGCCGTGATATTAGCAATGCCCAGTCGGGTCCCCCAGATTCATCACAATTATTGCTTTTACCTTTTTTTATTAACAAATGCGCCTGAAATAATCATCAAATCGTCGTCATTGGATTTGAAGCAATATGACAGAAACAAAGGTAAAAGCAGAGAAGAACTCGATGCCGTCATATTAGTAATATTCATTCGGGTTCCGCAGATTCATCACAGTCGTTGCTTTTACCTTTTTTATTAACAAATGCGCCTGAAATCATCCTCAAATCGTCGTCATTGTATTTGAAGCAATATGACAGAAATAAAGGTAAAAGCAGAGAAGAACTCGATGCCGTCATGTTAGTAATGTCCATTCGGGTCCCCCAGAATGAGCACAATTATTGCTTTTATCTTTTTTTATTAACAAATGCGCCTGTAATCGTATTCAAATCGTCGTCAGTGTATTTGATGTCATATGACAGAAAGAAAGGTAAAAGCAGAGAAGAACTCGATGCCGTCATATCAGGCCTGTCCAATTGGGTCCCCCAGAATCGACACAACCATTGCTTTTACCTTTGTTTATTAACAAATGCGCCTGTTATCCTCCCCAAATCTTCGTCATTTTATTCGATGCGGTATGACTGAAAAAAAGGTGAAAGCAGAGAAGAACTCGATGCCGTCATATTAGCAATGCCCATTCGGGTCCCCCAGATTCATCACAATCACTGCTTTTACCTTTTTCTATTAACAAATGCGCCTGAAATCATCCTCAAATCGTCGTCATAGTATTGGAAGCAATATGACAGAAATAAAGGTAAAAGCAGAGAAGAACTCAATGCCGTCATATTAGTAATATCCATTAGGATCCCCCAGATTAATCACAATCATTGCTTTTACCTCTTTTATTAACAAATGCGCCTGAAATCATCCTCAAATTGTCGTCATTGTATTTGAAGCAATGTGACAGAAATAAAGGCAAAAGCAGAGAAGAACTCGATGAGGTCATAATAGTAATATCCATTTGGGTCCCCCAGATTCATCACAATCATTGCTTTTACCTTTTTTATTAACAAATGCGCCTGAAATCATCCTCAAATTGTCGGCGTTGTATTTGATGCGATACGACAGAAATAAAGGTAAAAGCAGAGAAGAACTCGAGGCGGTCATATTAGTAATGTCCATTCGGGTCCACCAGAATCGGCACAATCATTTCTTTTATATTTGTTTATTAAGAAATGCGACCGTAATGATCCTTAAATCCTCGTGATTGTATTTGATGCGATACGACAGAAATAAAGGTAAAAGCAGAGAAGAACTCGAGGCGGTCATATTAGTAATGTCCATTCGGGTCCACCAGAATCGGCACAATCATTGCTTTTATCTTTGTTTGTTAAGAAATGCGCATGTAATCATCCTTAAATCGTCGTCATTTTATTTGATCCAATATGACAGAAATAAAGGTAAAAGCAGAGAAGAACCTGATGCCGTCATATTAGCAATGCCCAGTCGGGTCCCCTAGATTCATCACAATTATTGCTTTTACCTTTTTTTATTAACAAATGCGCCTGGAATCATCCTCAAATCGTCGTCATTGTATTTGAAGCAATATGACAAAAACAAAGGTAAAAGCAGAGAAGAATTCGATGCCGTCATATTAGTAATAGTCATTCGGGTTCCCCAGATTCATCAGAGTCATTGCTTTTACCTTTTTTTATTAACAAATGCGCCTGTAATCATCCTCAAATCCTCGTCGTTGTATTTGATGCGATACGACAGAAATAAAGGTACAAGCAGAGAAGAACTCGGTGCCGTCATATCAGGCCTGTCCAATTGGGTCCCCCAGAATCGACACAACCATTGCTTTTACCTTTGTTTATTAACAAATGCGCCTGGTATCATCCCCAAATCTTCGTCATTTTATTCGATGCGATATGACAGAAATAACGGTAAAAGCAGAGAAGAACGCGATGCCGTGATATTAGCAATGCCCAGTCGGGTCCCCCAGATTCATCACAATTATTGCTTTTACCTTTTTTTATTAACAAATGCGCCTGAAATAATCATCAAATCGTCGTCATTGGATTTGAAGCAATATGACAGAAACAAAGATAAAAGCAGAGAAGAACTCGATGCCGTCATATTAGTAATATTCATTCGGGTTCCGCAGATTCATCACAGTCGTTGCTTTTACCTTTTTTATTAACAAATGCGCCTGAAATCATCCTCAAATCGTCGTCATTGTATTTGAAGCAATATGACAGAAATAAAGGTAAAAGCAGAGAAGAACTCGATGCCGTCATGTTAGTAATGTCCATTCGGGTCCCCCAGAATGAGCACAATTATTGCTTTTATCTTTTTTTATTAACAAATGCGCCTGTAATCGTATTCAAATCGTCGTCAGTGTATTTGATGTGATATGACAGAAAGAAAGGTAAAAGCAGAGAAGAACTCGATGCCGTCATATCAGGCCTGTCCAATTGGGTCCCCCAGAATCGACACAACCATTGCTTTTACCTTTGTTTATTAACAAATGCGCCTGTTATCCTCCCCAAATCTTCGTCATTTTATTCGATGCGGTATGACTGAAAAAAAGGTGAAAGCAGAGAAGAACTCGATGCCGTCATATTAGCAATGCCCATTCGGGTCCCCCAGATTCATCACAATCACTGCTTTTACCTTTTTCTATTAACAAATGCGCCTGAAATCATCCTCAAATCGTCGTCATAGTATTGGAAGCAATATGACAGAAATAAAGGTAAAAGCAGAGAAGAACTCAAAGCCGTCATATTAGTAATATCCATTAGGATCCCCCAGATTAATCACAATCATTGCTTTTACCTCTTTTATTAACAAATGCGCCTGAAATCATCCTCAAATTGTCGTCATTGTATTTGAAGCAATGTGACAGAAATAAAGGCAAAAGCAGACAAGAACTCGATGAGGTCATAATAGTAATATCCATTTGGGTCCCCCAGATTCATCACAATCATTGCTTTTACCTTTTTTATTAACAAATGCGCCTGAAATCATCCTCAAATTGTCGGCGTTGTATTTGATGCGATACGACAGAAATAAACGTAAAAGCAGAGAAGAACTCGAGGCGGTCATATTAGTAATGTCCATTCGGGTCCACCAGAATCGGCACAATCATTTCTTTTATATTTGTTTATTAAGAAATGCGACCGTAATGATCCTTAAATCCTCGTGATTGTATTTGATGCGATACGACAGAAATAAAGGTAAAAGCAGAGAAGAACTCGAGGCGGTCATATTAGTAATGTCCATTCGGGTCCACCAGAATCGGCACAATCATTGCTTTTATCTTTGTTTGTTAAGAAATGCGCATGTAATCATCCTTACATCGTCGTCATTTTATTTGATCCAATATGACAGAAATAAAGGTAAAAGCAGAGAAGAATTCGATGCCGTCATATTAGTAATAATCATTTGTGTTCCCCAGATTCATCAGAGCCATTGCTTTTACCTTTTTTATTAACAAATGCGCTTGGAATCATCCTCAAATCGTCGTCATTGTATTTGAAGCAATATGACAGAAATAAAGGTAAAAGCAGAGAAGAACTCGATGCCGTCATGTTAGTAATGTCCATTCGGGTCCCCCAGAATGAGCACAATTATTACTTTAATCTTTTTTTATTAACAAATGCGCCTGTAATCGTTTTCAAATCGTCGTCAGTGTATTTGATGCGATATGACAGAAAGAAAGGTAAAAGCAGAGAAGAACTCGGTGCCGTCATATCAGGCCTGTCCAATTGGGTCCCCCAGAATCGACACAACCATTGCTTTTACCTTTGTTTATTAACAAATGCGCCTGGTATCATCCCCAAATCTTCGTCATTTTATTCGATGCGATATGACAGAAATAACGGTAAAAGCAGAGAAGAACGCGATGCCGTGATATTAGCAATGCCCAGTCGGGTCCCCCAGATTCATCACAATTATTGCTTTTACCTTTTTTTATTAACAAATGCGCCTGAAATAATCATCAAATCGTCGTCATTGGATTTGAAGCAATATGACAGAAACAAAGGGAAAAGCAGAGAAGAACTCGATGCCGTCATATTAGTAATATTCATTCGGGTTCCGCAGATTCATCACAGTCGTTGCTTTTACCTTTTTTATTAACAAATGCGCCTGAAATCATCCTCAAATCGTCGTCATTGTATTTGAAGCAATATGACAGAAATAAAGGTAAAAGCAGAGAAGAACTCGATGCCGTCATGTTAGTAATGTCCATTCGGGTCCCCCAGAATGAGCACAATTATTGCTTTTATCTTTTTTTATTAACAAATGCGCCTGTAATCGTATTCAAATCGTCGTCAGTGTATTTGATGTCATATGACAGAAAGAAAGGTAAAAGCAGAGAAGAACTCGATGCCGTCATATCAGGCCTGTCCAATTGGGTCCCCCAGAATCGACACAACCATTGCTTTTACCTTTGTTTATTAACAAATGCGCCTGTTATCCTCCCCAAATCTTCGTCATTTTATTCGATGCGGTATGACTGAAAAAAAGGTGAAAGCAGAGAAGAACTCGATGCCGTCATATTAGCAATGCCCATTCGGGTCCCCCAGATTCATCACAATCACTGCTTTTACCTTTTTCTATTAACAAATGCGCCTGAAATCATCCTCAAATCGTCGTCATAGTATTGGAAGCAATATGACAGAAATAAAGGTAAAAGCAGAGAAGAACTCAATGCCGTCATATTAGTAATATCCATTAGGATCCCCCAGATTAATCACAATCATTGCTTTTACCTCTTTTATTAACAAATGCGCCTGAAATCATCCTCAAATTGTCGTCATTGTATTTGAAGCAATGTGACAGAAATAAAGGCAAAAGCAGAGAAGAACTCGATGAGGTCATAATAGTAATATCCATTTGGGTCCCCCAGATTCATCACAATCATTGCTTTTACCTTTTTTATTAACAAATGCGCCTGAAATCATCCTCAAATTGTCGGCGTTGTATTTGATGCGATACGACAGAAATAAAGGTAAAAGCAGAGAAGAACTCGAGGCGGTCATATTAGTAATGTCCATTCGGGTCCACCAGAATCGGCACAATCATTTCTTTTATATTTGTTTATTAAGAAATGCGACCGTAATGATCCTTAAATCCTCGTGATTGTATTTGATGCGATACGACAGAAATAAAGGTAAAAGCAGAGAAGAACTCGAGGCGGTCATATTAGTAATGTCCATTCGGGTCCACCAGAATCGGCACAATCATTGCTTTTATCTTTGTTTGTTAAGAAATGCGCATGTAATCATCCTTAAATCGTCGTCATTTTATTTGATCCAATATGACAGAAATAAAGGTAAAAGCAGAGAAGAACCTGATGCCGTCATATTAGCAATGCCCAGTCGGGTCCCCTAGATTCATCACAATTATTGCTTTTACCTTTTTTTATTAACAAATGCGCCTGGAATCATCCTCAAATCGTCGTCATTGTATTTGAAGCAATATGACAAAAACAAAGGTAAAAGCAGAGAAGAATTCGATGCCGTCATATTAGTAATAGTCATTCGGGTTCCCCAGATTCATCAGAGTCATTGCTTTTACCTTTTTTTATTAACAAATGCGCCTGTAATCATCCTCAAATCCTCGTCGTTGTATTTGATGCGATACGACAGAAATAAAGGTACAAGCAGAGAAGAACTCGGTGCCGTCATATCAGGCCTGTCCAATTGGGTCCCCCAGAATCGACACAACCATTGCTTTTACCTTTGTTTATTAACAAATGCGCCTGGTATCATCCCCAAATCTTCGTCATTTTATTCGATGCGATATGACAGAAATAACGGTAAAAGCAGAGAAGAACGCGATGCCGTGATATTAGCAATGCCCAGTCGGGTCCCCCAGATTCATCACAATTATTGCTTTTACCTTTTTTTATTAACAAATGCGCCTGAAATAATCATCAAATCGTCGTCATTGGATTTGAAGCAATATGACAGAAACAAAGATAAAAGCAGAGAAGAACTCGATGCCGTCATATTAGTAATATTCATTCGGGTTCCGCAGATTCATCACAGTCGTTGCTTTTACCTTTTTTATTAACAAATGCGCCTGAAATCATCCTCAAATCGTCGTCATTGTATTTGAAGCAATATGACAGAAATAAAGGTAAAAGCAGAGAAGAACTCGATGCCGTCATGTTAGTAATGTCCATTCGGGTCCCCCAGAATGAGCACAATTATTGCTTTTATCTTTTTTTATTAACAAATGCGCCTGTAATCGTATTCAAATCGTCGTCAGTGTATTTGATGTGATATGACAGAAAGAAAGGTAAAAGCAGAGAAGAACTCGATGCCGTCATATCAGGCCTGTCCAATTGGGTCCCCCAGAATCGACACAACCATTGCTTTTACCTTTGTTTATTAACAAATGCGCCTGTTATCCTCCCCAAATCTTCGTCATTTTATTCGATGCGGTATGACTGAAAAAAAGGTGAAAGCAGAGAAGAACTCGATGCCGTCATATTAGCAATGCCCATTCGGGTCCCCCAGATTCATCACAATCACTGCTTTTACCTTTTTCTATTAACAAATGCGCCTGAAATCATCCTCAAATCGTCGTCATAGTATTGGAAGCAATATGACAGAAATAAAGGTAAAAGCAGAGAAGAACTCAATGCCGTCATATTAGTAATATCCATTAGGATCCCCCAGATTAATCACAATCATTGCTTTTACCTCTTTTATTAACAAATGCGCCTGAAATCATCCTCAAATTGTCGTCATTGTATTTGAAGCAATGTGACAGAAATAAAGGCAAAAGCAGACAAGAACTCGATGAGGTCATAATAGTAATATCCATTTGGGTCCCCCAGATTCATCACAATCATTGCTTTTACCTTTTTTATTAACAAATGCGCCTGAAATCATCCTCAAATTGTCGGCGTTGTATTTGATGCGATACGACAGAAATAAACGTAAAAGCAGAGAAGAACTCGAGGCGGTCATATTAGTAATGTCCATTCGGGTCCACCAGAATCGGCACAATCATTTCTTTTATATTTGTTTATTAAGAAATGCGACCGTAATGATCCTTAAATCCTCGTGATTGTATTTGATGCGATACGACAGAAATAAAGGTAAAAGCAGAGAAGAACTCGAGGCGGTCATATTAGTAATGTCCATTCGGGTCCACCAGAATCGGCACAATCATTGCTTTTATCTTTGTTTGTTAAGAAATGCGCATGTAATCATCCTTACATCGTCGTCATTTTATTTGATCCAATATGACAGAAATAAAGGTAAAAGCAGAGAAGAACCTGATGCCTTCATATTAGCAATGCCCAGTCGGGTCCCCTAGATTCATCACAATTATTGCTTTTACCTTTTTTTATTAACAAATGCGCCTGGAATCATCCTCAAACCGTCGTCATTCTATTTGAAGCAATATGACAAAAACAAAGGTAAAAGCAGAGAAGAATTCGATGCCGTCATATTAGTAATAGTCATTCGGGTTCCCCAGGTTCATCAGAGTCATTGCTTTTACCTTTTTTTATTAACAAATGCGCCTGTAATCATCCTCAAATCCTCGTCGTTGTATTTGATGCGATACGACAGAAATAAAGGTACAAGCAGAGAAGAACTCGATGCCGTTATATTAGCAATGTCCATTCGGGTCTTCCAGAATTTGCACAATCATTGCTTTTATCTTTGTTTGTTAAGAAATGCGCCTGTAATCACCCTTAAGTCGTCGTCATTTTATTTGATCCAATATGACAGAAATAAAGGTAAAAGCAGAGAAGAACTCTCATGCCGTCATATTAGCAATGCCCAGTCGGGTCCCCTAGATTCATCACAATTATTGCTTTTACCTTTTTTTTTTAATTAACAAAGGCGCCTGAAATCATCCACAAATTGTCGTCATTGTATTTGATCCGATACGACAGAAACAAAGGTCAAAGCAGAGAAGAACTCGATGCCGTCATATTAGTAATATTCATTCGGGTTCCCCAGCTCCATCACAATCATTGGTTTTCCCTTTTTTTTATTAACAAATGCGCCTGAAATCATCCTCAAATCGTCGTCATTGTATTTGAAGCAATACGACAGAAATGAAGGTAAAAGCAGAGAAGAACTCGATGCCGTCATGTTAGTAATGTCCATTCGGGTCCCCCAGAATGAGCCTAATTATTGCTTTTATCTTTTTTTATTAACAAATGCGCCTGTAATCGTCTTTAAATCGTCGTCAGTGTATTTGACGCGATATGAGAGAAAGAAAGGTAAAAGCAGAGAAGAACTCGATGCCGTCATATCAGGCCTGTCCAATTGGGTCACCCAGAAACGACACAATCATTGCTTTTACCTTTGTTTATTAACAAATGCGCCTGTTATCATCCCCAAATCTTCGTCATTTTATTCGATGCGATATGACTGAAAGAAAGGTAAAAGTAGAGAAGAACTCGATTCCGTCATATCAGGCATGTCCAATCGGGTACACCAGAATCATCACAATCATTGCTTTTATTTTTATTAATAAATGCGCTTATAATCGTCGTCCATGTGGCGTATCGAATTCCCCAGACCCACCATCATCGTTGCTTTTACCTTTGTCAATCGACAAATGCGCTTGAAACCGTCCACCGAGCGTCTCGATACCCTTTGACGCAAAATAACCGAAAGTAAGGTAAAAGCGAACATAAGCTCGGGACAGTCATATCGGGGATTTCCGAACCCATCCCCCAGAAACATAATCACCATTATGGAATTACTGGTTTACGCCTTTAGAACCATCGCAGACACGTATTAATTATTTATTGCGGAGATAGAAATCGAATCGGCGCTCCAGGTAGAGGCACGGTCAACTTGTCTGAAAAAAATACCAAACTTGTTTTTGTTCCTATGTTCGGTACTTTTCAATTAATCATTAAAAACACCTTTTTCCAGTACGTTGTTGTGTTTTCATTTACGTCTTGTGAACGCAAAAAAAGACAAAGACACGTACTGTAGATTTTTATTCGAATCCAAATGTTAAATAACTCAAGAGATAATCGCTCGCCGTCTCGAATCATGATTTTGCACATCCAAAATGGCAAACAATCATGGCCGGCGATATCACGTCATATCAAATCGCGCGCCAAACAGTGCATTTCGGCAAACCTTCAACGCGCGTGCTCCCTATTTGCCCAAGATGTCAGAAATGAATAGCAGACGATTGATGAAACGTCAAATCACGCGTCAAATTTGGCCTTTCGACGACAGTTCGACGTGTGTGCGCTAAATCTGCATATCCAAGATGGTATCAGCTGACAATATCAGCTGACTAATCCTAAACGTCAAATAACGCGTTTTGACGTTTGACGATGCGTTCGGACCGAACCGCGTAGCGTGCTCTCCGAACCCGAGTTCAGAGCGCGCTCGAAACGTGGCAAATGTCCACATTACGCACACGCGCGTGTGCACTCGTGCATCCTCATGCACGCACACGCTCACACAATGCTCGCAGTAATGAATGTGGGAAAAATAATACGCGTAATAGGAACAAGTCTGTAAATTTTCCCTAATCCGTGTTAAAGTTTTTTTTCAAAATGATGTGTCCAAGAGCTGGAAACGAATTCCAAATTATTCAAAATATTATTTGCCGTACATGGAATTTTCGAACTTTTTCGAAATTGACCATATTCTCTGCAATGGACTCGGATGGGTACAAATTCAGATCCCTTAGCTCATTCGCGGGTCAAGGGATTCTCAACCACCTTCTTGTGACAGCCGAACATTCGGAAGTTGCAGCTGTGACGTACCAAGCTAGGACATCCCAAAGCACGATCGCGTCTGACTTAAATCGCTTGTTTCACGCAAATTGCCACTTTACGGCGTATTTTTAACAATTTTTTCCACCATGATGGCGGGCGCAAATCAAGTTTTCCGGGGTGCATTGTATTCGGAATTTAAAAAACTTCAATCTCATGTGCTCGGAATGTATTTCGCGTTTTTTTTCGCAATGCCTTATTTCTTCTGGCGTACATTTTTCAAGACAAAAATCTGCCGTATTTTTTTTCGAAAAAGGCTCGAAAAACCATTCAAAATCATATTTTTTTCAGACCCAAAATCTTCGCGCAAGGCCCTCAAAAAAAGCATGGCCATATTATAATTGTCACCCTGTGACAATTATATTGTCACAGGGTGACAATTGACACTGTGATATTGTCATATATTATATATATATATATATATAATATATATATATATATATATATATATATATATATATATATATATATATATATATATATATATATATATATATATATATAGAAGGTGCAGTGAAAAGAAATCCATTATTTTTGCATGAAGGCTTTTGAAGGCTTTATTTAGCATAGTCAGAACGATCCGATTTAGGCCAAATATGCACCGTTTTGATCGACAACTTGTTGCTATTTTGAAGGTAATTGCATTATGTCTTTCTTATAGAAACCCTTGTCTGAATGGGCAAAAAATGGGGCCGTCGATTTTCACAAGCCTCTCTTGAGGCAAATGTTTCACTAGCATTCATTCGCCATAGACAGGAACAGGTGGTAATCACTTGATGCCAGATCCGGACTATAAGGCGGATGAATAAGATGTTCCCAACCAAGCTTCCGGAGCTTCTGGCGCGTCACTATCGATGTGTGTGGCCTAGCGTTGTCCTAAAGGAACACAATTCCTCTCCTATTGGCCACAGCTCGCCGCTTCTGGGCGATTGCTTCCTTCAGACGGTCCAATTGTTGACAGTACAGGTCCGAATTGAGAATTTGGCCGTAGGGGAGCAGCTCATAGTAGATGATTCTCTGCCAATCCCATCAAACACACAGCAAAATCTTCCTGACCATCAATCCTGGCTTGGCCACCGTTGCGCCGGTTCACCGCGATTCGACCATGACCATTTTTTCTTTATAAATGCCGTAAATTTATGTTGGGCGCCAGCCTTTCTCGGGCAACGCGCTTAACGCGTACGCAAAGTTTCAACTCAAGACAGCAAAAAAAACCAAAACAAACACGACCTTCGGCCGGCAA
The DNA here is from genome assembly GCA_963210295.1 of Ophion ellenae. Taxonomy (NCBI): domain Eukaryota; kingdom Metazoa; phylum Arthropoda; class Insecta; order Hymenoptera; family Ichneumonidae; genus Ophion; species Ophion ellenae. The sequence continues at coordinate 11,654,331 of OY723388.1, forward strand.
GCGAGAGACTCGATTTTAATCGCAATGGGGACGTCTCAGGGTATCTGGGGACGGACGGGGTTCTCGAACACAATGGCTACTTATTACTTGGACCACGACTATTTTAAACTTTATTTTATATTACTCAATGAATGCCGCGTACCAAAAAAAAAACGGAGATAGCAAAATACGAATTGCTCGATCCAGCCTTTCGCAATGTCTTCTCGCGAAAGGTGTCATTCGGTTCGGCCGACGGCCGTGGCTACGCGCCGCCGGGCCGCGGCTACGCGCGCGCGAGAGAAATTCTCTCAAGGGATCCACCACGGCACCTTTTCACAACGTATTCGCGATTATTGTTAACTCTAATACTCGAGCCAATGGCTCGAATAGACTCGCACCGATTTTATTTTTCTTATCCTACATTACACACTTTATTCACTTGCGACGCGCACGGAGGAGGGACGTTGACCGGTGGATTCACACGGGGGGTGGGGGGGGGGGGTGAACGGAACGACTCTAAAGTCGCCCGTGCGACACATTTTTCCGGGCAAATATTACGCGGCTCTCGCTGGCCGCTCTCGCAAAATAAGAAAAGAGGAAAGGACTTACAGGTTGCGCTGAAAACTCTTTCTCAGTCAATTTCAATGAACCCTGTGTCCTCGACTCTACTCGATTCCCTTCTTCCTACGCCGGGGCTTGCGATCCATCGCGTCCGTTTCTGTCCACGCTCGGAGACTCAATGCTCGACCATGCCTACCGGCTTCCTCGTCTCGCCCAATCCCGTGCTAGATGACGGACCTCCGATTGATTTTCGTGATCGATCGGTGTGGCTCGCTCTTCCGGCCGATATCCTCGATGGCTTTTCTCTCTCCCGAGTCGTTGAGCGCCCCAGTCGGTACGGCGCTCGCCAGCCATACCGCGCGAGAACTGCAGTCTCTCCTGACGCGCGGGAGGCCGGAGACTCGGGAGATGGCAGCAGGATGCCCTCGGACGGCGAGCCCGATATTCCTCGTTATCGAGTTGACAGCCGGGCCGACGTGGCCCGAGTCGACGGTCCGCGTGGTCCTTTTGCGGGTCGTCGTAAAGGGGGTACAGGGGAGGAACGGGAGGGATTTGTCGCAGACTCTATACAAAGAAATCCTTAAAACTACCTTAAGATTAACAAATAAATTTTTCTGCAAAGGTGCGTGGCGGAGATTAAGCCCGAGCGTGGTCACGTGGGCTATTTCTCAAACTTCCTTGTGACGCAACGTCACAATATACATATATATATATATATATATATACAGGGTGATTCATAATAACCTGTACACCCGGAACTGGCGGGTTCAGCGGGGTACCCCGAGTATAACTGTCAAGGCTTTTTTGTCTCCGTCAAATAGTTTTTGAATGGGAGCGATTCCAATTTTGGCATTCGAAGGATTGTTGTAGGGGTGCAGTCTGCCCTTGACAACGACGCGACGCCACTCGAGGGCTGGGTCTGAGCGCGAGAAACGTAGCAAGTGACGAGCAAGGTAGATAGGCATCTGTCTTGCTTGCCCGGCCAATTTGACGTTTCGCGTATCGTCTGCTATTATTTTCTGTCATCGTGAGTACGCAAGTTCAGAGCGTGAGCCGAGCCGCGCGACTGAGCGTGACTTGTTTTTTCGGATGTCGTCGATCTCTATTTGTCGCACTTTCGTTCTTTTTTATTTAATGAGCGTCTCCTATCGCCTATCTCTCATTAATAAATATTTATCTTCTCTCTTGTTCTCTTTCATCTTTGCGGATACTTTTGTTTATGCCAGGTTTTCCCTTCGATTTTAATGAAACTAATGTCCATGGAAGAGCACTGAAAACAGTCATACGCTTACGGTATGACTGGAAAAACAGTTGCACTTGTTGAAACCCTTTTCAAATAGAAAAAGCTTTCAAATGCGGAATTTTTTTGGCTCGGAATTTTTTTTTCCCGAGATTTGTTAACCCTTCCTTGACACGCTGGGTAACGTTGACCCGGCCAAATTTGAAATGAAATGCTCAGTTTTCCAATAACGAAAGTTTTCAATCATTTTTTACAACAATTTTAAGTAGTAGAGCTAGGCCGGTTCTAACTCAAGGGGAGGTTGTGTGTCAAAAGTGGTGAAGCCAAGGTGGCGCCACCGTCGTGGGGAGGTCGCCGGGCGCGTGTGACGTCACAGAGAGGCCTATGTGGAGGGGGGGGGGGGGGGGGGTCGTGTGGTCCGTGCAGCGACTGGGGGGGGGGGTTGATGGGTATTTTGTGTGTATGTGCGTGCGTGCATGCGTGCGTGCGTGCGTGCGTACATGCGTGTAGGAAAGCCAAGGTGGCGCTGCGGTCGTGGGGAGGTCGGCGTGTGTGCGTGCGTGCGTGCGTGTAGGGAAGCCAAGGTGGCGCTACGGTCGTGGGGAGGTCGGCGTGTGTGCGTGCGTGCGTGCCTGCGTGTAGGGAAGCCAAGGTGGCGCTACGGTCGTGGGGAGGTCGGCGTGTGTGCGTGCGTGCGTGTAGGGAAGCCAAGGTGGCGCTACGGTCGTGGGGAGATCGGCATGCGTGCATGCGTGCGTGCGTGCGTGCGTGCGTGCGTGCGTGCGTGCGTGCGTGCGTGAGTGCGTGCGTGCGTGCGTGCGTGCGTGCGTGTGTGTGTGTAACGTTGTCTCTTAAGAAGTCACGTAGAGGGCTAAGAAAAGGTGCATGAATTTATCCAGATGTTCTTTTTTTCAACTATCTCGACGGAGGCTCATGTCCGAGACGCTGTTATACACGGCAACGTTTCAACCACCTCGTCCGAAAGTCTCAAATTTTACGACTCTTTTTTTTCTTACGTCGAGCGCCAGGGACCGTCATACCCTATCGCTTCGCATGTGCAACTTGAGCCTCATCATTCCATAGGTCCACACTTGAAAACCCATAAAATTTTACGACAGCATGTGACGAAGACAGTGATCCGGGGGAAAAAAATGCATTTCCATTGTACAGGGCTTTAGTGTTTCATCTCTGGATGATAATATATACAAGGAGTGCAACGTCGAGCCTTGATGCCGACACTTGAGATCATGCAGGTCTGGACAAGTTAGCCCCATGGTTAAACTAATCATCGTCATCATCGGCGATATCAATAACGTCTCCGTCTACCCCAACTTCCACTTCGTCGTCATGGGCGATATTCACGACAACCTCCATCTCATCATCGACGAGATCGATCACTTCAATCTGATTCGACATTTTTCTTAACTGATTTTCCGTTTTCCGACTCTTCCACAAGGACACCTCGGAGGTTGACGACTGGAATGGCGAAAACTGCTGTTCCGATCCTTCTTCGGATTTCGATTTTTGGATCCTCATAGGCTTATAGAAGATGGGTGGGGACTTATTGTAGAAAAAAACCTTGCAAGATAGTGCATCCTGGCCAGGGGATAAACGAAAGTTTTTTTTCTTTAACTATCCCTGTAGGGGTAGGCATCTGCTGTCCAGAAAAGTGTGCACTCATAGAGGTGAAAGCTGGCCAGGCTCGCCAATCATTGACTTTCGCGATCTCTACAGAACCGCGTCTAGGTCATGGAGACTGAACTCGCGTATTATAAAGAGCATCTTCGAGTTTTTAATATATATTGCCACGTGTTCCAGTATGTATGAAGTCCAGCCTGTCACGAATCATAGCGCTCTCCGCAGAGCAACATCAAACCTATTCAAGTGACACTTGAGGCTATACAGTTTTTACCAAATCAGCCATATTATAAAGACAATTTTTTTTCTTCGTCGACGTTCAATGCCAGCCTCCGAGCATAGGGAACATTTTGAAAAAATAACATTCCGCTCAAGTAATGTCTTGGCTATCCAAAACACATACGAAAACGAGGTATTTATTACAAAACGATCAACTTTGTGGATCTATGGCCGGAGATTTTTTTTTTTAGGCTTCTACCACTGATCCCACTGCATGCACCGTTTGAGCATAGATGCACTCGCGGTCTAGAATACTCACAAAAATACTTTTATTTTTTGCTCCCGTTGAACCCCGATCGGCTCGTTTTGCGTGTGTATTTATTTTTCATGCTTTCCATGTTAAAAGATATCAGCGTGATATTGAAAAACTCTGGTGGAGGTGATTCTATTACATTTTCCGAGCTAGAAGGGAACGACAAAAATATTTTCTGATGGGAGACCATTTTTAATCGTCGGCAGCGCTCAAAAGTGGCCACACTTTGAATGAAGCAGTGAGTTCACATATCTCTCTGGCAAGACTTTTCAACTCGTTAATATGGAGAACAACAATGAACCATCAGAAGAAATCTTGCACAACCAAGCCACGCTCTTAAGTTCGATCGACGACTTTGCTGTGTGGGAGATACAGATCGTCGAGTTCATCAAACTACTGAAATCGCAAAGCCGAATTAAGCGCCACCGATTATCAACTAAACATCAATAGTCATTGATAGGCCAAATACCGAATCTGGAAGGATTGAAGTATTTCATGTACATGCATTCTATATGCATGGGTGCAGGACACAACGGTGATGAGTTAATGTGGCGAGAACTCGACTTGAACGCCTGATGGTCTATACTTTAAGTTCTGCTCGATGAATTTCAACAACGTGGAAGTGGTTGAGCTGTACAAAAGATACGTAATCTTACAATAAATGTAAATAAGTATAAATCAATACGCGTTAAATGTTATATCTCATTGCCATGGGAAATAATGATTATGAGGGCTGCGATTAATGTGCAATCAAGAGATAATGCACGTTTCGCATGGGTCACAGTTACAGCTTTATACCCAGCTGAACGAAACAGTGACCACGGATCTTCTTACATGCATTATTCAACGGTATTGAATCTATCGAATATCGAATTCCCAATAACTATAGGTCAAATTAAAAAAAAAAATTTGCTTCAAAATAATTTATCCATTAATGTGTGTACCACCGAAGAAGACATTGCTCCGATACGCATGGCTCAACATAAAAAGAAGAAAAGCATATCAATTTGCTATAAAAACAAGATACCGAAGATAACAATGTATGACATATCACATAGATAAAGAACCTGTCAAGCCCCGTGAGCGCAGAACAGAGACAACCATTAAAAAATATATATATGCCATCGGTGTATGAAGTTAACACAATTACTATATCGTCATATGTGCTAGACGAATTAAACAACAATCTATTATTTCGCCGGTGTCGGCAGTACTTTAGATCAACGGATAAACTGCAATCACATGAGATCGATTATGGAGCAATAAAGCACTGCGCCATCCGACTATCAAATGATACTAATAAGTGGCTTCAAATCATCAACTCCAATTGGAAAGCAACACATCCATTCACTGTAAATGCCTACTTGGAGTGTTTTTTTAACTAATTATAGAGAGAAGATGAGAGTGTGCAAAGACTGATGCGAAGAACGTAGCAGAGGATATGTATCAATATCATAAAGTATTTACTATTGATTACCACATGTGTTTTTCATATGATGAATCACTATCATAGTATCGATCACATCACAGCGCCGATTTCATATCATAGTTTGTGACAGAAATGGAAAAACTAGTGCTGTACATAAAATATATTTTCTACGAAAATTAATGCTCGTCATGAGTTAATTCTAATACCTTCACGCGATGGCAATAATTGTGCACTCAGTCATCATCAACTACTAGAGGTAGAAGTTGAATTACTCAAGATACAATGGCGTATGCCCCACATAATATTAGATGAGATCAATAAATTATCATTACATCGACCATTGGAAAGTGGGCGATACTTGAATGTGGGTTTCCGCTCTTGGGATCTATACGACTGTCCATCGCTTCAAAGCACAACGAAACATTCATGGACCGTGAAAGCTGCCTCCCAACTAGAGAAACCAAAATATGTAATTGGTGCGGTGCAGACTGGTAAAAAAGATAATGTATGGCAAAGGACATTATATTATTCACCGACTGCAAACTCACAAGTGCTGAACTTTATCTCAATTCAGGATTCGTTTCTCAAGATGACTCGAATATGGACTTCGAAAAAGTTTCGACATTGTGTTCAATAGGTACTCTCGATTTTGTAAATACCATTATGACTGCAATAGTGATCGTTCTTTACTAACCATCGCTGAGTCTTAATGTAACGACCCTCTCACGGTTAATGATTGATCGCATCAGAAATATGTAATTGGTGGCTGAATCATAAAGATTCATGCAAATAAAATAAATGTAACATTATGTACTTTTTATTCTCCTCACCCCGTACTTAGTTATGTCAGCATCACCAGCTATCGGATTGTGCAACTGAAAACAATATTACTTTCGAATGTGAAACTCTTTTTTTTGTATGGAATTTGATTGAAAATAAATTAATATAATCGCCCAATGATAATCGAAGACATTCATCGGTATACGTTCGTTAGACGTTTGTGAGCCGTTTGTTGGAAGTTTGCGAGGCATTCGAAGATTTTCGATAGTCGTTCATGAAACGTTCCAGAGACTTCCGAAGACATTCATACGATGTTCGGAGCCATTTAAGAGACGTTCGAAAACATTCATAAGGCGTTTGAAGACACGCATGAGGGGTTCAAAAAGTTTCAAGAGCCTTTCTACGACGTTCATGAGACGTTTGAAGATGTTCGTGAGACATTCAAGAGACTTTCGAAAACGTTCATAAGACGTTTGAAGACATTCATGAGAGGTGCAAAGACCTTCGGAGACTTTCGAAGACGGTCAAGAGAACTGTGACGATATTTATAATACGTTTAAAGACATTGGTGAGGGGTTCGAAGTCGTTTAAGAGACTTTAAAAGACATTTACAAGGGGATTGAAGACGTTCAAGAAACTTTCGAATACGTTCAAGAGACTTTCGACGACATTCATAATACGTTTGAAGACATTCATGAGGGGTTCGAAGACGCTTAAGAGGGGCTTTCAAAGACATTCACGAGGGGTTTGTCCAAAGACATTCGTAATACGTTTGAAGACATTCAAGAGACTTTCGACGACATTCATAAGACGTTTCAAGAGGTGCATGAGGCCTTCAAAGAGTTTCAGGAGACTTTCTACGACGATCATGAGACGTTTGAAGATGTTCGTGAGTTATTCAAAAAACTTTCGAAAACGTTCATAAGAAGTTTGAAGACATTCATGAGAGGTGCGAAGACCTTCAGTGACGTTCGAAGACATTCAAGAGATCTTTAACGATATTCATGATACGTTTGAGACATCGATGAGGGGGTTCGACGACGTTTTAGGGACTTTCAAAGACATTCACGAGGGGTTTGTCCAAAGACATTCGTAATACGTTTGAAGACATTCAAGAGACTTTCGACGACATTCATAAGACGTTTGAAGAGGTGCATGAGGCCTTCAAAGAGTTTCAAGAGACTTTCTACGACGATCATGAGACGTTTGAAGATGTTCGTGAGTTATTCAAAAAACTTTCGAAAACGTTCATAAGAAGTTTGAAGACATTCATGAGAGGTGCGAAGACCTTCAGTGACGTTCGAAGATATTCAAGAGATCTTTAACGATATTCATGATACGTTTGAGACATCGATGAGGGGGTTCGACGACGTTTCAGGGACTTTCAAAGACATACACGAGGGGTTTGAAGACGTTAAAGAAACTTTCGAATACGTTCAAGAGACTTTCGACGACATTCATAATACATTTGATTACATTCATGAGGGATTCGAAGACGCTTAAGAGACTTTCAAAGACGTTTACGAGGGGTTCGAAGACGTTTAAGAGACTTTCGACGGCGTACATAATATGTTTGAAGACATTCATGTGGGGTTCGAAGATGCTTAAGAGACTTTTAAAGGCATTCACGAGAGGTGTGAAGACATTCAGAAACATTCGAAGACATTCAAGAGTTCTTTGACAATATTCATAATACGTTTGACGACATCGTTGAGAGGATCGACGATGTTTCAGAGACTTTCAAAGACATTCACGGAGGGTTTGGAGACGGTCAAGAAACTTTCGAATACGTTCAAGAGACTTTCGACGACATTCATAATACGTTTGATTACATTCATGAGGGATTCGAAGACGCTTGAGAGACTTTCAAAGACGTTCACGAGGGGTTCGAAGACGCTTAAGAGACTTTTAAAGACATTCACGAGAGGTGCGAAGACATTCAGAAACTTTCGAAGACATTCAAGAGTTCTTTGACAATATTCATAATACGTTTGAAGACATCGATGAGAGGATCGACGATGTTTTAGAGACTTTCGAAGACATTCACGAAGGGTTTGAAGGCGTTCGAGAAACATTCGAATACGTTCGAGAGACTTTCGGCCACATTCATAATACGATTGAAGACATTCATGATGGGTTCGAAAACGCTTGAGAGACTTTCAAAGACCTTCACGAGAGGTTCGAAGACGTTCAAGAGACTTTCGACGACATTCATGAGTTCTTTGACAATATTCATAATACGTTTGAAGACATCGGTGAGAGAATTGACGATGTTTTAGAGACTTTCAAAGACATTCACGGAGGGTTTGAAGACGTTCAAGAAACTTTCGAATACGTTCAAGAGACTTTCGACGACATTCATAATACGTTTGATTACATTCATGAGGGATTCGAAGACGCTTGAGAGACTTTCAAAGACGTTCACGAGGGGATCGAAGACGTTTAAGAGACTTTCGACGGCGTACATAATATGTTGAAGACATTCATGTGGGGTTTGAAGACGCTTAAGAGACTTTTAAAGACATTCACGAGAGGTGCGAAGACATTCAGAAACTTTCGAAGACATTCAAGAGTTCTTTGACAATATTCATAATACGTTTGAAGACATCGATGAGAGCATCGACGATGTTTTAGAGACTTTCAAAGACATTCACGATGGGTTTGAAGGCGTTCGAGAAACTTTGAATACGTTCGGGAGACTTTCGGCCACATTCATAATACGTTTGATGACATTCATGAGGGTTTCGAAGACGCTTGAGAGACTTTCAAAGACCTTCACGAGAGGTTCGAAGACGTTCAAGAGACTTTCGACGACATTCATGATACGTTTGAAGACATTCATGTGGGGTTCGAAGATGCTTAAGAGACTTTCAAATACATTCACGGGAGGTTTGAAGACGTTCAAGAGGCTTTCGAAGACGTTCAGAAATCTTCGACGTCATGCATAATACGATCTTCGACGACATCCATAAACCGAAGACATTCATGACGTTTGAGTTTGTAATGTATGACAGCGAATTGTTGTGAATGTATGACAGCGAAACTCAAACGTCATGAATGTCTTCGGTTTATGGATGTCGTCGAAGATCGTATTATGCATGACGTCGAAGATTTCTGAACGTCTTCGAAAGCCTTTTGAACGTCTTCAAACCTCCCGTGAATGTATTTGAAAGTCTCTTAAGCATCTTCGAACCCCACATGAATGTCTTCAAACGTATCATGAATGTCGTCGAAAGTCTCTTGAACGTCTTCGAACCTCTCGTGAAGGTCTTTGAAAGTCTCTCAAGCGTCTTCGAACCCCTCATGAATGTCATCAAACGTATTATGAATGTGGCCGAAAGTCTCCCGAACGTATTCGAAAGTTTCTCGAACGCCTTCAAACCCATCGTGAATGTCTTTGAAAGTCTCTAAAACATCGTCGATGCTCTCATCGATGTCTTCAAACGTATTATGAATATTGTCAAAGAACTCTTGAATGTCTTCGAAAGTTTCTGAATGTCTTCGCACCTCTCGTGAATGTCTTTAAAAGTCTCTTAAGCGTCTTCAAACCCCACATGAATGTCTTCAACCATATTATGTACGCCGTCGAAAGTCTCTTAAACGTCTTCGAACCCCTCGTGAACGTCTTTGAAAGTCTCTCAAGCGTCTTCGAATCCCTCATGAATGTAATCAAACGTATTATGAATGTCGTCGAAAGTCTCTTGAACGTATTCGAAAGTTTCTTGAACGTCTTCAAACCCTCCGTGAATGTCTTTGGAAGTCTCTAAAACATCGTCAATTCTCTCACCGATGTCTTCAAACGTATTATGAATATTGTCAAAGAACTCATGAATGTCGTCGAAAGTCTCTTGAACGTCTTCGAACCTCTCGTGAAGGTCTTTGAAAGTCTCTCAAGCGTCTTCGAACCCATCATGAATGTCTTCAAACGTATTATGAATGTGGCCGAAAGTCTCTCGAACGTATTCGAAAGTTTCTCGAACGCCTTCAAACCCTTCGTGAATGTCTTCGAAAGTCTCTAAAACATCGTCGATCCTCTCATCGATGTCTTCAAACGTATTATGAATATTGTCAAAGAACTCTTGAATGTCTTCGAAAGTTTCTGAATGTCTTCGCACCTCTCGTGAATGTCTTTAAAAGTCTCTTAAGCGTCTTCGAACCCCTCGTGAACGTCTTTGAAAGTCTCTCAAGCGTCTTCGAATCCCTCATGAATGTAATCAAACCTATTATGAATGTCGTCGAAAGTCTCTTGAACGTATTCAAAAGTTTCTTGACCGTCTCCAAACCCTCCGTGAATGTCTTTGAAAGTCTCTAAAACATCGTCGATCCTCTCAACGATGTCGTCAAACGTATTATGAATATTGTCAAAGAACTCTTGAATGTCTTCGAATGTTTCTGAATGTCTTCACACCTCTCGTGAATGTCTTTAAAAGTCTCTTAAGCATCTTCGAACCCCACATGAATGTCTTCAAACATATTATGTACGCCGTCGAAAGTCTCTTAAACGTCTTCGAACCCCTCGTAAACGTCTTTGAAAGTCTCTCAAGCGTCTTCGAATCCCTCATGAATGTAATCAAATGTATTATGAATGTCGTCGAAAGTCTCTTGAACGTATTCGAAAGTTTCTTGAACGTCTTCAAACCCCTCGTGTATGTCTTTGAAAGTCCCTCAAACGTCGTCGAACCCCCTCATCGATGTCTCAAACGTATCATGAATATCGTTAAAGATCTCTTGAATGTCTTCGAACGTCACTGAAGGTCTTCGCACCTCTCATGGATGTCTTCAAACTTCTTATGAACGTTTTCGAAAGTTTTTTGAATAACTCACGAACATCTTCAAACGTCTCATGATCGTCGTAGAAAGTCTCTTGAAACTCTTTGAAGGCCTCATGCACCTCTTCAAACGTCTTATGAATGTCGTCGAAAGTCTCTTGAATGTCTTCAAACGTATTACGAATGTCTTTGGACAAACCCCTCGTGAATGTCTTTGAAAGTCCCTAAAACGTTGTCGAACCCCCTCATCGATGTCTCAAACGTATCATGAATATCGTTAAAGATCTCTTGAATGTCTTCGAACGTCACTGAAGGTCTTCGCACCTCTCATGAATGTCTTCAAACTTCTTATGAATGTTTTCGAAAGTTTTTTGAATAACTCACGAACATCTTCAAACGTCTCATGATCGTCGTAGAAAGTCTCTTGAAACTCTTTGAAGGCCTCATGCACCTCTTCAAACGTCTTATGAATGTCGTCGAAAGTCTCTTGAATGTCTTCAAACGTATTACGAATGTCTTTGGACAAACCCCTCGTGAATGTCTTTGAAAGCCTCTCTTAAGCGTCTTCGAACCCCTCATGAATGTCTTCAAACGTATTATGAATGTCGTCGAAAGTCTCTTGAACGTATTCGAAAGTTTCTTGAACGTCTTCAATCCCCTTGTAAATGTCTTTTAAAGTCTCTTAAACGACTTCGAACCCCTAACCAATGTCTTTAAACGTATTATAAATATCGTCACAGTTCTCTTGAACGTCTTCGAAAGTCTCCGAAGGTCTTCGCACCTCTCATGAATGTCTTCAAACGTCTTATGAACGTTTTCGAAAGTCTCTTGAATGTCTCACGAACATCTTCAAACGTCTCATGAACGTCGTAGAAAGGCTCTTGAAACTTTTTGAACCCCTCATGCGTGTCTTCAAACGCCTTATGAATGTTTTCGAACGTCTCTTAAATGGCTCCGAACATCGTATGAATGTCTTCGGAAGTCTCTGGAACGTTTCATGAACGACTATCGAAAATCTTCGAATGCCTCGCAAACTTCCAACAAACGGCTCACAAACGTCTAACGAACGTATACCGATGAATGTCTTCGATTATCATTGGGCGATTATATTAATTTATTTTCAATCAAATTCCATACAAAAAAAAGAGTTTCACATTCAAAAGTAATATTGTTTTCAGTTGCACAATCCGATAGCTGGTGATGCTGACATAACTAAGTACGGGGTGAGGAGAATAAAAAGTACATAATGTTACATTTATTTTATTTGCATGAATCTTTATGATTCAGCCACCAATTACATATTTCTGATGCGATCAATCATTAACCGTGAGAGGGTCATTACATTAAGACTCAGCGATGGTTAGTAAAGAACGATCACTATTGCAGTCATAATGGTATTTACAAAATCGAGAGTACCTATTGAACAAAATGTCGAAACTTTTTTGAAGTCCATATTCGAGTCATCTTGAGAAAAGAATCCTGAATTGAGATAAAGTTCAGCACTTGTGAGTTTGCAGTCGGTGAATAATATAATGTCCTTTGCCATACATTATCTTTTTTACCAGTCTGCACCGCACCAATTACATATTTTGGTTTCTCTAGTTGGGAGGCAGCTTTTACGGTCCATGAATGTTTCGTTGTGCTTTGAAGCGATGGACAGTCGTATAGATCCCAAGAGCGGAAACCCACATTCAAGTATCGCCCACTTTCCAATGGTCGATGTAATGATAATTTATTGATCTCATCTAATATTATGTGGGGCATACGCCATTGTATCTTGAGTAATTCAACTTCTACCTCTAGTAGTTGATGATGACTGAATGCACAATTATTGCTATCGCGTGAAGGTAGTCGAATTAACTCATGACGATCATTAATTTTCGTAGAAAATATATTTTATGTACAGCACTAGTTTTTCCAGTTCTGTCACAAACTATGATATGAAATCGGCGCTGTGATGTGATCGATACTATGATAGTGATTCATCATATGAAAAACACATGTGGTAATCAATAGTAAATACTTCATGATATTGATACATATCCTCTGCTACGTTCTTCGCATCAGTCTTTGCACACTCTCATCTTCTCTCTATAATTAGTTAAAAAAACACTCCAAGTAGGCATTTACAGTGAATGGATGTGTTGCTTTCCAATTGGAGTTGATGATTTGAAGCCACTTATTAGTATCATTTGATAGTCGGATGGCGCAGTGCTTTATTGCTCCATAATCGATCTCATGTGATTGCAGTTTATCCGTTGATCTAAAGTACTGCCGACACCGGCGAAATAATAGATTGTTGTTTAATTCGTCTAGCACATATGACGATATAGTAATTGTGTTAACTTCATACACCGATGGCATATATATATTTTTTAATGGTTGTCTCTGTTCTGCGCTCACGAGGCTTGACAGGTTCTTTATCTACGTGATATGTCATACATTGTTATCTTCGGTATCTTGAATGTATAGCAAATTGATATGCTTTTCTTCTTTTTATGTTGAGCCATGCGTATCGGAGCAATGCTTCTTCGGTGGTACACACATTAATGGATAAATTATTTTGAAGCAAAATTTTTTTTTAAATTTGACCTATAGTTATTGGGAATTCAATATTCGATAGATTCAATACCGTTGAATAATGCATGTAAGAAGATCCGTGGTCACTGTTTCGTTCAGCTGGGTATAAAGCTGTAACTGTGACCCATGCGAAACGTGCATTATCTCTTGATTGCACATTAATCGCAGCCCTCATAATCATTATTTCCCATGGCAATGAGATATAACATTTAACGCGTATTGATTTATACTTATTTACATTTATTGCAAGATTACGTATCTTTTGTACAGCTCAACCACTTCCACGTTGTTGAAATTCATCGAGCAGAACTTAAAGTATAGACCATCAGGCGTTCAAGTCGAGTTCTCGCCACATTAACTCATCACCGTTGTGTCCTGCACCCATGCATATAGAATGCATGTACATGAAATACTTCAATCCTTCCAGATTCGGTATTTGGCCTATCAATGACTATTGATGTTTAGTTGATAATCGGTGGCGCTTAATTCGGCTTTGCGATTTCAGTAGTTTGATGAACTCGACGATCTGTATCTCCCACACAGCAAAGTCGTCGATCGAACTTAAGAGCGTGGCTTGGTTGTGCAAGATTTCTTCTGATGGTTCATTGTTGTTCTCCATATTAACGAGTTGAAAAGTCTTGCCAGAGAGATATGTGAACTCACTGCTTCATTCAAAGTGTGGCCACTTTTGAGCGCTGCCGACGATTAAAAATGGTCTCCCATCAGAAAATATTTTTGTCGTTCCCTTCTAGCTCGGAAAATGTAATAGAATCACCTCCACCAGAGTTTTTCAATATCACGCTGATATCTTTTAACATGGAAAGCATGAAAAATAAATACACACGCAAAACGAGCCGATCGGGGTTCAACGGGAGCAAAAAATAAAAGTATTTTTGTGAGTATTCCAGATCGCGAGTCCATCTATGCTCAAACGGTGCATGCAGTGGGATCAGTGGTAGAAGCCTAAAAAAAAAAATCTCCGGCCATAGATCCACAAAGTTGATCGTTTTGTAATAAATACCTCGTTTTCGTATGTGTTTTGGATAGCCAAGACATTACTTGAGCGGAATGTTATTTTTTCAAAATGTTCCCTATGCTCGGAGGCTGGCATTGAACGTCGACGAAGAAAAAAAATTGTCTTTATAATATGGCTGATTTGGTAAAAACTGTATAGCCTCAAGTGTCACATGAATAGGTTTGATGTTGCTCTGCGGAGAGCGCCATGATTCGTGACAGGCTGGACTTCATACATACTGGAACACGTGGCAATATATATTAAAAACTCGAAGATGCTCTTTATAATACGCGAGTTCAGTCTCCATGACCTAGACGCGGTTCTGTAGAGATCGCGAAAGTCAATGATTGGCGAGCCTGGCCAGCTTTCACCTCTATGAGTGCACACTTTTCTGGACAGCAGATGCCTATCCCTACAGGGATAGTTAAAGAAAACAACTTTCGTTTATCCCCTGGCCAGGATGCACTATCTTGCAAGGTTTTTTTCTACAATAAGTCCCCACCCTACTATAAGCCTATGAGGATCCAAAAATCGAAATCCGAAGAAGGATCGGAACAGCAGTTTTCGCCATTCCAGTCGTCAACCTCCGAGGTGTCCTTGTGGAAGAGTCGGAAAACGGAAAATCAGTTAAGAAAAATGTCGAACCAGATTGAAGTGATCGATCTCGTCGATGATGAGATGGAGGTTGTCGTGAATATCGCCCATGACGACGAAGTGGAAGTTGGGGTAGACGGAGACGTTATTGATATCGCCGATGATGACGATGATTAGTTTAACCATGGGGCTAACTTGTCCAGACCTGCATGATCTCAAGTGTCGGCATCAAGGCTTGACGTTGCACTCCTTGTATATATTATCATTCAGAGATGAAACACTAAAGCCCTGTACAATGGAAATGCATTTTTTTCCCCCGGATCACTGTCTTCGTCACATGCTGTCGTAAAATTTTATGGATTTTCAAGTGTGGACCTATGGAATGATGAGGCTCAAGTTGCACATGCGAAGCGATAGGGTATGACGGTCCCTGGCGCTCGACGTAAGAAAAAAAAGAGTCGTAAAATTTGAGACTTTCGGACGAGGTGGTTGAAACGTTGCCGTGTATAACAGCGTCTCGGACATGAGCCTCCGTCGAGATAGTTGAAAAAAAGAACATCTGGATAAATTCATGCACCTTTTCTTAGCCCTCTACGTGACTTCTTAAGAGACAACGTTACACACACACACACGCACGCACGCACGCACGCACGCACGCACGCACTCACGCACGCACGCACGCACGCACGCACGCACGCATGCACGCATGCCGACCTCCCCACGACCGTAGCGCCACCTTGGCTTCCCTACACGCACGCACGCACACACGCCGATCTCCCCACGACCGTAGCGCCACCTTGGCTTCCCTACACGCAGGCACGCACGCACGCACGCACGCATGCACGCACGCACATACACACAAAATACCCATCAACCCCCCCCCCCCCAGTCGCTGCACGGACCACACGACCCCCCCCCCTCCACATAGGCCTCTCTGTGACGTCACACGCGCCCGGCGACCTCCCCACGATGGTGCCGCCACCTTGGCTTCACCACTTTTGACACACAACCTCCCCTTGAGTTAGAACCGGCCTAGCTCTACTACTATTTTATTTTACATTTTCCGAATTTTAATTATGCAGACGTATTAAGAAATGTTTAAAGTGTATCCCGAATTTGTTTCAATAATTACCGACCGATGGGTTGTTAAGGGCAGGTGGGTTAAGTACTATCCGGGTCAAATTGACCCAGTATGTCAACGTCGTGGCCAAATGTAAGTGTGTCAAGGAAGGCTATTCGATGCAAAGTTGTAAGGAAAATAACAAAAAAAATCCCATTTAAAAATTTTCATTATTTCAAAACCTCCACGTGGTACGCTTTCGGTATTGATAATACTAGCGGTAGAAAATTTGTACATTTTTTTATATGGAAAAAAGAATTTTTATTTGCGGTTTTTTTCTCACAATTTGATGAGTAATAAATGCCAAATTGTAAGAAAAATAATGTTTTTTTTTCATCTCATAGTCATTAAATTATCTTTAAGGAACAATAAACGTGCTCTTAAAATTATTTTTAAACTGATCGATCCATAGAGAGACGCTTTGAATTTTCGCAGGGCTCTTAAGGATACAATTAACTTGAAAAAAAATCCGCTAACATTAGTACTTATACGAATATTTGCAAGGTAGCAGGGGGTTTTCTAAAAATCAAGAAAAGGTAATTTTTTTGGACTTTTTTCAAATCAATAGCAAGCATGGGAAAAGATTTTTCGCCGAAACCATAGACAGGCCTCATAGGGAATTTATTGAAGTTTCAGAAACTGCCGGTCGATTTGCTGTACAATGATTAATTCTCATACGTCATGAGATATCCATGATCAAAGACAAAAGGGTGACTTTTCATTCAGCGGATGATATTACAGCCACTAATTGTCGTACCGAGCCAAAAAAACCCAACTGCACGTAAATGATAAGTTTCAATGACCCTGATATTGATTCAGTCGGAAAAAAATATGCTGAGCCTAGAGGAAAATTGAGAGAAAAAAAAAAGGAATATTTTTGTCTCCTGATTTTTCTTTTGCTTGAGCAATAAAAGTTACTAAAAAAAAATTCATCAAAAGGTTTCAAAACTAGAAACTGCAAGCTTCAAGATCGTTATTGTCACAAAAAATACTATTTTTTCCTAATTTTCTGTTCCTTTAATTACATTAAGCGCAAAAATTAAAGGATAACTTTTTCTTCATCGAAAAATTGCCCTTTTTCAGACGGCCGTATCGCGGTTGTGAATAATCGGAAAAATGAATTAAAAAAGCTTTTTGTAGCGTTGTGAACTTCAGAACGCTTATATCGATACATTTTTATGAACTTTTTTCAACCAAAAAAATTATTGGTAAGCAATGAAAACGGAAATTCAAAAAATTTCACTAACTCTGCCGGCTTACACGGGGAACAGAAATTTTTGTAAAGAAAATCCGTTTCAACCATTTGAAAGCGTATATCTTCTCTTATCTTATTTTTTCGAACCTCTGTGCGATTTTCATTCACATAGTTATCACCGGCCAAATGAAAAACTTCAGATGTTTATTTTGGACGGTTATAACTTTGGTCCGAACCATCGTACATCATTCATAATGACATCGTTCGAAAGCATGAATTCATTCTATTAATTATAGGGTTTGAAATAATTTAAGTATTATTTTGAAACACCGTGAAATCGATTTTAAAAATGGTGTAAAATGCCGATTTTTACACTTTCTGTCGATTGCATAGTTTCAACCGACGCACAGAGCTCTAAGATTGTTACGTTTTCTCAAAGCGAAGGGTGCATAGGAACATTCCACCAAAAACCCGGCCGCTGCATATAGGCTTTCGAACTGGCCCGGGGCTTTGAACTTCGGAAAAATTGAGATACGGCAATTTTCACGCGGTGATCGATCTTGGACACGATCGAATTTATCTATTTTAGACAGGTGATGCGAGAAATTCTCCTATTACCTCGATAATGTTCCCGTTTAAGGGGAAGTGAGCGGACATCGCAGCGATCGGGATTTTCATTTTATCGGTTTTGATGAATTATAGAATTTGAATTGCAAAAAATTAATGATCAGCAAAAATTAATGTTTGGCCATTACGCTGGACGAACAAAAAAAAACTCGACTTTGGGGCACCGTATTTGAGGGGTTAAAGTAAGAAAGAGAATTCGTGGAAATATGTAATAAAAACAATCTGCTCTTTCCAGGTGTAAAATAGCGACTTAAGTTTGCCTCGACTCCGGAACCTCATTTAAGGTGTCATATTGAGGAGGGCTATGTGTGCTAAATTTGTCATATTTAATTGAAATTGAATGCGGTGCATCTATCGGTTATCGGTGCGGGATGTACCCTGCACAGATTTCGACATCGAAAATCATGGCCTAAGGAGGTCATACTCGATGCAAACTGCGTCCACATAACATTTCAGGAGGGAGTCGAGAAAAAAAAAGGTTTACTATCTTCTACCACAACAAACAAAAAATGCAATGCTATCGCACTATTGGGAGACGTTGTTTAAAGGGATTGATTACCAAAAGAGTTTGTGCAAATTTTCTCTTGAGGTGACCTGGAAGATTTAAAATGCATCGTTTCCGGTTGCGAAAGAGTAGAAAGCAAAATCGAAAAGAACGACCCTTGCGAAGACGATTGCAAATCTTCCATCAGTTTTGCTGAGGTGCAATTAACATTATCTTTTCAGCTGCGATACAATTCCACGGCTTGATCCCAATGATGGGAAACTTTATTTAGAGGGCTGAATCAAGCGATGAATGGGTGAAAATCATCTCTTGCAGCGAGCTTGATGAATCTTCTGAATTCGGGCAAATGTACAGTTATTAAGTTGCGGAGGGTGCAGTTGAGCCAGATATCAACTTTAGGAAGCTGCATTTACGTGGTTGAAGAAGTAAGATGACGTTACACCTTACGTTTCGTCGTAAGAGAGCCTTTGAGGCTTATCTGAGGGAGGATTTACCAATATTGGACGCGAGAAAGCGACTTTGCTTGTAGTCCAGGAATTTTAGCACCAAAAATGGGTTCGCTCCGCAAAAAATCCTGATAATTGATTTTTCGATTGGATAATGTCAGAGGGTGTCCCCTAAGTATAAAACCAAGTTTGTGTCGTTCGAAACTGCGAGCGTTAACCGTCATCTTGATAGACGCCATTTTGCAAATATCTCGGAAACGGTGAGTTTTACGTTAAAAATTGTTACGACCTTTTTTGTAGAGGATAAAATTTTCCATCTTTTGTATTGGGATCGTTTTTTGTCTATTGTTAATATTTGCCGAGATATACGGGTGAGTTTTATAAGGTGGACAGGTGTTTTTTGAGGGTCTTGCGCGGTGATTTTGCGACTGAAAAAGATATGATTTTTAATGGTTTTTCACGCATTCTTTGAAAAAAAAAATATATCGTATTTTTGTCATGAATAGCATTTGCCAGAGAAAATAGCGTATTCTGGAAAAGAATATCAAATCCGTTTTGCGTGCAGGAGAATGAAGTTTATAAAATTCCAAATACGGAACACTCGCGAAAAACTTTATTTGTGCTTCCCGTCATGGAGAAAAACATTATCAAACATACGATTAAAGTGGATAAATCGGAATTTAATCAGTGGAACAAACTCGCTAAGTCAGGCACGACAGTGCTATAGGAAATGCTAGTCTGCTGACGTCACAGCTGCAACTTCCGAATAGTCGGCTGTCACAGGACGTTGGTTCAGAGTCCGATGCTACGCGGTCGAGCCGAGGGATCTGAATGTGTCCCTATCTGAGAACTCAATTCAAAATAATGTCAATTTATAAAATGTTAGAGGATTCCATGCACTGCAAATACGATTTTCAATCATTTGCAATTCGCTAACAACTTTTGGAATAAATGATTCTAGCAATACATTTGAAAGTAATTTGACGTGGAATTATTAATTTGTACCAAATACTACGAGATTTTTTTTTAATGGTGCATAAATTATCTTCGCATGTTGTAGTTATAGAATTTTTGAATATTTTATGAAAAAGTCAAAAATAAAAATGCTCGTACCATTTGGCAAAAAATAATAATTTCACGCGAAATTAATTAAAAATGTATTGATAGAATTATTTATTGCGAAAGTTATTAGCGAATCGCAAATGATGACGAATATTGTTTGCGGACCATGAAATCCCCAAACATTTTCGAAATTGACATTATTTCCGATAAAATTCGCAATCTAACGATCAAGTTACATCGATTATCTTAAACCTCAATCGATAAAGGTATTTCAGGCACATTAATCCCGTGAAACTGGGTCGTTTTCGTTTATGCACTGCCAAACCAACAATTGTCGGTAGAGAAAATCTGAAAAGAATCATGGTCGATCTTTAGACCGTACTTCTACAGAAATAATAAGGTTGTTTTCCTCCTTATTAGCGATTTTTTAAAAAATAAATATTAAGTGAAGAAAATGATCTTGGGCGGGACGAAAACGACTCAGGTTTGCGAATTGCGGGTTGGGATTTGCTGCTACGCAATGGGTCAGATTGAGTCGAGAAGTCTGACGATGCTGCGACAACGACGGAAGGAGCATTATTTATTAAACAAAGATAAAATCGGTGCTTGCAACGGTTCTCCGAGCCTCAGTCGGACAATGCGGATATTACTGCCCCGAATTCGTCCCCGATTTTATCTTATTTCCGGTCCGATTGGGTCGAGAAGTCTGACGATCCTGCGACAACGACGGCAGGAGCATTATCTATTTAAGAGAGATAAAATCGGTGCTCGTAACGGTTCTCGAAGCACCGATCCGACATTCCTGACATTACTGCCCCGAATCCGTCTCCGATTTCATCTTATTTCTCGTCAGATTGGGTCGAGAAGTCTGACGATCCTGCGACAACGAGGGAACGGACGCGTCCGGTCCCGATCGCGAACGGATGAAATCATATCTTTGCGATATTATCGGAATCCAGATGAAATCAACCGCGAACTCGTCGTCACGTTGTCGAGGATGTCCTATGGATACTGCACGAATCATTGACATAATTGATTTCATCTCCGTTCGCGATCGGGAACGAGATGAATTCATCTCGTCGCGATATTATCGAAAAGCAGATGAAATCAATGGCGAACTCGTTGTGACGTTGTCGAGTGTATCCTATGGATACTGGACGAATCACTAACAGGAATGATTTCATCTCCGTTCACGATCGGGAACGAGTTGAATTCATCTCGTTCCGATATTATCGGAAACGAGATGAAATCAAAGGCAAACTCGTCGTGACGGCTTCGAGTATGTCCTACGGACACTAGAAGAATCATTGACAGAATTGATTTCATCTCTGTTCGCGATCGGGAACGAGATGAAATCATCTCTTTGCGATATTATCGGAATAGAGATGAAATCAACCGCAAACTCGGTGTGACGTTGTCGAGTATGTCCTAGGGATAATGCACGAATCGTTGTCCGAATTGATTTCATCTCCTATCGCTATCGGGAACGAGATGAATTCATCTCGTTCCGATATCATCGGAAACGAGATGAAATCAAAGGCAAACTCGTCGTGCACTAGAAGAATCATTGACAGAATTGATTCCATCTCGGTTCGCGATCGGGAACGAGATGAAATCATCTCGTTGCGATATTATCGGAATCGAGATGAAATCAACCGCGAACTCGTTGTGACGTTGTCGAGTATGTCCTTTGGATAATGCACGAATCGTTGTCCGAATTGGTTTCATCTCCTATCGCGATCGGGAACGAGATGAATTTATCTCGTTTCAATATTATCGGAAAGGAGATGAAATCAATGGCGAACTCGGCGTGACCTTGTCGAGTATATCCTATGGATACTGCACGAAACACTGACAGAATTTATTTCATCTCTGTTCGCGATCGGGAAGGAGATGAATTCATCTCGTTCCAATATAATCGGAAACAAGATGAAATCAAAGGCAAACTTGTCGTAACTGCTTCGAGTATGTCCTACGGACATTAGAAGAATCATTGACGGAATTGATTTCATCTCCGTTCGCGATCGGGAACGAGATGAAATAATCTCTTTGCGATATTATCGGAATGGAGATGAAATCAACCGCGAACTCGGGGTGACGGTGTCGAGTATGTCCTATGGATAATGCACGAATCGTTGTCCGAAATGATTTCATCTCCTATCGCGATCGGGAACGAGATGAATTCATCTCGTTCCGATGTAATCGGAAACAAGATGAAATCAAAGGCAAACTCGTCGTGACGGCTTCGAGTATGTCCTACGGACACTAGAAGAATCATTGACGGAATTGATTTCATCTCCGTTCGCGATAGGAAACGAGATGAAATCATCTCTTTGCGATATTATCGGAATGGAGATGAAATCAACCGCGAACTCGGTATGACGTTGTCGAGTATGTCCTATGGATAATGCAGGAATCGTTGTCCGAATTGATTTCATCTCCTATCGCGATCGGGAACGAGATGAATTTATGTTGTTTCAATATAATCGGGAAGGAGATGAAATCAATGGCGAACTCGTCGTGACGGCTTCGAGTATGTCCTCCGGACACTAAAAGAATCTTTGACAGAATTTATTTCATCTCCGTTCGCGATCGGGAACGAGATGAAATCATCTCTGTGTGATGTTATCGGAATGGAGATGAAATGAACTGCGAACTCGTTGTAACGTTGTCGAGTATGGCCTATGGATAATGCACGAATCGTTGTCCGTATGGATTTAATCTCCTATCACGATCGGGAACGAGATGAATTTATCTTGTTTCAATATCATCAGAAAGGAGATGAAATCAATGGCGAACTCGTCGTGACGTTGTCGAGTATATCCTATGGATACTGCACGAATTACTAACAGGATTGATTTCATCTCCGTTCACGATCGGGAACGAGTTGAATTCATCTCGTTCCGATATCATGGGAAACGAGATGAAATCAAAGGCAAACTCGTCATGACAACTTCGAGTATGTCCTACGGACACTAGAAGAATCATTGACAGAATGGATTTCATCTCTGTTCGCGATCGGGAACGAGATGAAATCATCTCTTCGCGATATTATCGGAATGGAGATGAAATCAACCGCAAACTCGGTGTGACGTTGTCGGGTATGTGCTAGAGATAATGCAGGAATCGTTGTCCGAATTGATTTCATCTCCTATCGCGATCGGGAACGAGATGAATTTATGTCGTTTCAATATCATCGGAACGGAGATGAAATCAATGGCGCACTCGTCGTGACGGCTTCGAGTATGTCCTACGTACACTAGAAGAATCATAGACAGAATTGATATCATCTCCGTTCGCGATTGGGCACGAGATGAAATCATCTCCTTGCGATATTATCGGAATGGAGATGAAATCAACAGCGAACTCGTTGTAACGTTGTCGAGTATGTCCTATGGATAATGCACGAATCGTTGTCCGAATTGATTTCATCCCCTATCGCGATCGGGAACGAAATGAATTTATCTCGTTTCAATATCATCGGCACGGAGATGATATCAATGGCGAACTCGTCGTGACGTTGTCGAGTATATCCTATGGATACTGCACGAAACACTGACAGAATTTATTTCATCTCTGTTCGCGATCGGGAACGAGATGAATTCATCTCGTTCCAATATAACCGGAAACAAGATGAAATCAAAGGCAAACTTGTCGTAACGGCTTCGAGTATGTCCTACGGACACTAGAAGAATCAGTGACGGAATTGATTTCATCTCCGTTCGCGATCGGGAACGAGATGACATCATCTCTTTACGATATTATCGGAATGGAGATGAAATCAACCGCGAACTCGTTGTGACGTTGTCGAGTATGTCCTATGGATAATGCGCGAATCGTTGTCCGAAATGATTTCATCTCCTATCGCGATCGGGAACGAGATGAATTTATCTCGTTCCGATAAAATCGGAAACAAGATGAAATCAAAGGCAAACACGTCGTGACGGCTTCGAGTATGTCCTACGCACACTAGAAGAATCATTGATAGAATTGATTTCATTTCCATTCGCGATCGGGAACAAGATGAAATCATCTCGTTGCGATATTATCGGAATGGAAATGAAATCAACTGCGAACTCATTATGACGTTGCCGCGAATGTCCTATGGATAATGCACGAATCGTTGTCCCAATTGATTTCATTTCGTATCGCGATCAGGAACGAGATGAATTTATCTCGTTTCAATATCATCGGAAAGGAGATGAAATCAATGGCGAACTCGTCGTGCCGACTGCGAGTATATCCTCTGGATGCTGCACGAATCACTGACAGAATTGATTTCATCTCCGTTCGCGATCGGGAACGAAATGAATTCATCTCGTTCCGATATAATCAAAAACACGATGAAATCAAAGGCAAACGTGGCTGATCGCGATGGCACATGCAAAAGCACGATGAAATCAAAGGCAAACAAGGCTGATCGCGATGGGAGATGAAATCAATTCGGACAACGATTCGTGCATTATCCATGGGACATACTCGACAACGTCACACCGAGTTCGCGGTTGATTTCATCTCCATTCCGATAATATCGCGAAGAGATGAATTCATCTCGTTCCCGATCGCGAACGGAGATGAAATCAATTCCGTCAATGATTCTTCTAGTGTCGGTAGGACAAAATCGAAGCCGTCACGTTTGCCTTTGAATCGTTGTCCGAACTGATTTCATCTCGGACGGCAACAACCGGCAACAACGAGTTCGCGGTTGATTTCATCTCCATTCCGATAATATCGTAAAGAGATGATTTCATCTCGTTCCCGATCGCGAATGGAGATGAAATCAATTCTGTCAATGATTCTTTTAGGGTCCGTAGGACATAATCGAAGCCGTCACGACGAGTTCGCCATTGATTTCATCTCCTTTCCGATGATATTGAAACGAGATAATTTCATCTCGTTCCCGATCGCGATAGGCGATGAAATCTATTCGGACAACGATTCGTGCATTATCTGTACGACATACTCGATAACGTCACAATGAGTTCGCGGTTGATTTTATCTCCGTTCCGATAATATCGCAAAGAGATGATTTCATCTCGTTCCCGATCGCGAACGGAGATGAAATCAATTCTGTCAATGATTCTTCTCGTCTCCGTAGGACATACTCGAAGCCGTCACGACGAGTTCGCCATTCATTTCATCTCCGTTCCGATGATATTGAAAGGAGATAAATTCATCTCGTTCCCGATCGCGATAGGAGATGAAATCAATTCGGACAACGCTTCGTGCATTATCTATAGGACATACTCGACAACGTCACAACGAGTTCGCGGTTGATTTCATCTCCATTCCGATAATATCGCAAAGAGATGATTTCATCTCGTTCCCGATCGCGAATGGAGATGAAATCATTTCTGTCAATGATTCTTCTAGTGTCCATAGGACATACTCGAAGCCGTCACGACGACTTCGCCATTCATTTCATCTCCTTTCCGATGATATTGAAACGAGATAAATTCATTTCGTTCCCGACCGCGATAGGAGATGAAATCATTTCGAACAACGATTCGTGCGTTATCCATAGGACATACTCGACAACGTTACAACGAGTTCGCGGTTGATTTCATCTCCATTCCGATAATATCACAAAGAGATTATTTCATCTCGTTCCCGATCGCGAACGGAGATGAAATCAATTCTGTCAAAGATTCTTTTAGTGTCCGTAGGACATACTCGAAGACGTCACGACGAGTTCGCCATTGATTTCATCTCCTTCCCGATGATATTGAAACAAGATAAATTCATCTCGTTCCCGATCGCAATAGGAGATGAAATCAATTCGGACAACGATTCGTGCATTATCCATAGGACATACTCGACAACGTCACAATGAGTTCGCGGTTGATTTCATTTTCATTCCGATAATATCGCAAAGAGATGATTTCATGTTGTTCCCGATCGCGAATGGAGATGAAATCAATTCTGTCAATGATTCTTCTAGTTCCCGTGGGACATACTCGAAGCCGTCACGACGAGTTCGCCATTGATTTTATCTCCTTTCCGCTGATATTGAAACGAGATAAATTTATCTCGTTCCCGATCGCGATAGGAGATGAAATCAATTCGGACAACGATTCGTGCATTATCCATAGGCCATACTCGACAACGTTACAACGAGTTCGCGGTTGATTTCATTTTCATTCCGATAATATCGCAAAGAGATGATTTCATCTCGTTCCCGATCGCGAACGGAAATGAAATCAATTCTGTCAATGATTCTTCTAGTGTCCGTAGGGCATACTCGAAGCCGTCACGACGAGTTCGCCATTGATTTCATCTCCGTTCCGATGATATTGAAACGAGATAAATTCATCTCGTTCCCGATCGCGATGGGAGATGAAATCAATTCGGACAACGATTCGTGCATTATCCCTAGGACATAGTCGACAACGTCACACCGAGTTTGCGGTTGATTTCATCTCCATTCCGATAATATCACAAAGAGATAATTTCATCTCGTTCCCGATCGCGAACAGAGATGAAATCAATTCTGTCAAAGATTCTTTTAGTGTCCGTAGGACATACTCGAAGCCGTCACGTCGAGTTCGCCATTGATTTCATCTCCTTCCCGATGATATTGAAACAAGATAAATTCATCTCGTTCCCGATCGCGATAGGAGATGAAATCAATTCGGACAACGATTCGTGCATTATCCATAGGACATACTCGACAACGTCACACCGAGTTCGCGGTTGATTTCATCTCCATTCCGATAATATCGCAAGGAGATTATTTCATCTCGTTCCCGTTCGCGAACGGAGATGAAATCAATTTCGCCAATGATTCTTCTAGTGTCCGTAGGACATACTCGAAACCGTCACGACGAGTTTGCCTTTGATTTCATCTTATTTCCGATTATATCGGAACGAGATGAATTCATCTCGTTCCCGATCGCGAACGGAGATGAAATCAATTCTGTCAGTGATTCGTGCAGTATCCATAGGATATACTCGACAACGTCACGACGAGTTCACCATTGATTTTATCTCCTTTCCGATGATATTGAAACGAGATAAATTCATCTCGTTCCCGATCGCGATAGGAGATGAAATCAATTCGGACAACGATTCGTGCATTATCCATAGGACATACTCCACAACGTCACAACGAGTTCGCAGTTGATTTCATCTCCATTCCGATAATATCGCAACGAGATGATTTCATCTCGTGCCCGATCGCGAACGGAGATGAAATCAATTCTGTCAATGATTCTTCTAGTGTCCGTAGGACATACTCGAAGCCGTCACGACGAGTTCGCCACTGATTTCATCTCCGTTCCGATGCTATTGAAACGAGATAAATTCCTCTCGTTCCCGATCGCGATAGGAGATGAAATCAACTCGGTTAACGATTCGTGCATTATCCCTAGGACATACTCGACAACGTCACACCGAGTTTGCGGTTGATTTCATCTCCATTCCGATAAAATCGCAAAGAGATGATTTCATCTTTTTCCCGATCGCGAACAGAGATGAAATCAATTCTGTCAATGATTCTTCTAGTGTCCGTAGGACATACTCGAAGCCGTCACGACGAGTTTGCCTTCGATTTCATCTCGTTTATGATGATATCGGAACGAGATGAATTCATCTCGTTCCCGATCGTGAACGGAGATGAAATCAATCCTCTTAGTGATTCGTCCAGTATCCGTAGGATACACTCGACAACGTCACAAGGAGTTCGACATTGATTTCATCTGCTTTTCGATAATATCGCGACGAGATTAATTCATCTCGTTCCCGATCGCGA
Organism: Ophion ellenae; assembly: GCA_963210295.1. Lineage (NCBI taxonomy): Eukaryota > Metazoa > Arthropoda > Insecta > Hymenoptera > Ichneumonidae > Ophion > Ophion ellenae. The sequence goes on from OY723388.1 coordinate 11,682,153, forward strand.
ACGGAGATGAAATCAATTATGTCAATGATTCGTGCAGTATCCATAGGACATACTCGACAACGTGACGACGAGTTCGCGGTTGATTTCATCTGGATTCCGATAATATCGCAAAGATATGATTTCATCCGTTCGCGATCAGGAACGGACGCGTCCGTTCCCTCGTTGTCGCAGGATCTTCAGACTTCTCGTCCCAATCTGACATGAAATAAGACAAAATCGGAGACGGATTCGGTGCAGTAATGTCAGGAATGTCGCATCGGTGCTTCGAGAACCGTTACGAGCACCGATTTTATCTCTCTTAAATAAATAATGCTCCTGCCGTCGTTGTCGCAGGATCGTCAGACTTCTCGACCCAATCTGACCGGAAATAAGATAAAATCGGAGACGAATTCGGGGCAGTAATATCCGGATTGTCCGACTGAGGCTCCGAGAACTGTTGCAACCACCGATTTTATCTTTGTTTAATAAATAATGCTCCTTCCGTCGTTGTCGCAGCATCGTCAGACTTTTCGACTCTATCTGACCCATTGCGTAGCAGCAAATCCTAACCCGCCACTCGCAAACCTGGGTCGTTTTTGTCCCGCCCAAGATCATTTTCTTCACTTAATATTTATTTTTTAGAAAATCGAAAATAAGGACGAAAACAACCTTATTATTCCTGTAGAAGTACGGTCTAAAGATCGACCATGATTCTTTTCAGATTTTTTCCACCGACAATTGTTGGTTTGGCAGTGCACGAAAACGACCCAGTTTCACGGGATAAATGTGCCTGAAATACCTTTATCGATTGAGGTTTAAGATAATCGATTGAACTTGATCGATAGATTGCGAATTTAATCGGAAATAATGTCAATTTCGAAAATGTTTGCGGATTTCATGGTCCTCAAACAATATTCGTCATCATTTGCGATTCGCTAATAACTTTTGCAATAAATAATTCTATCAATACATTTTTAATTAATATCGCGTGAAATTATTATTTTTTGCCAAATAGTACGAGCATTTGTATTTTTTACTTTTTCATAAAATATTCGAAAATTCTATAACTCCAACATGCGAAGATAATTTATGCAACATTGAAAAAAAATCTCGTAGTATTTGGTAAAAATTAATAATTCCACGTCAAATTACTTTCAATTGTATTGTTAGAATCATTTATTCCAAAAGTTTTTAGCGAATCGAAAATGATTGAAAATCGCATTTGCAGTGCATGGAATCCTCGAACATTTTATAAATTGACATTATTTTGAATTAAGTTCTCAGATAGGGACACATTCAGATCCCTTGGCTCGACCGCGTATCATCGGACTCTGAACCAACGTCTTGTGACAGCCGACCTTTCGGAAGTTGCAGCTGTGACGTCAGCAGACTAGCATTTCCTATAGCACTGTCGTGCCTGACTTAGCGAGTTTGTTCCACTGATTAAATTCCGATTTATCCACTTTAATCGTATGTTTGATAATTTTTTTCTCCATGACGGGAAGCACAAATAAAGTTTTTCGCGAGTGTTCCGTATTTGGAATTTTATAAACTTCATTCTCCTTCACGCAAAACGGAATTGCTATTCTTTTCCAGAATACGCTATTTTCTCTGGCAAATGCTATTCATGACAAAAATACGATATATTTTTTTTTTCAAAGAAAGCGTGAGAAACCATTAAAAATCATATTTTTTTCAGTCGCAAAATCACCGCGCAAGACCCTCAAAAAACACCTGTCCACCTTATAAAAGTCACCCGTATATCTCGGCAAATATTAACAATAGACAAAGAAAGTTCCCAATACAAAAGATGGAAAATGTTATCCTCTACAAAAGAGGTCGTAACACTTTTTAACGTAAAACTCACCGTTTCCAACATATTTGCAAAATGGCGTTTTTCAAGATGGCGGCTAACGCTCGCGGTTTCGGACGACACAAACTTGGTTTTATACTTAGGGGACACCCTCTGACATGGTCCAAACGAAAAATCAATTATCAGGATTTTTTGCGCAGCGAACCCATTTTTGGTGCTAAAATTCCTGGTCTACAAGCAAAGTCGCTTTCTCGCGTCCAATATTGGTAAATCCTCCCTCAGATAAGCCTCAAAGGCTCTCTTACGACGAAACGTAAAGCGTAACGTCATCTTACTTCTTCAACCACGTAAATGCAGTTTCCCAATGTTGATATCTGGCTCAACTGCACCCTCCGCAACTTAATAACTGTACATTTGGCCGAATTCAGAAGATTCATCAAGCTCGCTGCAAGAGCTGATTTGCACTCATTCATCGTCTGATTCAGCCCTCTAAATAAAGTTTCCCATCATTGGGATCAAGCCGTGGAATTGTATCGCAGCTGAAAAGCTAATGTTAATTGCACCTCAGCAAAACTGATGGAAGATTTGCAATCGTCTTCGCAAGGGTCGTTCTTTTCGATTTTGCTTTCTGCTCTTTCGCAACCGGAAAGGATGCATTTTAAATCTCCCAGGTCGCCTCAAGAGAAAATTTGCACAAATTCTTTTGGTAACCAATCCCTTTAAACAACGTCTCCCAATAGTGCGATAGCATTGCATTTTTTGTTTGTTGTGGTGAAGATAGTAAACCTTTTTTTTTTCTCGACTCCCTCCTGAAATGTTATGTGAACGCAGTTTGCATCGAGTATGACCCCCTTAGGCCATGATTTTCGAAGTCGAAATCTGTGCAGGGTGCATCCCGCACCGATAACCGATAGATGCACCGCATTCAATTTCAATTAAATATGACAAATTTAGCACACATAGCCCTCCTCAATATGACACCTTAAATGAGGTTCCGGAGTCGAGGCAAACTTAAGTCGCTATTTTACACCTGGAAAGAGCAGATTGTTTTTATTACATATTTCCACGAATTCTCTTTCTTACTTTAACCCCTCAAATACGGTGCCCCAAAGTCGAGTTTTTTTTTGTTCGTCCAGCGTAATGGCCAAACATTAATTTTTGCTGATCATTAATTTTTTGCAATTCAAATTCTATAATTCATCAAAACCGATAAAATGAAAATCCCGATCGCTGCGATGTCCGCTCACTTCCCCTTAAACGGGAACATTATCGAGGTAATAGGAGAATTTCTCGCATCACCTGTCTAAAATAGATAAATTCGATCGTGTCCAAGATCGATCACCGCGTGAAAATTGCCGTATCTCAATTTTTCCGAAGTTCAAAGCCCCGGGCCAGTTCGAAAGCCTATATGCAGCGGCCTGGTTTTTGGTGGAATGTTCCTATGCACCCTTCGCTTTGAGAAAACGTGAAAATCTTAGAGCTCTGTGCGTCGGTTGCAACTATGTAATCGACAGAAAGTGTAAAAATCGGCATTTTACACGATTTTTAAAATCGATTTCACGGTGTTTCAAAATAATACTTAAATTATTTCAAACCCTATGATTAATAGAATGAATTCAAGCTTTCCAACGATGTCATTATGAATGATGTACGATGATTTGGACCAAAGTTATAACCGTCCAAAATAAACATATGAATTTTTTCATTTGGCCGGTGATAACTAGGTGAATGAAAATCGCACAGAGGTTCGAAAAAATAAGATAAGAGAAAAAGATATACGCTTTCAAATGGTTGAAACGGATTTTCTTTACAAAAATTTCTGTTCCCCGTGTAAGCCGGCAGAGTTAGTGAAATTTTTTGAATTTCCGTTTTCATTGCTTACCAATAATTTTTTTGGTTTAAAAAAGTTCATAAAAATGTATCAATATAAGCGTTCTGAAGTTCACAACTCTACAAAAAGCTTTTTTAATTCATTTTTCCGATTATTCACAACCGCGATACGGCCGTCTGAAAAAGGGCAATTTTTCGATGAAGAAAAAGTTATCCTTTAATTTTTGCGCTTAATGTAATTAAAGGAACAGAAAATTATTAACAATAAAATAATTAAAGGAAAAAATAGTATTTTTTGTGACAATAACGATCTTGAAGCTCGCAGTTTCTAGTTTTGAAACCTTTTGATGAATTTTTTTTTAGTAACTTTTATTGCTCAAGCAAAAGAAAAATCAGGAGACAAAAATATTCCTTTTGTTTTTTTTCTCTAAATTTTCCCCTAGGCTCAGCATATCTTTTTCCGACTGAATCAATATCAGGGTCATTGAAACTTATCATTTACGTGCAGTTGGGTTTTTTTTGGCTCGGTACGACAATTAGTGGCTGTAATATCAGCCGCTGAATGAAAAGTCACCCTTTTGTCTTTGATCATGTATATCTCATGAAGTATGAGAATTAATCATTGTACAGCAAATCGACCGGCAGTTTCTGAAACTTCAATAAATTCCCTATGAGGCCTCACTATGGTTTTGGCGAAAAATCTTTTCCCATGCTTGCTATTGATTTGAAAAAAGTACAAAAAAATTACTTTTTCTTGATTTTTAGAAAACCCCCCGCTACCTTGCAAATATTCGTATAAGTACTAATGTTAGCGGATTTTTTTTCAAGTTAATTGTATCCTTAAGAGCCCTGCGAAAATTCAAAGCGTCTCTTTATGGATCGATCAGTTTAAAAATAATTTTAAGAGCACGTTTATTGTTCCTTAAAGATAATTTAATGACTATGAGATGAAAAAAAAAACATTATTTTTCTTACAATTTGGCATTTAATACTCATCAAATTGTGAGAAAAAAACCGCAAATAAAAATTCTTTTGTCCAAATAAAAAAAATGTACAAATTTTCTACCGCTAGTATCATCAATACCGAAAGCGTACCACGTGGAGGTTTTCAAATAATGAAAATTTTTAAATGGGTTTTTTTTGTCATTTTCCTTACAACTTTGCATCGAATAGCCTTCCTTGACACACTTACATTTGGCCACGACGTTGACATACTGGGTCAATTTGACCCGGATAGTACTTAACCCACCTGCCCTTAACAACCCATCGGTCGGTACTTATTGAAACAAATTCGGGATACACTTTAAACATTTCTTAATACGTCTGCATAATTAAAATTCGGAAAATGTAAAATAAAATTGTTGTAAAAAATGATTCAACACTTTCGTTATTGGAAAACTGAGCATTTCATTTCAAATTTGGCCGGGTCAACGTTGAGCGTGTCAAGGACGGGTTAACAAAAATCTCGGGGAAAAAAAAATTCCGAGACGAAAAAATTCCGCATTTGAAAGCTTTTTCTATTTGAAAAGGGTTTCAACAAGTGCAACTGTTTTTCCAGTCATACCGTAAGCGTATGACTGTTTTCAGTGCTCTTCCATGGACATCAGTTTCATTAAAATCGAAGGGAAAACCTGGCATAAACAAAAGTATGCGCAAAGATGAAAGAGAACAAGAGAGAAGATAAATATTTATTAATGAGAGATAGGCGATAGGAGACGCTCATTAAATAAAAAAGAACGAAAGTGCGACAAATAGAGATCGACGACATCCGAAAAAACAAGTCACGCTCAGTCGCGCGGCTCGGCTCACGCTCTGAACTTGCGTACTCACGATGACAGAAAATAATAGCAGACGATACGCGAAACGTCAAATTGGCCGGGCAAGCAAGACAGATGCCTATCTACCTTGCTTGTCACCTGCTACGTTTCTCGCGCTCAGACCCAGCCCTCGAGTAGCGTCGTTGTCAAGGGCAGACTGCACCCCTACAACAATCCTTCGAATGCCAAAATTGGAATCGCTCCCATTCAAAAACTATCTGACGGAGACAAAAAAGCCTTGACAGTTATACTCGGGGTACCCCGCTGAACCCGCCAGTTCCGGGTGTACAGGTTATTATGAATCACCCTGTATATATATATATATATATATATATATATATATATATATATATATATATATATATATATATATATATATATATATATATATATATATATATATTGTGACGGAAATCTTTTCCTTTCGATCTCTCGATCCTCGGGAAAAGAAAGGTCTCGACGTCACCTTCGGCCGTCCGCTCTCGCCGATGCACCCGCAAGCTCCGGTGGGCGCCAGCTAACTTTTTTTCGCCGGGTTAGCGACCAGTACGACCTGGGGGATGGTGGAACTACCGCCGTCCCTACCAAACGGCACAAACACGAAATCGGAAAAATAAAATAAACAAAAACTCGGGTTAAAAGTGGAACGGCCCAGTTTTTGGGGGTCCCGGAACTGGAAAACCGGACCTGGGTGCATCAGCGTGACCGGTCCGCCACGGCAGTGCACGGCCGCTCAGGCTGCAAAGTTTGGTAGAGACGGTCGGGATCTGATTCCGACAGATAGGGAGTATCGGAACGGTATCATCGGGAACACAAACGAATTGTTTGTTATTTGGTTTGCGAGAGCTTCACGGGAGCGAAATCTTGTGTTCGGAAATTCGGGATCTTACCAAAAGCCACTATAATCCATAGGCTCGGTGGAGGAATCTCGTACGAAAATTCCTCGATCACGGTAACGCGTAATTCACGAAAACGCACTTGATGAAAATCCGAACCGAACGCACGCGATAACGCGCGCTCACGTAGCGCGATCAGGAGCGAAACCGAGCGTGTCGACAGAAAAACTGTCAACACGGGAGCGGGAGATCAAAGCCGAGTTGCCGGGACAGCAGCTCGAGGCAGACTATTGCTTCGAGATCTCTTCGCCAAAATTGCGATCGAAACGTCAAATCCCTTGACCAGTAACTTCTGCCCTCTAACGCGAATCGCCTCTATACGCTATGGGTAACGTATCGGGAAATATTCCCGCGGTAGCGTATGGAGATCGCGCGAGATTGCATCCCCGGTGCACAGCGAAAACAGGGCCTCTCACTCAACACCAAAATCAGCACGAAGGGGTTCCACGACCCTTCGCCCGTACCCTTAACCTCCGCCCGTTCTCCAGCGTACATGCACCTTTTCAATGGGGCGCCGGTATTGCACCCAGACCTCCGCCAATTCTCGGCGACCTCCGTCGGGCGCTTCTCTTCGTCGGCAGCTCGATACGTCGAGCCATACTCCCCTCGACGGATGAAAAGGCCCGAAACCCCAAGAAACCCAACGAAATCGTAATCTCGATATCGGTAGCGCATAATCGGAACTGTAGCCGAGGCGAATCGGAGAGACTAAATCATACGGGAAGTGCATTGATCGGTGGCTGTTTGGGGAGTTCTTTGTGAACGTGAGTTTCAAAAAACAAATCACGTCACAATATATATATATATATATTGTAACGGTTCGGCTGTACAGGTAAGCCACCGTCACACCGAATACGATAGTATCAATCCGTTTACCAGATACTTGCGTATTCTGGTCAGCGTTCGGAGCGACCGGCCATGCCGCCGGCCGGGCAGGTCACTTGCGCAAAGAATTGGGGCAAGCCCACGACACCTCGCAAGGGGCTCCGCCCATCGCGAGGAGCAAGACCACCGCGGACTCGCGGGAGTCCCCGCCTATAGTAGTACATCTCGTGCCTCCTGTGCTTCGACCACTCCTATCAGACTAAGAGTGCGACCTAAATTCATCGCGACGCCTCCTCACACCGAATGCGCGCCTGATAACCTAGAGAGGAACAATCGGGCATACCTTGTCCCTCGAAATGGCTATAGTGTGTGAACGTCCTCAAAATTACCAACGCTGTCACCCCACCATCGGAGTGTTCCTCGGCGGCGTGATTCCCTTTCTAGTCCTCCGGATCCGCAAGAGAAATGGAATTTCTCCTGACGGGCCTGGGGCTATTTAAGGGCGTGCACGAATCGGAGCGGCACTCTGTCGGAAATTATTCATCATTACGTGGAGTCACCGTCATCCGAAACCTCGGATCACAGGATGGCGGCCTTGCTGCCGTAGCCCTGGTCCCATTCTAGAGCGACCTCAGCTTCGGGTTACATACTCTATTTCCTTGGGAAGCCCCAGCATTGCGCTGGAAGTCCGACCTCGGAAATAGAGTCGTCGTGGTGATTGCTAGTCAGGGAATACCAAATAACATCCGATCGATAGTCTTTAGGACGATCGATCGCCCTTCTAAGCTTTTCACGCACAAATACTCGGAGTATGCAGTCCGTGAAGTGCCGATCGCGCTTTGCTGCACACGAGGAAATTCCATAACCAGCCTCACTGGTTCTTGGTCCTCCTCGCCTGGCACCGGGGAGGTCAGCCGTCCCTTTCGGACGCCCCGCTATGCGCTCTCGGAGAGAATAAATCGTCTTCGAGCTCGCGCATTATTACAAACGCTAGCATCATTAGCGCATTAGCGACACGGCGTGGCACCCGTACGCTTAGTTGCATTTGGCAACAAGTGCCAACAGGAAATACCGCCATATAAACCGAATCTTTGTAAATTCAACGGGTTATCGCTTCTGATTACAGAAGCGATCCCGATACCGGCCACACGCGTACACGACGACGCTCGCGGACTGTGCGAGCGCGAGTAAGAGAGAGAGAGAGAGAGTGAGAGAGTCCGCGCCTCTAAACACCGTGCGCCCAGAGACCTCGCACGTACTCTTCCTATCCTTGTCGCTCCCACAACGACATCGCTTCTCGCCGACCGTTCCAGATCCCTGTAAACGTCGCTCTCCCCGATTAATATCAGTAAACTCACGGAATTAACACACTAACAATCCTCATTGTTCATACAACCCTAAATCAACTCACAATAATCCGAAATATTAAATGCCAATGATGACGGATTATAATAGGCGTCTCTGAGACCCTCAAAACCACTGAGGCATCTCCAAAAAACACCTTAAATCCATCCCATCATTCCTGGCACAGAAATCGTACATCGCCCTTCAGGAGGCTACGGGAACCCCAATATTTCCGACGGCAATCTAATAGCCGTGTACCCTCGTTTTCCCGGATATCCGTGTGAACGAATCCCCGAAAACGAAAGGAAGGCTTTCGCTAATATCGCGAAACGTCTCATTGGCGCCCAACGTGGGGCCCGAAAGCCTTATATAATATCCTGAAAATGTACAAAATTACCGAACATATCAAACCACGCTTCGCTAATGATAAAGATAGATAGTTAGGCGCTGCAATCACCACTAGCTCGGATAGCCAGCGTAAAGCTGAGAAAAATACCTATTTCAGGTCATTTGTAATAAGATAATACAAATACAACGAGAAACGAGCACTCGCACACGGTGCATGCTCGTTCTCTCTCAGGCAAGCCGAGAAAATATCTCGAGCCAAACTACAGACAAAATTCGTCTCAAATCTATCAGGTAGAAGCATAAGAGAAGCGAGTATTCACTCACGGTGCTTGCTCGTTCTCTCTCTTGGGAGAGGAAATAATTTCCCGTGGTGAACTGCGAATATTTCGTCTGTCTCACTCTCGCCACGCGAACAAGACAAAACGCGTAATTTCGAGTACGAATAGGCCTACGCTTTGGCAAGGCCACGCGGTTCCCAAGCGACGAGCGAGAGCGAAGAAAAAAAAAATTTTGTCGCTCGCGCGTCGCAAGGGATTAACGAGCCTCGCGTACGACTCGAAATATCGGGCAACTGAAAAAAAAACATATACAAGGCCTCGAGTCTCGAGACTCGAGTATCCCGCAAGGCCGCGAGAAAGACGGAAATATAAAAACCAGTGTTTACCACGGGCGTACAAATATTCGCTTCAAATCGAAAATTAAATCGGACGTACTGCTCGGTGCTCGAGGAGTACCTCCCCTCTTCTCGCACCGAGGCTTAGCGCGACAGAATGAGCGAGGCCCGGAAGGGGAATCCTCCTCAGGAGGGGCGGGCGCTAAACCTCCCGCCCCGTGCCGCTACAGACTCGGCCCTCGCGACCGGCCTACCCGCCGAACCCGACGCCCTCGCAAGTAATGTGAGGAGCGAGCCGCGGGGAGGTGAGAGGGGGGCGCGTCGCAGGGACGATGGTACCGGGAAAGCAATGAGGGGTCTTCCCGCTTGGAACCCCAATACTTGTGACCCGCAAAATTCACACGACAACGCTCGTTCACTACCGGAAGAATCTCAACTATCGATGTCGGCCATCAAAGAACTGATGTCCAACATACAACGCCGAGTCAACGACGACGCAAAGGCGCTCACGGCAACCCTTCTCTCAATTAACGAGAACTTTGCCAAGAAACTCGAATCCCTGGAAGAGGTAGTGAATGTCCAAGTCAGGAGTCTACTTCAAAGGCCCCCCGACGCAAACTCCACTATTGAGTTGAACATTGGGGTAATGAACCGCTTTCTTCTACGCGCCACAGCGCACCCATGCCGAGGGGACACTTCCCCCCACAAGGGGAAGTGCATCCGATCCCTGAAGAAAGATTAATTAACCTGGGCAACTTGGGTTTACCTGAAAGGTACGCCCAAGAAATTAACCATCAACGCGGGAATCCCATCAGGGACAATCCCACTACTTACCCACCATCCACTCTACCAGCATCACGCGAAGATATTCCTCAATGCACCAGCGCGGGAATAATGAAAATCAGCGCCCCCACCTTCGGAGGGCATGATCACGAACTTCCCTGGCAGTTCTTGACGGACCTCAGAGAGTACCATCGCGTATTTGGCACTCGATACGATTTCAAAATCATCGTCTCTTAGTGTTTCTCAGATCTTGCTCTTCAGTGGTGGAAGATCTCCAGAAACGATATCCACTCCTGGGAGTCCTTCGAACGAATGTTCATCGAACGATTCTGGAGTGAGGATCGGCAATACCGCGCGAAAAATAAAATAGAGTATGGATGGTTTGATCCTCTCAAAAAGGTATCCCGATTTGGGTACGCTCTTTCGTTAATTGGGCTGGCAAAAGATCTTCGGCCGCCCCTCTCCGACAAGGAGATTATTAATAAAATGAAAAGACACTTCCCCGAGGAGGTCCGAATGATCATCCGGGCGAAGTGCATCGAATCCATTCTGAGCCTCCTCGACCTACTGTCATCACTAGATGAAGAAGGGCCGGGAAATAAAGAGCGCGAAGGCTCATGCCGTCCGCCTCGACCAACCTTCGCGGGGTTCTCTAGGGAACCACCGCGCCAAGAATCTCATCTTGGGAACAACAAACCACCACGATTCGGGTACCCTAGAGGCCCGCCCGAAAAAGGGACAATTTTCCGACAGTCGCCGTGACAATCGCAAGGTCATCCAGAGCCTCGAGATTGTAGAGACCGCCGCTGAATCGATCGCCGCTCCACCCGATCCCTCCGAGCAGGGAAACGAGCTGACGTCACCCCCTCCTGCTTCGCAATGAGGGAGGTGACGCTCGGCCTGGGCAGGGATGTGAGAGGCGACCTCTTAGCAGAGGAGCCTGATAAGGGAGATGAGTCCAGAGAATGCCCCAAGATCGCGGCACTAATAGCGGGTATCCCGGTGTGTGCCCTGGTGGACACGGGCAGCCAAGCAACCGCGATAGCATTGGACCTCTTCAACAATCATCAGGCCCTCCAGGCGTGTCCCTCGCTACCACTAACAAGAACCACCGTCACGGGAGCGACGCGGGGACGCGCCACTCCTGTCACCAAACAAATATACGCGGAGATCGAAATCCGCTCGATCAAGGTTCCGCATACCATATTGATCGTTCCCAATCTCACGAGCCCGTCTTAGGGATAGACTTCCTCGTAAGAACACGGTCAACAATAGATCTGGGACAATATAACACTGGGACAATATAACTCTCGACAGCAGGGCGGATGATAGGGCCCATCAATCCATACCCCTGCAATCGACCAATCTCGACACACACATCTCCGATCAAGGAGCAATCCTCGACATTGAGGAAGTCACCGATCAAGAAATAGACCTAAAGGTCTCTGAAACAACCGGCCTCGGAACGATCGAGAAGGAAGCCCTCAGGAACCTTCTCGAGAAAAACAAACAGGTCTTTAATAAAAGACCTGGTTTGCTCCTATCTTACCAACACGTGCTTAAGGTAAAACAGCACGAACCTTTCAAGGCGATGAGCTACCCCGTACCCCTCGCCTACCGCTCTGCGGTAGATGAGGAAATACGGGTACTCATCAATCAAAAAATAATTCAGCGCTCGAAAAGCCCCTACAGCAGCCCACTCCTGATATCCCGAAAAAAGGATGGCGGAGTCAGGCTGTGCCTGGACGCGAGGCGAATAAACCAAATATTAGAACCGGACCATAAACGCATGAAGACCGCGGAAGAATTATTCCAGGAATGCCGCAGCGTGTCATTTCTGTCCACCCTCGACATGCGTGCCAGTTTTTGGCAGGTCCCTCTACACCCGGAATCGAGGAAATACACCGCCTTCTCCCATCGTGGGAAAGTATACGAATTCCGCGTGACGCTCTTTGGTCTCTCCACCAGCACGGCTAGTCTGGTGAGAGGACTCGAAAAGGTCCTTCAGGGGCTTCACGACGTGACCAACTTCGTAGACGACATTCTATGCACCTCCGAGACTTTTGAGGAACGCCTCACGTGCCTCGAGGAGCTGTTCCAACGGTTCTTGGAACATGGCCTGACTCTCAGCCTAGAAAAATCTTACTTCTTTAAAAAGGAGATCAAGTTTTTGGGGCACATCCTGTCGCGAGACGGAATAAGACCTGATCCTGATAAGGTGGAGGCCATCCAGGCCTTTCCCTCACCTAAGAACATCAAACAACTCCGAGGGTTCCTTGGATTAATTAACTACTACAGCAAATTTACCAAGGAACACAGCGAAGCAACGGCCCCCCTTTTACACTTGCTACGAAAGGGGGAAAAGTGGGAATGGGGCATCAACGAGGAAAATGCAATAGCAAACATCAAAGCTAAATTTTGCACGAGCGTGATCCTGGCGTATCCCCTAAAAAACCGTCCATTCTATCTACAAACGGACGCCAGTGACCTCGATTGATTTTCATCATAAGTCAATCGATTGTTATAATCGGTGACAAGTTTCATCCCCCGCTCCGCTATATCATTACAGACTCTTATTTTTTTAATCAATTGCGCGCCCATTTGATAACTCTCGTTTGAGTCCCCAACAGATATATCGGTGTCGAGAAAAGTACAATCAATTTTGAATAATTCAAAACACGCCATAGATTCGGGACTAATATAGAAATCAATGTCTTTATCGAGCAGAAAAGTAAAGTCTGACTGGAAAACCTGATACCGTTTGGAACCGCATCGTAAAATCGAAATAAATTTGTAGAAACGTAAAGATTTCACGTGTTATATTTTTTTTCCATGTCCAACAATGGCAAACTAACTCGGTCGGTAAAAAATGAGCGGCCGAAGCGCGACGACCAAATTTCGAACTATTTGTCTGCACTATATTTTGTATTATCGCCACTACAGTTGTGGAACCTTCTCGCACGTTCAAGAAAAAAATATCATTTTGAAGCATTCAATACACAATTATTACATTATTATTTGCATAAAAAATCCGCTCCGATAATTAATTCACTGCGTCGATTTCCCGCCACAATGTGGCCAAACCGCCACGTCCGTTTTCAAATCTTCTATTAATTTTTCAATCTGCTTACGGCTGTACATAATTGATGCAAAAAATCAGTAAATAATATATTTTGTACCTCTTAATATGTATAATCAATGTACCCAATTCCAGATTTTTGAATTAATATTATGAGACTGATGAATATTTTCGTGCGGCCATTAAAAAAATGCATGTATTTTTGAAAATTGAACTGCTCGGTGGCACGTGTTCTCCTTATCCCAGCGCGTCCAAATTTTACACAGATTTTTTTTCATATCTTGATTAGTTTTTTTGCTAGACGTTAATTTTTTTTTACCGAAGCCAAAATAACGGCCACCCTAATATATATATATATATATATAGATTATGTTTGAAAAATCTATAGCATGTTATTCCTTAAAACTCTCTAATTATAACAATTATATTCACTAGTTGATAAAGTTTATGTGATACAACAAATAATTATAGGTATTCATTTGGTCTTTTATGCCATATCTGCGACCAAAATGTTATAAGCATTCGGTAGCATAAGGGGCAGCGTGCGTAGCTAGGAGTAAGTAGGTTCTAGGTTCGATTCGCATGTAGGTGAAATACTTTTTTCGAAAAAAATCGCTTCAAAAGGCCAGGGAATGACGAATTACGATAAAAAAATCCTTGTGGTAAAACTCTCAATCAAGTGATTCATTTTATTTTGGATTTATGAAATATTTTATGCATATAGTACACTTAGATTTATAGTGTACATTGTAAGCAAATAAAAATTTATTTGAATCGATTCTTTATTAATATATATAAATATCTTTGAAACAAATATGATCATAGTAGGCTGCGGGACAAGGAAAAAACCTATTTCATTTAAATAGATCCTATTTAAATTAATTTTTTTTGTAGTGGTGTACAGTAGGCTGAAAGGGGGGGGGGCAGTAGGTTCTGCGGGAGCACTCGAAGTACGCCCATCTGAGGTTCCGTAGATTCAGTTGTGGTCCCTATTAGCCTTCTTTCAGTGAAAATGTCCAGTTTCTGCCATTTCAGAGGTTCATCGGAGGCCCTAACGCATGGTATTTCCAAACACTGTACCTTCCTTTAGATATCCGATAATCCGCTATCGACGATTTTCGCTCGGGAAAGGAAGCCTTCATTTTTCGAGTTGAAGTGGGTCAGAAATTTTGACTCGGGTTACTTTCCGACATGGAAAAAAATTTGTAGAGTTAAAGTGGGTTACAATAGAAGTACAATGAGTCTAAATATTCGATACAAGCTTTCTCGTTTTGGCAGAACGCCACTTTTAAGGGGGGATTTTCTTTTTTTTCGACAAAAAAATCGATTTTTCGCTGACCGCTGTTGCATATTCTTCAAAGTGTTGAGAATATGTGTGCAAAATTTCAAATTAAAATTCTCAAAAATGGCAAAGTTATAAGCGATTTTATACCTGCGTGTCGACTCGCGGTGGCCGCGCGCTCGTTGTCACACGGCAAGGGTCGGCGCGCCCGGCAGCTGCCCGAATCTGTTGCTCGGCGGACCATAAAAATAACGGGACAGCATACAATAGGCATTTAATTCAATGAAGGACGAGTCCTAACGGTCGTGCGAGATCGAAATATTCGGTGGAGAGTCGCTCAGTCTCGAACGAGAGTTTACTGGTAACAGACGTATATATCATGGATCGAAAACAGGGAAGTGATACTCATAGTCGTGCTGCTAGACCGAAAAAAAGGAAATTTGTTGGGAATATTCACACCCGAGAAACGGAAACGATGTTTGCAAGTACGTCGGCCCAGAAACTGTCGACAGCGGAAGACAAAGAGCTAATTACGGACCCGGGTCATGGATATCGCATTATCGCGTTTCTATCGGTTTTCTCTGCAATCTCGCAACTCGTAATTTGTCAGGAATGCAAAGGACCGGCGAATATTGGCCAAATTTGGCGAATCCAGTTCTCGCGGCTTGGGTTTTAAAATAGTTGTGCAGTGCAAGTGTCGTGTGCAATATATTAATTCCTGTCCTCTCGTCGATGACAAATCGTGTGAGATAAACCGGAGAATGGTTTTTGTGATGAGACTATTGGGAGTAGGCAGAGAGGGTATAAATTTATCTTGTGGCTTGATGGATATATCCCAAGGTTTCAGCACAACCTTGTACTATGCCTCCTTGGAGAACATTTACAGTGGAACCAAAGCTGTATGGGAGCTGTGTGCGAAAAAGGCAGTGAAAGAAGAGAAAGCGAAGAATGCTGAGCACGGAAATCCAGAGACAGATATTTCTGTGTCGGGAGACGGAACATGGAAAAAGCGAGGATATAGTTCCTTGTTTGGAATCACGACACTCATCGGCAAATATTCAAGCAAAGTGGTTGACCTTGTCGTGAAATCGTCTTACTGTCACGCTTGTAAATGGTGGCAATCAAAATCCGTTACCGAAGAATACGACGATTGGTTCGAAGAACACAGCAGTGAATGTACGGCAAATCATGATGGGTCAGCTGGAAAGATGGAAGTTGACGCGATCAAAGACATGTTCCGACGATCTTGGGAAATGCATGAAGTACGGTACGCGAAATACATCGGCGATGGCGACACGAAAACATTCAAAGCCTTGTTGGAAGACAAACCTTACGGCGATGATTTGATCGTGAAGAAAAAGGAATGCGTCGGGCACGTTGAGAAGCGTATGGGCTCGCGACTGAGAAATGTGAAAAAAACGAAAAAAACTTGGAGGAAAAGGAAAATTAACCGATAAATTGATAAAAGAATTAACAATTTTCTACGGTTTGGCTATCAGAACACATCCAGAATCTGTTGATGAGATGTACAATGCTGTGTGGGCAACGATCTACCACAAGATCGCGAAGAATGAAAATCCTCAGCATATGTACTGTCCCGCGGGGTCACAAAGCTGGTGCAAATGGCGCATTGCCGAAGCCGAAAAAACTCTGGACGAATTTGATCACGAAGCTCCACTGCATGAAGACGTCGCGAATGCTATTAAGCCGATTTACATTGATTTGTCATCGAGAGACTTGCTGTAAAGGTGTTTAGGTGGCGATACTCAAAACAACAACGAAAGCTTCAACGCAACCGTTTGGCGATTCGCACCTAAACATCTTCACTGTGGCGCGAAAACGATCGACATCGCGGCTTATTTGGCCGCAGGGATTTTTAACGAAGGCTTTACAGCAGTCCTTAAAACAATGACGACGATTGGAATCGTCGTTGGCCAGCAAGCATCAATATTCGTCGATGCGCGAGATAAGCAGCGGATAGAGAGGTCAACGAGACGCAGCCTCGAAGCAACGAAAGAGACTCGAACAAGACGCAGAAGCGAAACTGCTTCACTGAATGAGTTGTTCGAAGCCGAGGAAGGCATCCTGTATGGCCCTGGCATAGCAGATTAGATTAAAAATACTGTAAGTACTCGATATGTCCCATAAACTGTACTCACAACTTTAAACGCGTTTTTCTCGAAACAGCTTTTTCACAACTGGTGTGCACGATTTCTCAAAAACTATTCAACCGATTGCCTTCAAATTTGGACAGAATGCTCGGCTGACATCCTTTTATCGTTTGATGAAGCAAAAAGCAATACGTTTAATAGTTTTTTATTTATAACAAAAAATCGATCAATTTTTTTCGAAAAATCGATACTTCAAGTTCAAAACGTCACCAAATCGTCAATTTTTTTTCCCTTCATCGAACGATAGCTATATGTGTCTAAAGTAAAATGCTTTTTGGGTTTTTGTTGCAGGATGAACGTGAAGGCTGTAATCGTGCACACCATAAAAAAAGGACCATCGCGCGTCGAGGGGGGTGGGAGGCGGATTTTTTGATGATATTGTTTAAAAAAATTTTTGTATGTAGTAAACAGATCAATAAAACTAGATGCCAAGTTTCACAAGTTTTCCGTTGTATACTTTCTTCACAAAAAAATTCCCAAAAAGCGGTAAATTTTGCGAAAAAAAAAGACAATTCTCCCTTAAGCGGTCAAACGCACCCATAAAACCTTTTTTTATTTCTATAACTTGTGAATGGGCCGAAATGTAAATACATCTCAAAGGCAAAAATGTTGTATTCTTCGACTAGTAGACGTTCATGATAATAACGATGAATATAAATGAAAAGAAGAATACAAATGGCGTATTGTTTGTTGCTATAATTCGTCAAACACTGATGCAAATCACTCTTCAATTTTCAGCTAATAAAGGCACAGAAATAGGTAAGGCTTTCGCAATCACGAACTAATTTCGTACTTCGAGAAAGGACTGGATTAAAATTGTATATTTACGAAGAAATTCTCCCCCGACACGTACTGCCGTTGAAGATTAAAATATAATCGGAACAATGTTCTCGCGCTTAGCTATTTAATAAACATTTCAACTGTATATTTTGTATGTTTTATACTTATTTCAATAATGATACTCATGATAAAAGTGGTTGAAACAAAGCTATTTCTTACACCACGTACAAGTGATAATAGCTGCTGCACTGCATATATCGCATGGCAGTGCATTTTGTAAAAAGCAAAATTCTACCAGATTTTCGAATGTTGGTTTTTTTTTCCTTCGTAACCGCTTTCGTATCGCGCATATTTAAAAAAGTTTGTAAACCGTGCAGAAGGAAAGTGGTTGTGTGCAAGAGATTGTAACTCAACAACATTGTCTATCAAGTGCAGATTCACGTCGTTAGTGTATAATATTACTGTATAATATTACACGGAAGCCATAAACATCAATTTGTGATCCATAAAAAATATACAGTTGGAACGTTTATTAATTTAGTAAGCCGGAAATTTGTTTTCCAATTATATTATAATCTTGAAAGGCAGTACGTGTCAGGGACAATTTCTTCCTGCATATACGATTGCAATCCAGTTGCTTTCCGAAGCACGAAGTTAGTCCGTGATTGCGAAAGCCTTGTTTCCCGAAATTGAAGAGTGATTTTCACCAGTTATTCTCGAATTATTGCACTAAACAATACGACATTTGTCGTTATATTCATCGTTATTATCATGAACGTCTAGTAGTCGAAAGATACAACATATCTTCCTTTTGAACTTCGTTTTTATTTTGGCCCGTTCACAACTTATAGAAAAACAGCTTTTAAGGGTTCGTTTGACCCCTTAACAGTAGCGTTCTGCCAAAACGAGAAAATTCGTATAGAATATTTTGACTCGTTGTATTTTCAACGTCACCCACTTTTACAAATTTTTGTCCAAGTGGGTAGGTAAACACCTTAAGGGGTCTTTTTACTTTAGACGCTAAAAAGGCCATTTTCATGAACTTTTCGATGGTTTCATATTATAGATATTGATATAAAAGTCGTTACACCTAATAAATACACTTTCGAAATACATTTAAAAAAAATTATGTCTTTATGTAATCCAAACAAATTTTAAACGCGTTTTTCTCGAAACAACGTTTTTCGACGGCTTGTTGATACATTTTTCACGCTTTTTTGTTTTTTCGAAAAATGTCCGCCATTTTGTTATTTTTTCATATATCAAAAATCGTATGATATGCCCTATAGCCATCAAGGTTGTTGCTTAAAAATATTGGGGTGAATAGATATTAATGAAAATTTAACTAGCTGTAATGGTATATTTTTCGAATTTACTGGCAAAAGGAAAACAGAGGTTACCGCACTCGTTTATTAAATATTAAATTTCAAAGTTCACGTCAACGTTCACTTCATAGCATTGGCTGTATGGCGCAACCTCGTTACCATTCCAGTTTCTCGCGTATAGCTCCCGAACATGTAATGAAAGCGACCCAAAAAACGAATGTTGTGTGCAGAATAGTGTGCAGAAAAATGTTACCGAAAAAAAAGACAGGCTACCGATTCAATTAATGAGAATGCATGAAAAATATGCGACCGGTTTACGAAAAAGTAAGGCTTGTTGAGACGTATGGATTGAAATGTGGCAACGTTGGAAGTATCGGAATAGCAGAAGCAATCGAAGATCTTGCGCGCCAATTTCAAATATGCCAAACTCAAATGCGAGTAAGGGAAACTTTTCCGTTTATTTATTATGATTCATTTACTTTTCCAAATAAGCATTTAAAGTATGCACATATGTATATTTAAAACGTATAATATATTACATTTTTTTTAAATATTAGTTCCAATAATAGTAATTAATATATATATATATATATATATATATATATATATATATATATATATATATATATATATATATATCACATAACGTTTTGAACGTTTATTAGTCTTATAACTTGTATTTAATGATATCAATGAGGAAATCGGTGACGGAATTTATAACTTTAGAATTTTTAGTAAGCCGCGGCTTTCCGTCAATTTCTTCTGCCATTAACATTTCAGTGGCATTTTCCCCGCCAGACAAAAATGTATCAACAAGTTTGTTAAAATCTATACCTGCTGACGCCAACTTTACTCTCATCTGAGTGGAGACGACACCTTCTAATGGATTCAACGTCTTGGCAGTTTCGTTCGTTAGTTTGGCACGACTTTCATGTGCTACTATTTCTTTAAAACTTTTTTTTTTGTTCTATCAGAACATTTTGCGGAATATTTAGTTTGGCCACGAGTTGTTGCAGTACTGCAACATCATGCACAGCATCATGAACACAGTCATCTGAAATTTTGAGGAATTCTGCAGCCAGATAAGTCTGACTGGAGTCTTTGCTTCTCTGAAGCACTTGTCGAAAAATTGGTAACGTATCGACAAAGCCTGATATAATTCCATCGAATTGCGCGGACATCCCTACTGTCTCAATAGCGTTTAATAAATGTACGCTATCAAACTTGCAATTATGCATTACACGGACACTCGGCCGGCCTATTGCGAGTAAAAAGTGGTTGAAGTTTTCTAACGCAACACGTAATGGGCGTGCGTCGACCCTTACGTCGTGGAGAAATAATTCTCCGCTTATATTGCGTAAGCCATTTACCAATGATGCTGAAGATGCGATCGGTCGAGTAGGATTAATGTACACGCCGAACGATTGTCCCTCATAACGAGCTCCTATCTGTAAAACTTCTGCCGTTTTCATGAAACCGGAGGTTTCAAGATCGAAAAATACGATCGCACCGTCACCTGAATGTGTGTCCGCGGGAGCTGCAAGAGCAGAATGTTGAAGAAGCCCCATATTTGATTGGTATGTGGTGCCTTCTTTAATTTCTTTTTTGTGCCCCAGCGCTGCCCGGTACTTCTTCAAAATATTTCGCCTTGCCTTGAACTCAGCAGTCACTATTTTTTCTACGTTGATTTGCAGTGACTACCATCATTGTCGTATATTTTGACGTATGCTTGCGTGGCGACAGCTTTAAATCGCGTATTATTTTGAGTAAATAATCGGGACCAATGCTTTTGTTGGCGATGGTTAGAGCAAAACGGTAATCACTGGATGGTCCCAAAGAATAACACCGTGACTTTGGGTTCTTACTACCCATGTAGAAATTCCAATACTCAGCCGATGGTGGACAGTCTGCCGAGACTTGGCCCAGTAATGGCAGCCAAGCTTCGATATTCTACACTTTTCCAAACGTGGGCACATCGATGGCATAGAACAGACCCAACCGTTGTTTGAAGGTTCGAATAACCAACATTACTGATGCTGCACCAGTTAACGGGCCATCGCAGCCCAGGCATAATTCGACTATAGATTCAGCTTCGGCTATATCATTACGGAAAACATGCGACAATCGTTGGCCTAGGCTCGGCCGAACCTTAGGACGATCGTCGACACCCAACCTTTTTTCCGTCAATTAGAAATGTCAATTAGACCACGGGCCAGAATAACGCCGACGATAGAGTTGTGTTTCTCATTAACGGAAAAAAGGTTGGGTGTCCACAATAGTCCTAACGTTGGGCCGA
The DNA here is from genome assembly GCA_963210295.1 of Ophion ellenae. Taxonomy (NCBI): domain Eukaryota; kingdom Metazoa; phylum Arthropoda; class Insecta; order Hymenoptera; family Ichneumonidae; genus Ophion; species Ophion ellenae. The sequence continues at coordinate 11,703,334 of OY723388.1, forward strand.
GCCTAGGTCAACGGTTGGCGCATGTTTACTGTAATGATATAGCCGAAGCTGAATCTATAGTCGAATTATGCCCGGGCTGCGTTGGCCTGTTAAATGGTGCAGCATCAGTAATGTTGGTTCTCAGAACCTTCAAACAATAGTTGGTTCTGTTTTGTGCCATCGATGTGCTAACGTTTGGGAAAGTCTACAATATCGAAGCTTGGCTTCCATTACTAAGGAATCTTTGCCACTAAGACCGAACCGACGTTCCGGCTTTTGGAAATTTCGCGATCGTTGAGATTCTCGAACAGTCGGTCAAAAAGGTCGAAATTTTTTTTTTTTCAACGTTTCAACCGTTCATCAGGTGAAAACATTTGGTTGTTTCACTATCTACAAAATTAAATTAAACTCGAAATATTTTTAATTATCAAGAGACGCGGCAGCGTCACGACGCCAAGTAATAAAAAATATAAAAATTCGACGCCACTGATCGATGCCACCGATCTCGACGCCACTGACCGACTTACGAACACGCCGCGACTTTTTATACGCATCACCCCCCTATCTCGTACTGCCGGGCAGTTGCGTTGATCGAAACCTCGGCGGTTTGTCGCGTTAGATTAATTTACATCGTTCTTCTACACTTTAAGTTTCTCGGCGTCTCCGAAGAGCAACATTGACGAAAATTAACGAGTAAGTTTGCTCACGGTGAAAGCGAGACTCGAAAAGGGTTTCTGTTTTGTTCTTACCGACGACGATGCAAAGTGTCGCTCCGACGCGACGACGGCGCGCGCGAAGTTCACGAATTCTTCGACATCGATGGAATTTTCCCGTACCCGCGATCATATGGATATTACCGTGTATCCTCGAATTTTGATAGCACGATCGTATCGCTGGAATCTATATTGACGTAAGAATAAAAAATATGGCCTGTCCCATAACCTCAATTTACGTACTGTGTCATTTGCCATGATCTTCCCTCGCATTGCTTTCTGCATTGAAATTTAGACAGAGTAATTGTCCGTAAAACATATGTGTCCCCTATAAGAAGACACATGGCAATATCATAAACAATGTCAAATTATTAATGTTTATAACGCAAATATTTTTTTTACGATAAAAGTTTTTAACTTTAGGAACACGATAATTATTTTCGTTCTCGGAATATTGAACATTCTGTTCCGCGGTGTTGCATAATGTATTCTTATTATAGGGGATAAATATTTTTTACCGAGGGTTATTCTGTTGTTACTGAACGGTTTTAGCAAAACTGAATAGTAAAGACAATCGAAACTTTTTTCACTCGTTCCCTAACTAGTTTTCTATCTAAACATATATTTTTTTAAATTAATAAACATAATAGAATGGTACGACGAATTATGTGACTTGACTTTCAGTTAATGCAGACCCTGCAGTGTTAAAAGTTGCTATTTAAAAACCCATTATCTCCCAATCTGAATAGTCAACTGTTGTGAAACTTCAGTTAAATATGTATAATGATATGAACAATGTCTGGTTAAAATTTGAACAAAATCGATAGAAATCAAGGGCACTCGCTCGTTTTACCTTAAGGGCTTACACCACTGTAAACGTAAAAAATTGAGTGATCTTTCGCGATTTTTTTGTTAGAAGGACTAACAAGAGAATACAAATATTCAAGGGTGATATAAGTTATATCTTTAAGTAAATAAAAAGAAATTTATATCGAAAAATTATACCAAATAATGACGCTGGGACCATTCTGGCGAGGCATGTTGAGTTTAAGACGCTCTGCGGCATGCAGTGTAGCTGACGCAAATAGGATTTTAGAAAAAAAAATTAAAAATTTCTATTAATTTATACAAGTATAGCTAGAGAAATACATAGAGGATTGTGAAAATATTAATTTTTGTGTAATTGGCAAGCGTTTAACCAAAATCTTAATTTTCGACGGAAAAAAGGATAATCATTTGTTACTAACTAATGTTATAATTAACTCATGGAAAATCCCGTACGTATTTCTCTTCGCAATGTTATTTTCGAGATGTACTCAAAATTTGGAGTGATCAGAATGGAAATTGTTCTAGTTATGCTGCGTGCCGTTTTAAAAAATTGAGTTTCGAGGAAAACGGTCGATGTCTCGCACACAGGCCAGCCACTGCCACCGCAGACCCACACAGGCCTGCGAACCTTCTTTTAGAGGGACCAATGTTTTTTCCCCCTATTCGAGATGGTTCAAAGCATCTCTTAAGTCAAGTAAAAAAATCAATTAAAAAAAATCTACAGTGGTGTGACCCCTTAGATCGCCGTACACGGTAACGATTCACAGTAGGAGAAAAGCCCAAAAACCTGGCCAAAACCTCAAATGACCTTTGACGGGAATGAAAATTGGCTTACAGGGGTTTTCAAGGTCGCTGATTACGAATCTGAAAGCCAAATTATCGTAAACAAAATGGCCGATCCAATGTTACGTCCCAGCCTTCACTTTTTTCTCTCTCTTTTTGAAACCACGATGGTAAATACGCACGATAGCAGCTCCCTCACTCATCGATCAAAAACATATATTTTTTTAACGCTAAGCGAGCGATAACCGTCACATACCACAAGACCAAAAGCGAAACCGTCGCACGTAGGTCCCCACGCATAAACATAGCCAACGACAGACGAATTTACGAGAGGAGCGTACTCGCAGCCTCGGAAGAGAAACCCTACGCCTAGAGCACTCGAACAAAATGCAGGGACCGAACTACGCGACAATGCTACCTTGTCCTAAGACCTAAAGAATCCCAAGAGGAAAACTCGCTTGCCTCAGAACACGTCACCCGGTCATATCGCAAGACCCACGAAACTTCGGTCGCTGAACCCGATCCTCGGACAAAGAACAATGGCCGCATTCACCATAGCGATGACCTAATAAGTAGATGAACAAAACTATTCCCACGCATGACGCCGACCTACCACGTAAGTCAGCGTACATTCTCACGATTGATTAACCAATCACTAAGAAGCTCTGATCCGAAAATGCATTCCCCCAAAAAAGCTCCTTCCCCTACAACCAGACTTTCCTAATTTTCATATCACGAAGGAGCAGACACTCTGTATTCGAACTCCGAACTGAACAATCGACTTACAAGGCTAAACCCTTTCGCTCTGCGTTTCCGTGAAATCATTGTACGCGTAACTATCTTTGTACCACAATTATAAGTTTGTAAGAGTTAAATGTAATAAATGTGAACTACGTGAATTAAGACAAAATCTACGCGTCTGAACATTTATTTGATCAACGATCAATCCATCGGGCGGATCCAACTCTCTTACCAGAATCACGCACCTCAAATTCGTCTCAATCCAAATTGTTATTAAACTGTGTTCGGAACTCACCCGGAAGCCAAACAAAGACTCACTGCGCAATCTAATTCAATTCGAACGTTCGCGCTCTAAATCGGCAACCTCGCGAGTCCCACCTAAATCTCCCTCCGGGACGTAACAGTTTAGTATACAATAAAACTGGTGGCAGCGGAAAAAAGAAAAAAACTTTAAATAAATCACTCATCAGTACTAAAACTGGTGGCAGCGAAAAAAAAAGAAAAAAGAAAAAAAAACTTTAAATAAATTACCCATCAGTAATAAAACTGGTAGCAGCGGAAAAACAAAGAGACAATCTATCGGTTATAATACTGGTGACAATCAATCCGGTGTCGGTGAAAAACGGATCACGAACGCGGAATAAACTATTGTGTAAAAATAAAAATAAAATAAAAAGACTCTTCCGTGTGAAACGAACAAGTGCTCCACACCAACGTCGCACCGAGATCAACACAAGGGACGCAGAGCCATAAATCAACGAAGGACGCAAGGCCGAAGAGCAGACCCGAACCAGCGACGCACACCCGGACTGCAGGTCAAAACACCAGCCGCACCTCACGATAAGTCAAGTAGCCTAACGCCACTTGGCTGCAACCAAACATCATTGACACGAGCGAGCTACAAGATCATCACTGAGTAAGTCATAAACTCATAATGTCTACACCAATCCAAATGGAGACTTCGGAAGCCCATCACCCAGCTCAACAGAGTCAAATCTACACATCACAGACAACGATTCCACCACCAAATGCGCATAACTATTATCAAGCGTCTTTTGAAAATAATATATATCCACTACTCGCTAATTATCGAGATTTCACAAGATATTTACCCGAGTTCGATGGGACGCCTAAAACATGTTCGTTAAACAATTTTTTGAGCTATTGCGATAACGCGAAAGAATTCATCCCAGCTGTAGGCGAACGATTAATAGTCACACTCTTAAAGAGCAAATGCTAAGAAATCGCTTGCGATAGTCTCGAAAGCTTTACAATAACAACAATCGATGAGTTCACAGACATCCTAAAACGAAAACTCATCCCTTCCAAACCCCCTCTCACCTGGATCACGGAAATGAGCACATTTTCCCAAAAAGATAAAGAAACGGTACTCAGCTTCTACAGTAGACTAAACACTCACTTGAAAGAAACAAACCAAGCCATCGAGAATTCGAACTTACGTTCCATCGAAGGAGCGAAAATTTTCGCGGAAGACGGAGCGACTGATCAATTTCGAAGAGGCCTTAACGCCGCCTATCGCCCCCATATAGCATGCAAACGGTACCCAAATCTCGAAAGCATTTTCAAACAAGCAACGGATATCGACAAAATGTTAGGACCAATCGACCCAGAAAATACACAATCGACTTGCCTACCAATTCAACCTTTCAACAAATCAAATAGTCAAAACGAAAACAAACCCGGAAGCTCAACCTTTCGTGCAAACCCGAGCAAATTCTGCAATTATTGCAAAAAGACAAACCACACAACAAATGATTGCTACCTTCTGGCAAAAGACAACTCACCAAAAGATGCTACAAACAGAAGTAACATATCATGCAACTATTGTAAAAAACCGGGCCACTTCATAAATCAATGCCGTAAACGAGCATATAATAATGGGAGAAAAGACGAGGCTCAAGCCGGAAAACAGCCGGGAAACGAGTCAACGACCCCTCGACCAGGCGTCTCGACGGGCCCAAACACCCAAGGACGCCAGACACAGTAAAATCGGAAAGGAAACAAAAAATCCTCCGAGCCTCTTGTAACCTGAGCACACGAACGAATAACGACCACTCACCCACAATTAGCATTGAATTGGAAGATCTCAAGAAAACGCAAACATTATTTCTCGCAGATTTAGGCTCACAATTAAATTTGATCAAGATCGAAAATATTCGTCACCCAAATCTCATAAACAATCTCATAATTTACGAATTATACGGAATTTCGATCACCGATAGATCCAGAATGTTGTCCCGGACGACTTCCCTGTGAATTCGACGCAATCCTCGGTCATGAAACAATCGGAGAAAGTAAAGGTAGGATCAACTGGGAAGGGCGATTCGTACGAGTCAATAACGTGGACATCCCATTTACAAACACAGAATCATTTCTTCTGCAGGCCAGACAGAAAACGATCATGTTCATTCGAGTCGGGAACCCACTAGAGACAGGTTACGTACCCCGTTTACCATTTCGAGACGGCATCTTTGCAGGTGAAGCATTGGTTAAAAATACCAATGGCAAAGCATACCTACGCTATCAATACCTTGAACGAAGACGTCAGAGTAGAGGTTCCCGTAATTTCACTCTATCCTTTCGATATGAGTACAGACGAGAACGATCAAGAGGATGACCACGCCGCGAATACACAGACCCTAGAGCACAAAAACCCTCGGACGCGAGAAAACCGTGCCAACGGAGTAATGAGTCTTTTGCGGCTTAATCACCTCAATGACGAAGAGCGTAATGCGGTATCTACACTCGTAGAAGAATACGTAGACCTCTTTCATCTACCTGGTGAACCCCTCCGATCAACAAACGAATGCAAACATCGAATTCCCACTGTAGACGATCGACCGGTCAATACAAGACAGTACAGACATCCGCCATTCCAAAGACCGGAAATAGAAAAACAAATTAACGATCTGCTACAATTAAATATCATTGAACCCTCGAAGTCGCCGTATAATTCACCGGTTTGGATAGTTCCGAAAAAAGCAGACTCAAAAGGCAATAAACGATGGAGACTCGTAATCGATTTCAGAAAATTAAACGATGTCACAATAGGAGACGCTTACCCTCTGCCGTTAATAACAGACATCCTTGACCAACTCGGCGGTGCGAAGTACTTCTCCATTTTTGACCTAGCATCTGGCTTTGATCAGATAGAAATGGATTCGAAAGACAAACACAAAACAGCCTTTACGACCCCTCACGGTCATTACGAATTCAATAGAATGCCATTCGGATTAAAAAATTCACCTCTCCAATGCCCAAATTTCTCGGAACCTTTCATCGTAACAACAGACGCATCCAACTACGCCGTCGGCGCAATCCTTTCGCAAGGAAAAGTCGGAGAGGACCCCATGGTCGCAGCCGCTTCAAGGGTCCTTAATAAGGCCGAAAGAAATTATTCCACTTTGGAAAAAGAAATGGTCGCTGTGGTGTTTGCCTTAAAAACCTTCCGACCCTATCTTTATGACAGGCCATTCACCCTACTGACCGACCACCGGCCACTCGTCTGGGTAAATTCTATGAACGACCCGACGTCACGCGTACTGAGATGGAGAGAAAAATTTAAAGAGTTCGATTTCAAAATCCAGTACAAGCCAGGAAGAGTTAATACAAACGCCGACGCACTTTCTCGAAATCCAATAACTCTCCCTATCAAATTCAAATGGCGTACTAACGACACTTCATACGGAGGAAAAACTCTACATCCTAATCCAGGCATCGCGGAACATATTCGTCATCGGATCCAGGCGCCAATAATAAGAAACTCAAAAAATCAAAAACTACTTCGGAGGATGACATCACGAATGCTTCCCCACTAAATCACTCAATATCTATTCCTCGAGCAACCGACTTCACAGATACGGCAATTCCGAGAGAAACGTACGTAGGTCCCGTTGCAGAGCGATCAAACGAAATTCAAAATCAAACAATCTCGATTCCTCAAGCAAGCAACCTTACAGATACGGCAATTCCGAGAGAAACGTGTGTAAGCCCGCTTGCCAAAGGATCAAATCTAACTCAAGGTGACCGGCTTGATCAACCGATCATCAAAGACCTCAACAAAAAGAGGCCACGTAATAAATCAAATTCTTCAGAGCATCAAGAATCAAATTCCTCAGAGCATCAAAAATCAAATCTTCCAAAACACCAAAAAAAAAACTCTTCAGAGCATCGAAGACCAAGTTCTTCAAAGCAACAATGATCAAATTCCTCAGAGCATCAAAACTCGAATTCCTCGGAAAACCAGGAATCGTATTTACCAGAATATCGAAGGAAAAAACTCAAAGTACTAGTTAAACCAAGAAGCCACACACGTCGGCATCTCCCCTTCGGGAACCCTTCAAAACCCGAATCTACATCGTCTTCGGGAGACGAGGAAGACATTACCCACATGGCGTGGAGTAACTTCGCCAGGCTCGGAACATCTTCATCTTCAGAGCAAGAATCGAGCGACAATAGCCTAAGCAATATTGCCATAAATTTCCAAAAGCGCGCTCACGAAACACTTGGGCTCACTCCATCACCCACTGGACGTACCAAAAGGAAATTCCACCAAACGCCTAACCGTCCAGATAGTCATGGAAACACGAGTGAAGAAGCTCTTAGAGAGAATGAATTGTTCCTTCTTAACGAAAAGAAAAGTCTCACGGACAATCACACCATTGTACCTATGGACGTAGGCTTTTCAAACGAAGATAGAAAATCAACAGATGAAAGTCATAAAAATCAAGTCACGGGACCCCCAACTACCAATGTAGAACAGCGCACGGACGATGTAACAGCCATCGCCAAAAAAGGGGAACCAGTCCTTTTAGCCACTCGTAAATCCTCCAGACCACGAAAACCCAAAAAATGTTTTTGCTGCCCTGATGCAAGCAATCACGCACACACTAGTGCCCCGCGTGCACAAGTTGCGAAAAGTAAAAAAAGGCCACCCAAGAGTACTTCACAAGCAAAAATAATCAGGTATTCTCCGGGCCAAGAACAACCCCCACCCACCCTTCCAAACGTTGCAAACGCCAACAGCTCCGAAAACGAATCTTTTCAGCAACAAGAAAATGCTCCCTCCCCGACACCATTCAATAATTCCCCCCCCCCCCCTACGATAGAAAATGGAAGCGACAATAGCAGAACAAATACCACTGAAGAGGAGCCAATAAACAACAACGAGCAACAAACGGAATTCATTAACGTCATCGAAACAAGAGACAACATCGAAATGACAAAAAACAATTACATTTGTTTCATTTCTGCCGATGGTACAGTCTCGAACGATATCGGCAAACGATTAATCGAGATGGGCTTGCTAAAAAACCTATCCCCAACTAACACCTTCGAAATCGGACAAGTCCTCATATCGGGAACACCAAAGAAACGAGTGTTTGCCCTCGTAACACAGGAAAACTCCACATCATCCTTAACGAAAGAAAATCTTACCAAATCCCTCCGAAATCTGAAATCAACGATGGTAGAATTGAACGTCAAATCAGCAGCATTTTCTCAGAAGCGCAGTAACCTTAACGACTCAGCATGGGCAAAAATAAAAAGCATCATTCGAGAAATTTTCGCGGATACCGAAATCCAAATAAAAATCTGCCGCGACGAAATTACTGTCCCACCAGAGCAAGACAGGCTCGACATCATAAAGGAATGCCACGAATCTCCAATAGCAGGTCATAAGGGCGTAACCAAAACATACAACAGAATTCGACAACAATATTTTTGGGACAATCTAAAAAAACAAGTAGAAGATTACATTCGTCAATGCGCCAGTTGCCAGAGGAAAAAGTTGGTAAAAATTAAAACCGAACAACCCATGGTAACTACAGATACTCCGATCAGCGTATTCGACAAAATTGCAATGGATATAGTCGGACCGATAACCCCAGAATCTGAACTTGGTCACCGCTTCATATTAACAATTCAGGACAACCTCTCGAAATTTTCATTTGCAATTCCGCTAAAAAGTGCGACCGCGCACGAAATCGCTTACGCACTAGTCACGGAATTCATATGCTTATTCGGATGTCCTAAAGTAATATTGACAGACCAAGGTGCAGCTTTCATCGGCCGTGTAATGAAACAATTAACGACGATCCTAAAAATCAAGCAAATTAAAACGACAGCATTCCATCCACAATCGAACGGATCGCTCAAACGAAGTCATCAAGTGCTCACGGATTACCTGAAACATTACACCAATAACAAAAGATTGGCATAAGTGGTTACGGCTGGCAACTTTCGCATACAACACAAGCGTACACGAAGGCACGAAATACACACCATTCCAGGTAGTCCTAGGCAAGGTAGCACGACTACCCTCACAATTTTCATATCTCGACGAAATCTTAACGTACGACGAGCACGTGAGAAATCTTGCGTATCATTTACAAGAAGTTCGACAATTAGCTCGCAACAACCTCGAAAATGCCAAACAAAAATCAAAAACACACTACGATAAGAAAATCAACCCAGTAAATTTCAAAATCGGAGATCAAATTTACCTGATTAAAAATCAGCGAATAGGAAAATTTGACGATAACTACTTAGGTCCTTATGAGATAACACAAACTTTCCCAGACCAAAACGATATCGAAATCGCGTTAACAAACAATAAACGAAAAATTATCCATTGTGATCGGGCTAAACTAGCACACTAATGAATCAATCTCGCAAACCCGAAGCTCGATGTACTCAGACCTGCACGACTCCTTTCACATCATTTAAGCTCATCTATCGCGCCCCACCGAACTCGACTTCCACAAACTAGGTTAAAACATGCGACTATTACTTAAAACATACTTTAGCAAATAAGATAAAAATTATACGACTATCACTTGAAGACATACGTTAACAATGCGTAGAATAAAATCAAAATATATACATACCTTTTCTTCTTCGTTTACCCTGGTGGATGTACACCAGATAGAATCTAAGAATAAAATTAATCAAAGCGAAATGTAACTTCTCGCAAACATTATGGTACTGCATTAGGGTACTGTATCAAATAACAAAACAATACCTATCTCCCAATATACTTAACCTACATTGTAAATCGATCAATGACGATGCCAGCTCACAAATCGTGCGACCATACCTTTCGATTACAATTATAATTGAATCTAATTGAGCGAGACGCTCAATCTTGAAGGAGGGAGGTGTTACGTCCCAGCCTTCACTTTTTTCTCTCTCTTTTTGAAACCACGATGGTAAATACGCACGATAGCAGCACCCTCACTCATCGATCAAAAACATATATTTTTTTAACGCTAAGCGAGCGATAACCGTCACATACCACAAGACCAAAAGCGAAACCGTCGCACGTAGGTCCCCACGCATAAACATAGCCAACGACAGACGAATTTACGAGAGGAGCGTACTCGCAGCCTCGGAAGAGAAACCCTACGCCTAGAGCACTCGAACAAAATGCAGGGACCGAACTACGCGACAATGCTACCTTGTCCTAAGACCTAAAGAATCCCAAGAGGAAAACTCGCTTGCCTCAGAACACGTCACCCGGTCATGTCGCAAGACCCACGAAACTTCGGTCGCTGAACCCGATCCTCGGACAAAGAACAATGGCCGCATTCACCATAGCGATGACCTAATAAGTAGATGAACAAAACTATTCCCACGCATGACGCCGACCTACCACGTAAGTCAGCGTACATTCTCACGATTGATTAACCAATCACTAAGAAGCTCTGATCCGAAAATGCATTCCCCCAAAAAAGCTCCTTCCCCTACAACCAGACTTTCCTAATTTTCATATCACGAAGGAGCAGACACTCTGTATTCGAACTCCGAACTGAACAATCGACTTACAAGGCTAAACCCTTTCGCTCTGCGTTTCCGTGAAATCATTGTACGCGTAACTATCTTTGTACCACAATTATAAGTTTGTAAGAGTTAAATGTAATAAATGTGAACTACGTGAATTAAGACAAAATCTACGCGTCTGAACATTTATTTGATCAACGATCAATCCATCGGGCGGATCCAACTCTCTTACCAGAATCACGCACCTCAAATTCGTCTCAATCCAAATTGTTATTAAACTGTGTTTGGAACTCACCCGGAAGCCAAACAAAGGCTCACTGCGCAATCTAATTCAATTCGAACTTTCGCGCTCTAAATCGGCAACCTCGCGAGTCCCACCTAAATCTCCCTCCGGGACGTAACACCAATATGGCTGACATGAATGTTAAAAAGTTGCCAGATGTCGACAAAAATTGGTATTTACGGGTTTTCAAGGTCGCTGATTACGAATCCGCAAGCCAAATTATCGTAAAAAAATGGCCGATCCAATATGGCCGACATGAACGTTAAAAAGTTACCAGATGTTGACAAAAATTGGTATATACGGGTTTTCAAGGTCGCTGATTACCAATCCGATATCTATTGTTTATAACTTGCAACAAAGAGCTTACAGCAAATTGTTATAAACAAAATGGCCGAGTATCCTGCTAAATAGATAAATTAATATATTTAAAAAAATCATCATAATAAAATAAACGTGAACAGTGTATTCTACGCAATTATTATTTTTATTTCCAAAATACATACGGAACGTTTCAAAAATAGAAAATTTTATTCTTAATCAAAATCGTAATCGGAGTCGGAGTCGGAGTCAGAATCATTATCCGAGTTTGTATCTATTACAACTCCCGGCACGGCTTCAATCTCGGCGCAAAATTCGTCTGCTGCAGCAGTCACTTTAGGAGCGATCAACATCGCTACAGCTTCCGGCGACAAACTCTTCAGCTTCTTCTGTGGTAGTCTTCTGACACTTGAAATGTACGGATCAGAAGTAACTAAGAGCCGATGAAAAACATCTTCCATAGTTTTAACCCTGGAACTTTTTCGCGCAAAATCTTCTCGATATCGTTTGATGTCTTTGTTTCGAGCTTCCTGAGCATCTTCGGATAATTGGCCGATTGGTAATAGAGCATGAGTTATTATCACTGGACCATGAATTAATAGTTTGTGCACCGAAGTAGGCATGGAGTACCAAGGGTATAATGCAACGGTCTTTCTTGCCGTTTCAATAGCATACTGTTCAAATCTTTCACAGTTTATCTCGTGGCCACACGATATAACTTGTAGGATTACGTACAAGCGTTTAATAACTTCTTCGTTGACCCCCGTTATCGCAGCGGAAACCGTCGAATTTTCAAAGAATCGCCGAGCTGTGTTGCCATCATTGCTGCTGCCGTATCCAGGCTTTGGGCGATCGATATTTAGACCCAATTGCTTCTTGAATCCTTCTTGAATGGCCCTCTTGCGTTCCTGGGTAATTTTTTTTTCTTCGGCACTTCGAGCTTGCCATTTTTTAATGCCGAGTTTGTAAGACACGTGTAAGCAATACTCGAAGCATCGTATCCACGCATGCAGCGTCGACAATCCGAACTTCAAATTTGTTTCATTGATTTCCCTTTGCAATACAGTGTCGATGGAATTAAAATCTTTGCTGGTTGCTCCACACAAATAGCACCGTTTATCAGATTTCGTCAATGATACAGCGTTGCAAACTTTACCATCTATCATGGTGAACAACAACTTGTACATTACGGAGATTTCTTTTCCATCTATTACACTTTCGAATGGACGAAGTGACTTTATTTGTTCTTCAACAATTTGGACTTCATTAAGTGTTGACTCTGTGTCTTTGCGTAGAAACAGTAGTCTAAGCGGTCTACAAAATCGTGGAGACGAGGGTCTGGGGTTCTTCCAAACAACTATTTCTTCCTTCGATTGTTGATCATAACACACGAGTTGTAATGGCACGACTGAAGTAAAGAATACATGCGCATCAGATTTGCTGTCATCACTGAACGTCTGCTTATATTCACTTTGCCCAGAACTTCCATCGCAACCCCACTTGCAAATCAAGTCCATTTTACGAACATTATCTGGAGTCAATCTTTGAATGAGTACATTTTGGACGAGTAAAATACGTTCAACTGTATGATCTAATAGTGCCTGTAGTTGGACTTCTGCACTACTCTCTGTAATCCTGATTGCATCACGTGGTGGATAACAATGCTTTTTTGCTTTCATCACTTTTTCGTAAGACGGATATAGCTTACAGTTATTTTCCTTCCCTAATCTTCTCATTCCCTGGTAAGTACTCTTGGAGAATTTATATTCAATCATAGCGGAAAGTGCAGCCTCTTCGGATAAAGTAATTTCATCCGTTGCTGAGTAAGCTTTACGATACTTGGAAGCTCTTAAAGGACTCGTCATTGTTACGTCCTTAATAACTTTTGCGGCGTCGGATTGTCCTGAAGAGCGAAGGCTCATCTGAGTAGCGTATGTTAACTCGACCGAGTTGAACGATGTACGAATATCTTGGGTCTTCCTTCGTTTAGATCTTTCACTGGACATTGTAAACTCAAGGGACGGGCGGTCGCCCGTATTACCCGGGCTTGTTACTACAGTGTCTGTAGGTGCGGCAAAACATACCTGCTTGCTAAGCCATTCACCGTTATTCTTGAAAAATACACAGGATTTTCTGTGAGCTTGTTGCCACCTCGTTCTCATTTGATTGAAGAGTATCGAAAAAGTCCGTTTCGAGTCCTCAGGCACTACAACTGTACGTCCGGTGTCCTTGGAAATTTTTTCTACCATAAATTCGATCAAGGACGCGAATTTATCGGATAAATGCTCGCTGATTATCAGAAATACTTCTTTCCTTGTCAGCACCAATTCTTTGTAACCGGATCCTGTAATAAAGACATCAAATTGTAGAAAATTGGTGTTAAAGGAAAAGATAAAATTTTCAATTAATACAAAAACTTGAACAATGTACATTATTTTACCAAATAAATAACCGCAATAATTGAAATAATTTTAAGAAAATTAGACAGAAAATATTGACATGGATTTGGTTAAAAGAAAGCTTTGCTTACTATATAATATATATATATTCAAATATTTTATTCGAATGTTATAACATTTCATTCATATTTAAGAAATTTTTATGTGGTTGATGTTAATATGTATATATATATATGCATACGTATATATCATAATTAAATCACAGAAAATTTATATATATATATATACACATACATATATATTAAAATAATTTATTTCAAGCGTATAACAGCCGTCTTGTCCGTTATGATGCTACTTCACCCATTCTCAGGTAGAGGCGCAGCGGCTGCTCAATAGTGCCGCGTGCACGCTCGGCTACCGCACGATGCAAAAAAAATCATAACGGACATGACGCACGTTTTCCGCAGGTAACTCTTGTAAATTTCGAAAGCTTATACATTAAACTAAAGGCCGAGACTAGGAGCTTTGCAAAATGTGACAAAATATATAACTTTTCGGACCGTTGAAAATATAAGTTTTCAAAATTATTCAATTTTATTTATGCCGAAGGCTATACTACATTTCAATCATTTATACATAAACTTTCGATTCAACCGATGTAAAAACATGTTCTACATACCTCCAGAAGTCGTATCCATGTTGCAGAATTGAAATTAAACCCGTCACTTTAAAGTTATGGGTTTTTGAAGTCAGCGTTATTTTCGTCTGTTCGGCGCGTGACACGTACACTCTTCACGAACACTCACTGCCAACTGACGCTGCGGCGCAGGTATACACTTAAAGGGCTTTCCCTTCCACAATAGAATGCAGTTACTAGTCCTCTACCTGAATGACTACTCAACTGACCCTATTTCGAAAATTTATTTTTTGGGGTTTTGGCCAGGTTTTTGGGCTTTTCTCCTACTGTGGGTCGTTCCGATGAACTTCCGAAATTGAAACGCGTCATCTATTGCTAACTCATGTTGAAGATTATTTGAAAAAGTAAAAAAGAACGCCAAGCAAAAACATTCTTTCGAAAACATCGCGTGTTTTACCATGTTAAAAATTCTTATTTATCTTAGAATATTTTTTATTTTTATTTAAACAATGGTTTTATTATATATTTTCAATTTAAATGTAAAAAAAGTGAAACAACTTTTCATAAAATAGCCAAGCAAGTTTATTAAAAATTTTGTAAACAGAATTGTTAAACCTTAGGGATGATATTTCGCGTATTATTTTATTTTTACTTTGAAAAATCATCTTACTGTTGTCACATGAGATTGGCGTCACCATTACGTGTAATGGGAGAACAAATAAGTCTCCGCCGTTTGACAAAAGATGGCCCCATCAGGAGGTTGTGGTTGAAATTGTCAGATGTAAAACGTCATATCGTAAGGTTGGACATCTGGCAAAACCATAACCTTAAAACATTAGCCATTTTGTATCAGCATCGCATAATTTTTTTGTTGCGAAAATGTAGAGTTTTGGGTTGAATAAGCGGGAATAAGCAATAATTTGATATGGGTTATTAAAGAAAAACTATTTTTTTGTCGCACCATATTTTGTAGTTTCCTTTATGCCATACTCGTTACTACACATTTATAATAAAAATGACTGTAACTATGACAACAAAGACTGATTAATGAATGTTCATAGTTATAATAAAGTTGGTTGGCGTTGTATGAACAGCTACGGAATCCATTCCTATTAGAATAAAAAAATACAAATTTGAGGTAATTCAATATTGTACTGACCCTTGAGAACCATGCGTTCCTTTCCGCAACTGTACGGCCGCACTCAGAGTAAAGTGGAACCCTAGAAAACTATAACAAACAAGAAAAACGCCAAGTAATAAAAAAAGATCCGTCGGAACATTATTGGCTCCTTCACTATATACAAAATTCTTCTTCACTTTGATATATTTTTTGTTTTATTTCAAACCATGGTTTTTTATATTATTACTTTTTCCATTTAAACGAACAAAATAATTGAAATTACTTTTTATAAAAAGGCCAAGCAAGTTTCCTAGAAATAAAATCGCCGCTACAATCTTCGAGGATTAATGCTGGCCCAGATCTGGCTAGACTTACAATAAACCTATATCACAGTGATGTGATGTGCTAAGATTGGCCCAATGTATAGCCTAATCTGGATAGAATGTCAACGGAACAATTTTACATAGATACTTCCATTTTGAATGCCACCATTCGATCATGTATGGGCTGTTATTCGGTAATGCCGGAAGGTTATATATCGTGTCTCCAATAGCATGCTAGCTCTATCCCAGTGCTCCGCCGAACCCTAATATAATCGAAGACACTTTCATGGCATGCCTAATGTAAACATTTTTACATACATGGGCCCAGTTATTGTCCAGGCATCCTGGCCAACGCTGAGCTGCCGAGTGTCAGCCAGGCGTCGCATTTCTATGCCTGGGCCAAGCATTTTTGCCGAGTGTTTGCCAAGCAAGCTCGATGCTCAACCAGCGCTGGGTCGATGTTCAATTTTGACATGGGCCCAATCGCGGTGCAGGCATCGTAGCCAACACGGCAGGGTCTCAGTTTTGCACAGTGCAGTTCGACAGCGGGTCAGTCCGCCACTGTTCAATTCGACGAAGTGGGCAGTTCGCCACCAGGGCAAATCGACGGCCGTAGCAGTTCGACATTTCCCCGACGCTCGCGTATCCCCACTCTTCAGATTCGGGCCGGGCGATTCGCTGCCCTGTGTCAGTTCGCCACAGAGTCCTCCCTGCACAGCGTAGCGTGCTCAACTTACATTTCCTAGCGGCTGTACTTTTTTCGAATCACCCATACCCGGGAACGAGAAATATACGAGCAAAATGTTTTCGCATGTACCGACTACCCGCTCTGTCAGTTCTCTAGTTTATCGACTGATTCTGAATGGAAGTTTCACGAGCAACATTTTGTTATAACTTTATTCTTTAATAATGCCACGAACATATATTTAGTCTCTTAAAATTTTAATTCTTCCATAATTCGGGAAAAAGCGTCATTTTTGAGTACTTGAGAATAACGATAAGCAATACTAAGAGAACTGAAAACTTATATAATAATCGTGTAAAAGAAAAACTGGTGGCCTCGTACAGTTGGACAGTTTTTCGTTGCCGTTGAATATAGGATAATGTTCTTCAAGAGGATGTTTAATTTTGTTCTGAATTTCGTTTCTTGTGGCTCTTGGTTTATTCGTAAAAATCATCGTGCAAAGTCTAAATTTTATAATCAACTTTTTAATCATCAAAAATATCGCTGAAAAAAGCATATGCAGTTACAAGAAATTAATATCATGAAACGATTGGAAATAATATTGTTGTCAATATTCCTCATATATGTTCCATTCATTACAGATTGAAACGTCCACATTATTATTATCCATGTTGTTCAAATACTTAATGCCAAAGAACAGTGCATGTCGGATATATTTTTTTTTCATTAATGTGTGACATGTCGTCTACTATGTATGAAAAAATTGAATCATCGTATAACATGAATACGCTGTATTGAAAAGCGTAGAATCATTAAGGGAGGGGGGGGGGGGTGGGTGGAAGGTTAATTTGCTATAAAAAAGCATATTTTCGATATTTTTTGTTGACGTACTGTTTGTACATATTTATTTATATAATTAGTATAAAATAAAAGGACATTAGAAGAATATTCTGTGAAATTCTCGTTATTAATTGTGCAGAAATGAGCCAGTGACAGGAAATCTTCTCAGAGGCCACAAAAGTTACATTGCGGTGAACTGCATAACTCACCACTGGATCGCCCGAAAAAAAATTCAACAAGATCGTATTATTTAATAAGTTTCTTGAGGTAAGAGATCGCTTGAGTTTCGGCTTCGGTCCGGCCAGTGAACGACTTCCAAGGTTAACGATGGAAATAAGAAATTATGTTTCTTTTACGTTTCGGCCCTCTGGTTCGGGTCCTCTTCAGAATATGTATATTTAATTTTCCCTGTATAAACAGTGATACACAGTATTTTACAATTACGTAACATCTAGATGTTGTGTTATTTTGTGTGACAATCATATTGGTTCTGTTTTAACTATAATTATGTACATGAAGTATGGATGACGACTTTTATTGCGTTACTTAGTGTTATGTTTAAGTATAGGTGTGTAAAATGTACGGAGTGTGGAGAAAATATAAGAGTGCGATATGGTATTTTACTAACCTCGAGGTAGTGAAATTTCGGATCTTTTTTTAACACATGTTTGGAAAGAAGTTGTAACAAACAGAGACATTATGTGTGAATACAAATAATGTTCTGTGAAAGGTACTCAGTAGATGGAGTTAATATCGTTTATGGGCGATTTTATCTGATCTGTAATAGATAAGTAGTTATGGGTTAATTTATATGTATCACTATTGAGAATTTAGGTATAAGGATTTGATCTAATAAAAGTTTTAATGAGTAGTCAAGAACTCTGGTAATTACCGGTTGAGTTTGTTCTTAAGGGTGTGTTATCTTTCCAAAATGAGTGAAAAAAAAACTCGAATTATTTCATTGGTTCGTTACATTTTGCGTTGTGTAGCGGACAGGAGTTCGACAGAAACTAAGTGATATATTGTTTTCGGGTGGCGTATTCGAGTCTCTGTGCTATGAATTGGGGGAGAGATCGTGCTCGCAGTGACGTGTCAATGAGAATAAATTAGGTGCGCCAAGTTAGGGGTATTTAAAATTAGTTTGTGATGTCATTAAAATTAGCTTATCATGTCAAAATGTTAGTTCGTTTATCATGTCGATACTTATAAAATTGTTATGTGAGGTAAAATATGGTAGTGTGTTGATAATTATATAATAGAATTATAGATTGAGCTAAGATTTTTTATGTCAGTTCTAAAATTTATGGCGTTGGGGTGTGCTTTAATTTGTATCATTTCCATGATTAATCTTTTTTTGAGCCAACTCTCATTGTTTAGTATTTTTGTGTTATCGAATTGAAAGTCATGTTTATGTTCTATTGCATGTTGTGCTAAGGCTGTGTGTATTTCGGTAGTGTGTTTTATGCTATTTTTGTGTTCTTTTATTCGGGTTTCAAGATATCTTTTAGTTTGGCCTATGTAAGTGGCGTCGCAATCTTTGCAGTCGATTTTATACACGATGTTGGATATTCGATTACTGTTGATTTTGTCTTTCGTGGAGCCAATGATGGATGGAATATTGTGTTTATTGTTTGTAACTAATGTTATGTTGTATTGTTGGAAAAGACGGATTAGTTGGTGATGTATGTTTTTTGTGTAGGGGAGATTTATTATTCTAGAGGAGTCAAAACTATTGTTGTTCGTTTTTTGTTTGTTGATTATGGAAACTCGATGTTTTATTAATTTGTCTGTAAAGGAGGTTGGATAGCAATTTTTTGTCATTGTGTCGCAGATGAGTTGGAGATTTTCTTTATGAAATGAATGGTGAGATAGCTTTATTGCTCTGTCGATCAACATGTAGATTATGGCTTTTTTTGTGAGAGTGGGTGGTGTGAGTAGAAATTTATGAATCTGCCAGACCAAGTTGGTTTTCTATACCAATTTGTAATAATTGAATTTTGTTTACGGATTAGTAGTAAGTCAAGGAATGGGATTTTGTTGTCTATTACATTTTCCGATGTAAATTGTAGTTTTGGGTTATAGGCATTAAAAATCTTTTTGGTGGATTCTAGTTTGTTAGTTGGTAGAGCAATAATAATATCGTCGACGTATCTTTTATATAATGGCAATGAGAACTTTAATTTTTCTGGGCAACTTGTTTCAAGGTCGATCATGACTATGTTGGATAGTATTGGGGCTAGAGGTGATCCCATGGGTAATCCTGAGATTTGTTGGTAGATTTTGTCTTGGAATGTGAAAAAGGTTGAGAACATGATATATTCTATGGCTTTAATAATTTCGTGTAAGGGGAACGCATTTGAGAATAAGTTTGATCTTTTTTGTAGGCTGTGGATAACTAGTGGTAATGGAATGTTGGTGTAGAGAGAAACGACATCAAATGAGAATAGTTTATAGTTGAGTGGGATTGAGAGGTTGGAAAGTGAGTGTTTTAAGTGGAAGCTGTCTTTGACGTGTGAGTTGGTCGTACTGATTAGTTTAGAGAGTTTTGATTGAATGAATTCAGCTAATCTGTGTGTTGGGCTATTTATGGATGATACTATTGGACGAAGTGGATAGTTTATTTTGTGAATTTTTGGTAGGCAATAGAGACGGGATAAGTTGCAATTTTCAGCTTTTAAATATTTATATTTCGATTCATCTATGATTTTTAGGTATTTCCATCTAGAGAGAATGTTGTTGATACCTTTTTGTAGAGAATTGATGGGATTTTTGTTTGTTAGTTTGTAAATTGTAGAATCTGCAAGTAATTCATGGGTTTTTGTGATGTAATCTGATTTGTTTAGAATGACTGTTGTATTTCCTTTGTCTGCTCGTGTAACTAAGAGTTGAGGGTTGTTTTTCAAAAATAAAGATGTGTGTTTTATAATTTGGTTGGTGTTGGAGAATGATTTGGGGATATTTATTTTGTTTAAGATTTTGCTGAATCTGCTTCTAATTTCAATTTGTCTAGGCTTGTCAAGTAGAAAATCTAGTTTGGCTTCGATTTCTGATATAGATTTGTGGATGTGAGTTTTAATGTTTGAGAGTTTAAGGTAAGGGAAACAGAATTTTTCCCCTAGAGACAGGAAAGTGGAAATGTGTAGGGGAATGTCTATATTGGATAGATTTATGAGCCAGTCTTTATTTTTGTTCAATGTGGTTGTTGAGTTTATATTTTGCAAAGGATCGGTGGGAAGAATGTTATTTGTGTTATGTTGATTACTGGTGAGTGATGAATATAGAATGTTGTGATTTTGTGTTGTTTGATTAGTATTTTGACGATTTAAGTGATGTGTTTTGTTGTGGTCTAAATGTGTTTGTGATGATATTGTTTTTAAAAATTCCTCGTGGTTAAAAATGTGATGGTGTATGTTTTTGGTTCGTTGAAATCTGAGATTTTGTAGTTTTTTTTGGTGAACTTCATATGAGAGTTTTGATAATTTATTTAGTTTTGTTTGTTCTAAGGTGAAAAATCTTTCTTTAATATTGTTTGGAGTCTTGTTGATTGTTTTTGTGTTCTTTTCAATTTTTTTGTTCAATACTTTAATTCGAAAATTGAGATCGTCAATTTCTATATTTGATATAGCTTTGTGGAATTTGTGAGATGTCTTATTGAGTTTTATTTTACCTTTGTTATTGGAGATCTGAATATTAAAGTGTTTGTAAATACTGTGTATCACTGTTTATACAGGGAAAATTAAATATACATATTCTGAAGAGGACCCGAACCAGAGGGCCGAAACGTAAAAGAAACATAATTTCTTATTTCCATCGTTAACCTTGGAAGTCCTTCACTGGCCGGACCGAAGCCGAAACTCTAGCGATCTCTTATCACCTACACGGCCGCATACTTCTTTGATTCATTTCTTGAGGTAACGCTGTCGAGTTTTTATTTTTATTTTTATTTTTTTTCAATTTTTAGTCAGACTGAGAAGACAAAATAACGATTTTTCATTTAAAAAATTGGAACCCTTATTATTGCAAAATGAATTAAAATGATAAAAACAATCGACAGCGTTACCTCAAGAAACTTATTAACTAATACAATCTTCTTGGATTTTTTTCTCGGATGATCCAGTGATGAGTTATGCAGTTCACTGCAATTTTTTTGAGGTGTCTGCAAAGATGTGCTGTCAACGGCTCATTTCCGCATAATTATTAATGAAAATTTTACAGAATATTCTCCAAATGTCCTTATATTATATACTTCTTACACAAATAAATATATATCAACCGTGTCGTAAAAAAAATTATCGTAAATATGCTTTTTCGTAGCGAAATACCCCCCGCCCCCTCCATTTAACACGTCCAGCCACCCTGGCCACTCGAAAAATGGGTATTGTAACGAGTCCCTTTCCACTACCTATTTTTTTCATCTCCTTTGCTCTCTGTACCTCTGACTCACGGGCCTGCGTGCCTAATTTATCGCTTCCTGCCCCGCGGCTCCGCTCGACGCCGCGCTCCATTCTCCCGAGTCCCGAAGTGCATTTATTGTCGCCAGCATGGTAATCCCGCCAGCTGCGTGGCCTACGTGACTTTTCCCAAATTCCTTTCCCGCGACCCTTTTTATCGCTAGTTTCCCATGCACTCTGCACCTAACCAAACAACCGCCTTTCCCGGAATGCAGTCACACAACTCCGAAGTCCATTCTCCGCCGAAGGTTCCAGAGTCCTCTTCTAATCGCCCCGCCTAATCAGCCGCCTGCCTTTCCTGGAATTTAGTCACCCGTGTGCCTATTTTTCCCGCCGAACTTTCCAGACCCTTCCCAAATTCTTCCCCACCACGACCATTTTTCCCACCGTTCGACCCTTTAAGAACACCTCCCGCGATACACTCGCGGTATTCAATTCGTGACTCAGTCCCAGTGCAGAGCTGTTAATCCTCGTTGTTCAATTTCTGGTGTCAACCGCGTCTCTCGGGCCACGAACGCGCTTCGAAGCCGGACTGGCAGACTGTTTTGTAAACCGTGAAATAAAAAGGTTACCACAATTAAAACTCGTGTCATTTCTCGACATTACAAACTGGTGCTAAGTGTGGGGTGTGCCAGCCCAAAGTGTTAGAAGCTTGGACCGACCGACAACACCAAGAAGCAACAAGGACTCCAACAGCTCTGGACCATCAAGATAAAAAATCGGTGAGTAACCAATTTACTCAATATCGCCTACCTATCGAAATCGCGACGGACTCTGATACAAGCTCCGTAAACACCATGTCGCTCTCAAATGTAAACGAGACGCTCAAAAACGCGATAGGCAAAGTGTTCGACCGGCCGGGTGACAAAAACGGAGATGTGCGTGAAGAAACGGGACAATTTTCGCGACCGCCGAGTGTTTTATCGGACGAACAATTCGAGAAAATCACGCCTAAAGAGGCAATAGAACTAATAAAAGAATTCGACGGAAAAAATATCGGTGTCGAGGCGTTTATAGCATCAATCGAGGACGTGCGACCACAAGTAACGCGACAAGATTATCTCCGTCGGTTGATAATCGCAAAAAAAATCGTGGGTGACGCGGCGCGTGAAATTCAGGAGTACGAGGTCGACACGTACGACCGACTGTACGAGGGACTCCGCATCCTATTCGGGAATTTACAACCGGTCAGCGTCTTCCGCGATAAACGCTCGCGTACGTTCCAAGGGAGGAACGAAACCGTATCGAAATTCACGAACCGATTTCTGGAGGTCCAGAATCAAGTCTTGGCCGTGCTCGCAAACTCTACGCCAAATGAGAGTAAGCGGAAACTCATAATAGAATATGAGAGAGAGCAGGGCCTCGAACAGTACCTGCTAGGCCTCCGGAAAGAAATTTCCACCGAAGTGCGCGCACAGCGACCGGACAACATCCGAGCCGCCATCGCCAAGGCTCAAGCCGCAGAGGCTTATGACTACACGCGGGAAATGATGACCCGCAGCCTCAACATCGCCGACCGAAATCCCGGCAACGCCCCACGTCGACCGATGCCTCCGACTCCGAGACCAGGACCCTCACACTCATCCGGGACACCTCGACCACAGATTTCCTGCAACTACTGCAGAAGAATCGGGCACGTTGAACGGGATTGCCGCACCAAAATGGGTGACCTCCAAAATAGAGGCAACTCCGCCACCCAACAGTCGGGTTTTCGACGGGACCTGCCGCCACCTCGGCCCCCCTCTGCGAGTCAACCACCTACCTCCAGAGGAAACGACAGAAGTCGAAACGTCGGAGGGATCCCTCGCGTTAACACCGTTGGATGCGCGAAACGAGTTGTCAAACTCGCCATGCGGGACATCCGAGGACCAGGGAGATTTCTACTAGACACCGGAGCCGCTATCAGCCTCATCAAATTAGGAAGCCTCAAAGGTACGTCCCTGGTCGACAAAAATGTGAACACAGAGTTCAAGATGGGCAACGATCTACACAGATCGTTGTTCGTAACGCAACAAGAATTCGAGGGCCGAAGACAAATATTCCACGTCATCCCTGATGATTTCCCATTGGAAGAGGACGGTCTGATTGGCGTCCCTTTTATGGAGAAATATCAGACGTACATCGGCATCGGGAAAGACAATTTCCTGCAATTTGACGGAAAACGACTGAATTTCGAACCTCTATCCGTCACGGTCCCGGCGAGATCCATCCACTTTATCTCCGTGCCAACAAACATCGCGAATGGACCAGCGATAACCAGCGAAGAAAATTCAGAATCCATAGTACCTTGCGTGTTCGAAGCCAAGGACTATGAAGCCCGAGTGCCCGTAATAAACGACTCGGAAGAACCGAAACGGTTTATCGTGGATCTACTGCGTGGGCTACCTTTCGAGGAACCTACCCCTTCATCGGCGGAGGCGCGCCAAGACGCACCGGCGGACGCATTGACGATCCACCACATCCAAGAGCACAATTCGGCAGATAGAATCCGAACGCTCAAAGAAAACGTGCGGCTACAGCACGTGCCACTCGAGCTAGCGGAACCGGTGTGGGACATCGTATCGTCCTTCCCCGACGTGTTCGCTTTACCTGGCGACCCACTGCCAGGCACGAAAGCGGTCAAACACCGCATTATAACCAGCGATGACGTTCCGATTAACGTCAAGCAGTACCGATACCCTCCGGCACACAAAGAGGAAATTGACCGTCAAGTCAACGACATGCTCGAACAGAAACTGATCGAGCCCAGCGACTCACCATACAACGCCCCACTCTGGGTAGTACCAAAAAAATCTGACGCATCCGGGAAAAAGAAGTGGAGGATCGTCATCGATTTCAGGAAGCTAAATGAGAAGACTTCTCACGACGCCTACCCTCTTCCGTGTATCGACGAAATCCTGGATCAACTGGGGCGAGCCAAATACTTCTCCGCCTTCGATCTCGCATCCGGATTTCACCAAATACCGATGGACGAACGAGATAAGCAAAAGACAGCCTTCTCGACGCCATCAGGACATTTTCATTACAACCGGATGCCTTTCGGTCTTAAAAACGCACCTGCAACGTTCCAACGGATGATGAACAAGGCACTGCGTGGACTGATTGGTAACACGTGTTTTGTTTATCTCGACGACATAATAATCTACGGCAACACATTGGAGGAACACAACAGGAAACTACTGGATGTGTTGAAGCGCCTGCGCGAAGCAGACTTAAAACTGCAACCGGACAAGTGCGAATTCCTCCGACCAGAACTGGAATTCCTGGGACACGTGATATTCGAAGAAGGGGTAAAGCCAAATCCAAAGAAAATCGAGGCCGTGACGAATTTCCCAACACCGAAAGAGCCGAAACATATAAAACAGTTTCTTGGACTCGCGGGGTATTATCGCAAGTTCATTAAGGATTTTAGTAGAATTGCGAAACCCTTGACCGAGTTGTTGAAAAAAGATGCACCGTGGAACTGGAGTGGAAAGCAGGAACAGGCTTTTCAACTCCTACGTACCGCTCTGACGACCGCACCCGTCCTGCAATACCCGGATTTCACGAAAGAATTCGTACTGACCACCGACGCTAGCAACCACGCAATCGGTGCCGTCCTATCACAGGGACCGATCGGGAAGGACCGACCGGTTGCCTATGCCTCGCGCACTCTCAACAAGGCAGAGCAGCGCTACTCCACCACCGAGAGAGAGATGCTCGCGATTACCTGGGCAACAAAGCATTTCCGCCAGTACCTGTACGGAAAACAATTTAAAATCGTAACCGACCACAAGCCGCTGATTTGGATACTGAAGGCAACTGACCCTCCAACGAACAGCCGACTGATGCGTCTACGGATGAAAGTCGAAGAATACGAGTATGAGCCAATTTATAAAAAAGGCTCTCTCAACACGAACGCAGACGCTCTTTCTCGCATTTACGCCGTGACAACCCGAAG
This sequence comes from Ophion ellenae, assembly GCA_963210295.1. NCBI lineage: Eukaryota > Metazoa > Arthropoda > Insecta > Hymenoptera > Ichneumonidae > Ophion > Ophion ellenae. The sequence goes on from OY723388.1 coordinate 11,729,174, forward strand.
TCAACAGCGATCTCAAACGGAAGACAACACAGACGAAAAAGAAAACGTGGAGCACACGAACGACAACAACGACAATCCAGCGGAGGAGGAACAAGAAGAAGACTCAACAAGTGATCCACCACTGTACATCGAGTTTGAGCTGACCGAAAACGTTCCGGTAGTCCTCGAAATCAGTGAGGACGTTCCACCGAAGGACGTTCCCGCCATAAAAATAGTGGACGCCCCAAGCGACGCCGAGGATCAACTTTTCATCAATTTCTCCGAGGACGAAATCGACTGGTTCAACCGAATCACAGCCGCCTTAATGAAAGTGAAGACGACCACGAAAATTTGCCTCGGTTGTGATCACCTCCGCGCCCATCCGGGAATAAAGAACCGGATTAAACTGATGATTAATTTCATCTGGTCAACCAGAGAGGATCGCCCATTATTATACCTGTACGACAAGGATCTCCACGAGCCAGGTACAGAGGAAGAACGTCAACGCATTATTAAAGAACATCATGGGACGAAAGCCACTGGACACTTCGGGATAGCCAAGACTCTCGACCGCATCAAGGCCGTTGCTACATGGCCGAATATGCAGCGAGACGTCGAAGACTACATCCGAAGATGCGACACCTGCCAAAAAATCAAGTTGGTACGCGTGCGGCCTCAAGCCGAAGCCGTGATTACGGACACACCCGAACGACCGAACGACAAGATCGCATTGGACCTCGTGGGACCTATTCCCGAGTCTGCCGATGGGTACAAGTACATCATGTCAGTTCAGGACCAGCTGACAAAATATATCACGCTGATCCCACTAAAGACGCAAGATGCACAAGCTACCGTAAATGCACTCGTCGAACATTTCATCTACATCCACGGCGCACCAAAGAAAATTCTCACCGACGGAGGTCGCAACTTCATCAGCCAGACGTTTAAGCACTTGGAGAAACTCTTCAAAATCTCACACATGACCACGACTACGTTCCACCCGCAAAGCAACGGAAGTCTAGAGAGAGCCCACGGACCGATTAAGGAACAAATTAAGGCTCTCATTCACGACCACCGCGAAGATTGGGACAAGAAATTAAAATTCGTCTCCATGGCTTACAACACGGCGAAACAAGAAGGCATCGGACTCACACCTTTTGAGATGCAGTTCGGACGGAAACCGAACGTCCCGAACAGCATTCCCATTCATCGAACGAATGCCACCATCGACGAATACTTCGAGGGACTACGCGCGGACCACGAACGAATTCTGAAGAAAGGACGTGACCACCTGGTTGCAGCGAAGCAGCGTTACAAAGCCAACCAAGACGCTCACATCCATCGACCTGCTCCCATCTTCAACAAGGGTGACGAAGTTCTCGTTGCCCAGGAACGAGATAAATCCCCGCTGGCTCCAAAGTGGGAAGGCCCCGCGATAATACTCGAACGGACGTCCGATGTTAATTACGAGATTCTGCTTAGAAATAGAAAAAAATTAATCCATGTAAATAAGCTTAAGCCATATTTCAGAAACTAATTGCTTTTATGTTTAGGGACAAGATGTTGGCGTTTCTATTGTTGCTCGCGTCTACTTGCCTGGCCAATGAAGTTTTTCAAGTGGAGCCCATCTCTGGACCAGTCTATATGGAACATCTGGGCGACGTGGTAATGTTCCACAAGACCTGAACCGTAGTCAACCACGTCGACCTCACCGAGATCAACGTGCAACGAGACGAACTGTTCAGCATCGCTAACAAACTGTCAATAGTATGTAACGCTACTCAAGGCAAGACGAGGTGTCTCGAATCTATTACAATAGAAACTGTACGAAATAGATTGCTCCGCATCGAAGACCGTAGAGTCCGTTTAATGAACATAATTAACTACACCCCGCGCCTTAAAAGAGGAGTGTTCAATTTTATTGGCGATATCAGCAAAATTCTATTCGGTACACTGGGGAATTCAGACGCTGAATATTATAATAACGAGATCGATAAGATTCATGAAGACAACACGAAACTAGCTGCATTGATTCGTAACCAAACTACCATCGTTAAAGCTGTAATTTCGACCTTTTCGGAAGTCATAGAAAATTTACGTAAACAAAACGATCAAGACACCCAAACTCGATGACCTCTTGAGCAATCACTCCGTATCTCTGGACGATCTACAACTGACTACTTTAGGGAAACCCACACATGTTGACGTAACACAACTGAAAGTTCTCGGACAGACATTGGACGAAATATCAGAAGAAGCCGAAAAGATTGGACGCCACCGACGTAACAAGACCCTATTCGAAACCGCGTACGATGGACTGAAATACCTTGGTTATGCATGTATTTGTATTGTAGTTCTAATGTTAGCCCGTAAGATAGGTCTATGTACATGTCTAGGTAATCTGATAATGAGATTTTTCGCCTGTACATTCTCACCCTGCATTAATGTGTACAACAATTGTTTCCACACGAACACCACCGATCACGTCAACTACGAGTCCCGCTATCCGCCAGATGAACTCATAGCTTTAGCCAATTTAAGTCGACCTCTCGATACCCGTTCAACTGTAAGACACTCCACTAGACGTAATCCGCACTATCCTAAGGCGTAGAAAATCCATTTCCCGCTATATGGATTTTCTAAAATAAGGGGGGAGGTGTAACGAGTCCCTTTCCACTACCTATTTTTTTCATCTCCTTTGCTCTCTGTACCTCTGACTCACGGGCCTGCGTGCCTAATTTATCGCTTCCTGCCCCGCGGCTCCGCTCGACGCCGCGCTCCATTCTCCCGAGTGCCGAAGTGCATTTATTGTCGCCTGCATGGTAATCCCGCCAGCTGCGTGGCCTACGTGACTTTTCCCAAATTACTTTCCCGCGACCCTTTTTATCGCTAGTTTCCCATGCACTCTGCACCTAACCAAACAACCGCCTTTCCCGGAATGCAGTCACACAACTCCGAAGTCCATTCTCCGCCGAAGGTTCCAGAGTCCTCTTCTAATCGCCCCGCCTAATCAGCCGCCTGCCTTTCCTGGAATTTAGTCACCCGTGTGCCTATTTTTCCCGCCGAACTTTCCAGACCCTTCCCAAATTCTTCCCCACCACGACCATTTTTCCCACCGTTCGACCCTTTAAAAACACCTCCCGCGATACACTCGCGGTATTCAATTCGTGACTCAGTCCCAGTGCAGAGCTGTTTATCCTCGTTGTTCAATTTCTGGTGTCAACCGCGTCTCTCGGGCCACGAACGCGCTTCGAAGCCGGACTGGCAGACTGTTTTGTAAACCGTGAAATAAAAAGGTTACCACAATTAAAACTCGTGTCATTTCTCGACATTACAGTATTATTTTTTAAAAGTCATAAAGTCAACAGTATAAAACAATATATGTTAATTTTTTAACCTGAGGTGAAAATTGACCTAAGGTGAAAATGCCTCAAATAAATATTATTTTCAAGTATTATAGGACGAATATTATTATAAGATAAATTTCCGTTCCAGGCAAACAACGAAAAAGCATCTTCGTTGGCAGAATCCTGAAAAAAAAAGTTTTTTTTTTCATGTTGCCAAGTAACGAAGTAACTTGGCTCGGATCAGTACAGTAAATACTGAAGCGAAGGAACGGATTTATAAATAAAAGGATCATTGTCGAATTTTTGCCAATACTTGTGGTTTTATATATTTAACTCTTAAAAAAAATGCACAGCCGTTTCAGATATTTTTTTTTATGCTACAATTCACATCCAACATTAATGACTGTTCATATAAACATCTGTATAACTATTTTCAGTTCTGTCACAATTGACAAATATTATATATTAGATTCCTTTTTATCACATCACATTATTTATCACATGTTGAATGCATTGTTTTCACATATTCGCAGTCATTCAAGTGTACATGTTTTTACAACTAATTAATATTATAAACGTTCGTGTACATATTGGTGCATTTATATTTAGATACATTTTTTTGGGGTAAGTATTGCACAGTGATTTAAAGCGCTGTCCGCCGAGTAACAAAGGCCATAGCCGGGTTAGTAGGGAAAAATGGCCCCCGCATTTTTGCCATCGAAATTTGGAGTATATTCTGAGGTATAAAAAAAAAATTTCTGAAAATGTCATCCCCGTCCGCGCAATGGCTTTAGAAAAATGATTTTTTGTAATATAAAAAAAAAATCCGGAAACGGTTCAGTGGATCGATTTGATTTTTTTTGGTCCTTGTTACGACCAAACGTGTTATGAAATAAAATTATAGAACATCTTGCGAAAGATTAAGGTTAAAAAAAAAATTATGTTCCTTGTTTTATTTTTTTTACTAAATCTACTTGGGGTACAATAACGAATTTTTTTTCATGTAATCTATGGGCACCTCATTAGATTATATAATTTTTTTTTTTAATGATCGGTTTTGTACGCCACAGTGAAAAAAAACAGACTTTATTGATGTATTTTCGTTATATATCTATATAACTAAAATATATCAATAAAGTGTGTTTCTTTTTTTTTCACTGTGGCGTACCAAACCGATCATTTTGAAAAAAGTATATAATCTAATAAGGTGCCCAAAGATGATATGAAAAAAATTTCGTTAGTGTACCCCAAGTGGATTATAGTAAAAAATAATAAAACAAGGAACATTATTTTTTTTTCAAATCTTAATCTTTCGCAAAATGTTCTATCATTTTATTTCGTAACACGTTTGATTGGAACAAGTACCGACAAAAAAATCGAATTGATCCACCGAACCGTTTCAGGAATTTTTTTATATTTAAAAGAAAATTCATTTTTCTAAAACCATTGCGTTGACGGGGATGACATTTTCAGAAAATTTGTTTTTTTTTTCATACCTCAGAATATACTCCAAATTTCGCTGGAAAAAATGGGGGGGGGGGGCAATTTTTCCCTACTTACCCGGCTATGGCCTTTCATCCACGTCAACGTAATGGTTTTAGAAAAAGGAATTTTTTTTAAATGTAAAAAAATTCCGGAAACGGTTCAGTGGATCGATTTGAGTTTTTTTGGTACTTCATCCAATCAAACGTGTTACGAAATAAAATTATAGAACATCTTGCGAAAGATTAAGATTTGAAAAAAAAAAATAATGTTCCTTGTTTTATTATTTTTTACTATAATCCACTTGGGGTAGAACAACGGATTTTTTTTCATATAATCTTTGGGCACCTTATTAGATTATATACTTTTTTCAAAATGATCGGTTTGGTACGCCACAGTGAAAAAAAAGAAACACACTTTATTGATATATTTTAGTTATATAGATATATAACGAAAATACATCAATAAAGTCTGTTTTTTTTCACTGTGGCGTACAAAACCGATCATTAAAAAAAAAAATTATATAATCTAATGAGGTGCCCATAGATTACATGAAAAAAAATTCGTTATTGTACCCCAAGTGCATTTAGTAAAAAAAATAAAACAAGGAACATAATTTTTTTTTAAACCTTAATCTTTCGCAAGATGTTCTATAATTTTATTTCGTAACACGTTTGGTCGTAACAAGGACCAAAAAAAATCAAATCGATCCACTGAACCGTTTCCGGATTTTTTTTTTATATTACAAAAAATCATTTTTCTAAAGCCATTGCGTGGACGGGGATGACATTTTCAGAAATTTTTTTTTTTATACCTCAGAATATACTCCAAATTTCGATGGCAAAAATGCGGGGGCCATTTTTCCCTACTAACCCGGCTATGGCCTTTGTTACTCGGCGGACAGCGCTTTAAATCACTGTGCAATACTTACCCCAAAAAAATGTATCTAAATATAAATGCACCAATATGTACACGAACGATTATAATATTAGTTAGTTGTAAAAACATGTACACTTGAATGACTGCGAATATGTGAAAACAATGCATTCAACATGTGATAAATAATGTGATGTGATAAAAAGGAATCTAATATATAATATTTGTCAATTGTGACAGAACTGAAAATAGTTATACAGATGTTTATATGAACAGTCATTAATGTTGGATGTGAATTGTAGCATAAAAAAAAATATCTGAAACGGCTGTGCATTTTTTTAAGAGTTAAATATATAAAACCACAAGTATTGGCAAAAATTCGACAATGATCCTTTTATTTATAAATCCGTTCCTTCGCTTCAGTATTTACTGTACTGATCCGAGCCAAGTTACTTCGTTACTTGGCAACATGAAAAAAAAAACTTTTTTTTTCAGGATTCTGCCAACGAAGATGCTTTTTCGTTGTTTGCCTGGAACGGAAATTTATCTTATAATAATATTCGTCCTATAATACTTGAAAATAATATTTATTTGAGGCATTTTCACCTTAGGTCAATTTTCACCTCAGGTTAAAAAATTAACATATATTGTTTTATACTGTTGACTTTATGACTTTTAAAAAATAATACCCATTTTTCGAGTGGCCAGGGTGGCTAGACGTGTTAAGGGGCGGGGGCGGGGGGTATTTCGCTACGAAAAAGCATATTTACGATAATTTTTTTTACGACACGGTTGATATATATTTATTTGTGTAAGAAGTATATAATATAAGGACATTTGAAGAATATTCTGTAAAATTTTCATTAATAATTATGCGGAAATGAGCCGTTGACAGCACATCTTTGCAGACACCTCAAAAAAATTGCAGTGAACTGCATAACTCATCACTGGATCATCCGAGAAAAAAATCCAAGAAGATTGTATTAGTTAATAAGTTTCTTGAGGTAACGCTGTCGATTGTTTTTATCATTTTAATTCATTTTGCAATAATAAGGGTTCCAATTTTTTAAATGGAAAATCGTTATTTTGTCTTCTCAGTCTGACTAAAAATTGAAAAGAAATAAAAATAAAAATAAAAACTCGACAGCGTTACCTCAAGAAACTTATTAAATAATACGATCTTGTTGAATTTTTTTTCGGGCGATCCGGTGGTGAGTTATGCAGTTCACCGCAATGTAACTTTTGTGGCCTCTGAGAAGATTTCCTGTCACTGGCTCATTTCTGCACAATTAATAACGAGAATTTCACAGAATATTCTTCTAATGTCCTTTTATTTTATACTAATTATATAAATAAATATGTACAAACAGTACGTCAACAAAAAATATCGAAAATATGCTTTTTTATAGCAAATTAACCTTCCACCCACCCCCCCCCCCCCTCCCTTAATGATTCTACGCTTTTCAATACAGCGTATTCATGTTATACGATGATTCAATTTTCTCATACATAGTAGACGACATGTCACACATTAATGAAAAAAAATATATCCGACATGCACTGTTCTTTGGCATTAAGTATTTGAACAACATGGATAATAATAATGTGGACGTTTCAATCTGTAATGAAAGGAACATATATGAGGAATATTGACAACAATATTATTTCCAATCGTTTCATGATATTAATTTCTTGTAACTGCATATGCTTTTTTCAGCGATATTTTTGATTATTAAAAAGTTGATTATAAAATTTAGACTTTGCACGATGATTTTTACGAATAAACCAAGAGCCACAAGAAACGAAATTCAGAACAAAATTAAACATCCTCTTGAAGAACATTATCCCATATTCAACGGCAACGAAAAACTGTCCAACTGTACGAGGCCACCAGTTTTTCTTTTACACGATTATTATATAAGTTTTCAGTTCTCTTAGTATTGCTTATCGTTATTCTCAAGTACTCAAAAATGACGCTTTTTCCCGAATTATGGAAGAATTAAAATTTTAAGAGACTAAATATATGTTCGTGGCATTATTAAAGAATAAAGTTATAACAAAATGTTGCTCGTGAAACTTCCATTCAGAATCAGTCGATAAACTAGAGAACTGACAGAGCGGGTAGTCGGTACATGCGAAAACATTTTGCTCGTATATTTCTCGTTCCCGGGTATGGGTGATTCGAAAAAAGTACAGCCGCTAGGAAATGTAAGTTGAGCACGCTACGCTGTGCAGGGAGGACTCTGTGGCGAACTGACACAGGGCAGCGAATCGCCCGGCCCGAATCTGAAGAGTGGGGATACGCGAGCGTCGGGGAAATGTCGAACTGCTACGGCCGTCGATTTGCCCCGGTGGCGAACTGCCCACTTCGTCGAATTGAACAGTGGCGGACTGACCCGGTGTCGAACTGCACTGTGCAGAACTGAGACCCTGCCGCCAACACTCGGCTGCCGAGTGTCAGCCAGGCTTGGGCCAAGCATTTTTGCCGAGCGTCGGCCAAGCAAGTTCGGTACTCAACCAGCACTGGGTCGATGGTCAATTTCGACATGGGCCCAGTCGCGGTCCAGGCATCGTAGCCAACACTTGGCTGCCGAGTGTCAGCTAGGCGTCACATTTCAAGGCCTGGGCCAAGCATTTTTGCCGAGCGTCGGCCAAGCAAGTTCGGTACTCAGCCAGCGCTGGGCCGATGGTCAATTTCTACTTGGGCAAATTGAAGTTAGAAGTCTCCAGTTTCGAGATCTGTAGGTCAAATATTTGTATCCATGAACGTTTCTGAGTTAACTCAAAGAGATCACAAAAGAAAAATTTAAACATTTTTGCCCATTTTGGAAGAGGTGAACGGGCTTGGGTAATTTTTTTTAGCAATGTAAGTATTATGCACGTTTAGTTGGATTCTTTCGCTTCAATTTGGGGGTTTCTGAGCTTTGTACGATGATTTTTCGCTGAGTTATCGTCGTTCGAAGCGGAAAAAAACTTTTTGGCTTTGATCATTCATTACTCGGGAACTAATGATCGTACGAAAAATATACGGAGGGTTTTGAATACATCAAAGTATCCTCTAAAAGGTGTAATTAGTGTGTTTTCATAAACAATTTTTTGCCAGTATGAAAACCTTGAATGAAAAACAGGTGAAAAATCGCGTTTCCACGGAGTTTCACTAAACTTGAGATAACTCAAGGAATAACGAATAAACTGAAGATAGATTTGGTTTTTTTCTAACCTCAAAGTATCCTAAAGAAGCCCTCAAGTATTCAAACTGCTGCTATTTTTCTTTCACTGTGATCCAAACGATTGAAATATTCACTATTGCGAAAAACGAATTAAAGGATACTTTTTTGACCTTTTACTCATTTCTTTAAATTGGAGATATTTTTCGCAAGAATCAATATTCTTTTCATAAATCAATGTGTTACATGGAAGAAAATCGAAAAATAATTTGTTTAAATGTTCTTTGATAACCAAATTGTTAAATTTCATCTGTACAATATTGACAAAGTACACAGTCATTAAAAAAATCGTTCGTTTTTTAAGATAATGTCATTTTTTTACCACCGAAATTAGCATTATCCAAAGCGTACCACGTAGAGGTTGTGCGGATGGATTTACGCTTCTTTGTGTGTATGTGTGTGTGCACAAACGCTTTGGACCTAGGCTTTGACCTACAGATCTCGAAAGTAGAGACTTCCAGCTTCAATTTGCTTTTTTTTTTATTGCTCTGCTACCATTATTTGCCGAGTTATAGCCTTCTGAGAATCACCTAAAAACATCAAGATTTTTTTCTGATCCTCTAATTGTTGTGCCTACTGTATAATGATGGTACCAATTTTGTGTTATAACAGTAATATGATTTCTTAAACAGAAATACATTTTTTTATTGTTCGTACGGTTTAACAATGTTGTTTACAACATTTATAGTAAACTTGCCTGGCTATTTTATAAAAAGTTATTCACTTTTTCTGTCCATTTAAATTAAAACATATAATAAAACCATTGTTCAAATAAAAATTCAGAATATTGTTGGAAATCACAGTTTTAATATGGTAAAACAAGCGATAATGTTTGGGGGGGGGGGGGAGGGGAGCACTTTTTTAAATTACTTCCCGTTCTTTTTTTACTTTTTCAAAGTTTTTAAAAGACATTTCATATCTTTTTGAAAAGAAAAAAAAAAACCCTTTTTATACATCGTCCGGCTGCACTGTCGCATTTATTCTTTGCTATAGCGTACTGCACGTTCGTGCCGATAGCGTGTTCGCTGCCACTGTTTCCGTTTGTCTTACTACAGTTTGTTATTATTTGTACTAATAAACGACTATTGATTGAAAGCAGTGTTGCTCGTGCTTTAGTCTTCCGAAAACTGTAACCAATATTATTGAAGCTGATATTATAATTTGTGTAATAGAAACAACGTCCGAAAGTATATATGATATTTTTCAGATTTCGGCCTGCAGCATATCATGATGCCATACAAGAAATCAGACGTTCTGTTCATGGCAATCCGTTGCCAAGTCCAAGAGACATTTCAAATATTATTCATGAGGATAAGAATATACCTTTGGATACAGTGTCACATATGCTTATGCAATGGGGCCAATTTGTCGACCACGATATTGCGGGTAAGGTGAGAAGGAGCTTAAAGAGTTGTGTGTATAGGAAAAGACCCCGAATCCATTGTTTTCGAACCTGCAGTGATAAACTGGGGTGACCGGCGACCTAAATTTATCTTCAATTGGTATTTTCGCAACTAAATGGACAAATTTGAACGATATACGACTAAAAATATTTTTTATCATGAACTTGAAAATTCTGCAATTACCCGCTTACCTCCTATTACGAAACGGGTATACATAGCATTATCTCAAATTAATTACAAGCTAATTCATCGCGCTGCGAGTTAAGATATGTGACATTGAATTTTTTTGTTTACATGTACGTTAATGCAGTATACTGCTGGTCCAAATTTCAATGTCACGTTTCACGTCCGAAAAATTGTATATATTTAATATAAAGCACGTTATAATTTACCAAATTGTATAGATGCCATTACCGAAACTACGCATTCACCGAAGATTGAAGAAGAATATTAAGATTTAAATGTTGCATATTGTGTCTTAACGATTAATCATGCTTGATCCAATACTTACAGCAGTCCTTGACAGCATACGAACAAGGCGGATGTTGGCACACTTCACATTCCACCTGATATACTTACCCTTTCCTTTTCTCAACGTCAGTTTCCACGTATCATTGGCAACTGCAATATTTAACTACAATCTTTAATATTCAGTAGTGATATGTTGCAGTATATTTGTCGTTGTCGCTTAATTTGGAGCGATTGTTTTTAGCGTTATCGAACTTTACTATGGGGAGTTTTAGGTCATACCATGGATGGACCTACGTCCATCATCAGGGATATATCCGTATAGTAAACACTCATTTTCAGTGGTAGGGTACTTAGATTCGGCACCTCTTACAGGGCTCTTCAAGCACATAAGGAAATATTCCTTAACCCTAGTTTTTTGTGTTAATATGCCTCCGAGGAAAGTGCCACTACCATGACAGATAAACGAATGCGTCCGTTGGTGGCGGAACTAATGTTTTTCTACATCCCGCGAGTTTGAGGGTCACTTCCAAAACCCGAGATCAGAGATTTGAGATCTGTGTCAAAATGATTTGACACCTGAATTTTTCGACTTAGGAACTATAACTTAATTTTATTGACTGGAATGGGGTAAGCTTATTACAAATTAGTTGCTTTTGCGTTAGTACCGAACCCTCCAAATAGCCATACAAGGTGTGCTTGGATTTATTATATACAGGGTGTCCCTCTTATCTCTGCCACCCGAAATAACTCGGTAATTATCGACGTCACAAAAAAAATGGTCCAGACAAAGGTTATACGGTTTGGGGGCCATCAAATGCGACCATTTTTCCTTTATTTCGATGGAGGCGCTGACGCACAGTAAAGGTCGGCCCCGCTTTTTAAAATGGAATGGTACATTTTTTTCAAGCATCTTATGGGTGCTCCATAGGGTCAAGTCGCATAAAAAACAAGAGGAGGTCAAAATCATTCAAGGTCATTCAAGGTCAGTATCGATTATACAAATCTAAATATCTCGGATCACTACCAAATATTTGGTAGTGGTCCGAGATATTGAGATTTGTATTTCATTTTAATAGGTGTTCGATACTGACCTTGAACGACTTCGACCCCCTAATGTTTTGTATGCGGCTTGAGGTGCTTCACAAGATGGTTGAAAAAATGTGGCCTTCACTGACCTCCACTGTGCGTCAGGGCCTCCGCCGTAATAAAAAAATGGTCCCATTTGATAGCAAAACAATGTTCCAGACAAAAGTTGTACGGTGTGAAGGGTCACCCGTACAACTGTTGTCCTCTGCCTTAAAAAGACGGCGTCCCTCATATGATTTGTTTATTTCGGCGAACCGGCTTACATTTTGTTTCTTTATAATGTTTCTCTCTCGTATAAGCGTTTTACCAAATTGCTAACAGTGCTTTGCTTGAGTGTATCCATTCGGCCTAGTCCGGCACCGTGTCTTTTCCCACATTTGTTTCGGTAATAATATTAGGTGGTTGCATTGCAACCCGGTGTTCGGCTGTAAGTTTCTTTAGGTGTTTTCTACTTCAGTACGAACAGATGTAACTTGCATTAGCTTGGAAGATGGTCCTGCGTCACTAAGTCCTAGCTATAAAAAAAACACCGTATTTAGTTGTGTTTTTTATACCTTACTTTGATTTGAAAAAAAGTGCAGCCGACATTTGAAGACTGCTAACACCCAAAACTGACAATTATAACTCTTACAAGGCCAGGTCGGGCGAAAAAAGTAAAGATGCTGAACTGTAAAATTTGCTGGATGAAGAGTCTATCCAAACACGTGAAGAATTGGGTAAATAGCTCAATATTAACAACACAACAGTACTCCAACTTTTGCATGCCTTGAGGAAGATACAGAAACGAGGAAAATGGCTGCCACACGGTCTGAGCGAGCCATGTTATGTATCGGGTGGGATATGGAGGGAGTAGTATTTTATGAGCTCTTGAAACCCAAGGGAACGGTCACTGTCGAGCATTACTAACAGTGGTTGAAGTGTTTGAACAGTAGTATAATTGGAAGAAGGCCATCATAGCATCAAATCGCTGAAACGTGATTCTGCTGTACGATAACTCCCAGCTGGACGTTGCATTGACGATGAATGAACAGCAAGGGAACTGAAATGGGAGGTCCTCCCTCAAAGCGTATAACACGCCTTAGAATATATACATTTCCGTAATTGCGTTACAAAATGAATCCATGAGTGGATAACGTGAAACAATAGAGCAGTTTCCCGACGGATTCATCTTTGGCCAGGGAGGTGGGAGAAAGTAGTATGATCCAAGGGAAAATACTTTGATTACTGCAATCCAACAAGTTTTTCACAATGTAAATGGTTAAGAAATAATAGAAAACAGTGGGATTCAATGCAACCATCTAATAAGAAACCATTACATCCGCCACCTCAGTCAAATATCGTCCTACCAACAGCTAAAGAGCATAGGGTAACTTTTATAAGGTGGGCATGCATTTTTTAAGGGTCTTGCGCGGTGATTTTGCGACTGAAAAAAATGTGCTTTTTAATGGGTTTTCAAGCTCCCTTTGAAAAAAAATATATCGTATTTTTGTCATGAACAGTATTTGCCAGAGAAAATAACGTATTCTGGAAAAAAGTGAAAATTCCATTCTGCGTGCAGGAGAATGAAGTTTGGAAAATTGCGAATACGGAACACTCCCGAAAAACTTTATTTGCGCCCCCCGTCGTGGAGAAAAAATTATCAAACATACGATTTGAAGTCGATAGATCGGAATTTAATCAGTGGAACAAATGAGCTATATCAGACACGGGCGCGCTATAGGAAGTGCTAGTCTGCTGACGTCACAGCTGCAACTTCCGAATGTTCGGCTGTCACAGTAAGTTGGTCCTATGACACGCGGTCGAACAGAGGGATCTGAATGTGTCCCTATCCGAGAACGATATTGAAAAGAATGTCAATTTCGAAAATGTTCGAGGATTCGCTAATAACTTTGAGAATAAATAATTCCAGCAATAAATTTTATAGTAAATTGGCGTGAAATTATTATTTTGTACCAGATACTTCGAGTATTTTTGTTTTTTAATGTTGCATAAATAACCTGAACATTCTGAGTTGAATAATTTTAAAATCGTATATTCTAAATATAAAAATAAAGGGGGTCGAGAAAAATTTACGAGACGCTATAGGCATATTAAATCTTGAAAAGGGTAATACTGAGACGCTGAAAATTTTCTGTACTGCCCACCCAAAGTTCCGACTACGAGGAAGTCGCAACTTCTCTGATGTCGATTGACACTCACCTGAAGCATCCTCGGGAACACATTGCATTCTAGGTGCATCGTGATAAACGGTGCATAACATATCATAAAGAATATATTTTTTACTACGGGGGTCGTCATTAATCACGTGAGGTTTTTAAGGCCACTTTTAGAGCCCCTCCTCGCCCATGGAGATATGTGGTGAGGTTCTTGGCTAAACCCCCCCCCCCCCCCCCCCAACAACATGTGTATTTTTTTAATAAGTAATGTCAGACAGAAGTGTCAGAGAGTGCGGTATCGTATTATGAAAAACGAAATAATAGTACAGTCGTGCTGTCGCCAAAAAACCCCGTATTCGGAAAAAATTAGAAGAAGGCCAGTTTTTTAACAGATCATTCGGGAGGTGCCGCAGGTGCTAAATCCAAGTTTGCCCAAAAATCAGGGTGTAGAGGTTTTTTTAGGGGATGACCGGGTTTTTGCGGGGGGGGGGGGATGAGAGTTGATCAATGCCAAACTACAACCCCTACGAGGTCGACGCCGCGAGACAAAATGTTCAGAAAAATCGGGGCTTTATTTTTGTTCACAGCGTCAAAGTCAGGGAAGCTCATTTTGGGGGTGAATCAGTGGGCTGAAATTTTGAAAGGTCAGTTTTAATCCAATAACTCTTTGGGAAAAATTCGTACAATTTTTGTTTAAATGGAAATCTTGTAGCCCTTGAAAAGACGCGTCGATCGAGTATTTCATCATCCCTCTCCGATAATATCTTCACCCCTAAAAAAATTGTTGAGATATTTTAAAAAATTCGTTTATTGTATAACTAAAAAACAATTGAATTTTCGAGTATGGTTAAAATGTATGAAATGTAGAAAATAATCTTCGTTATATTTTCGTTTCGATGGACCACCCTCGAATTTTGCTTTTTCCAACGCCTCTCGGGGGTTGAAAATTCAAAATGAAATTCTGGGAAAACTATTGACCGTATGAATTTACCGCCGTGAAACGATTTGTAGCCTGAACCTTCCGCTACATGTTTGTCCACAGCGCCAAACTCGTATCTCTTCATTTTCGATTTCTAAAAGTGGGGGAACGTACCAAAAATCTATATTTTGAGAATAACTGTTCGAGAAATTTGTTTCGAACTCCATTCAAATGAAAAAGTTGTAGCCCTCAAAAATACGCGTCGATTGGGTATAAAATAATCTCTTAACTTCAAAAGTACCTCCTCCCATAACGAATGACGAAATACTCTGAAAGTTTTGTTTTCGTGATTACTCAAAAACGGGTAATTTTACCGGTGCCGTTAGAATGTACGAAATGCAGGGATTGATATTCTCTACATTTTCAGTTATATAAATAATCCTCGAATTTTGCCAAATTTTCATCCGTTACCGAAGATAAAAGTATTTTAATCTTTTGCCGGATAAGTTTTGACTGTATGAACATTTTTTTGTCTCACGGCGCCGAGCTCCTAGGGTTTTCTGTTTGGCATCAATCCACCCCCATCCCCCTTCATCGCCTAAAAAAAACCTAAGCCCTAATTTTTAGGAAAACTTGGATTTAGCACCCCCGGAACTTAAAAATAATCTGTCAAAAAACTAGCCTTCCTTTAATTTTTTATGATTTCAATAAACAGCACGACTGTACTGAGTATATCGTCAGTATATTTAAATAGCATTATCCGCGCAATAACACAAAACGTACACGTGATATGTCACAACACCCCCTCCCCGCCCCCTACCCCTAACGTGATCAATCGTGATGTTATCCAACCCCCCCTCCCCCTATTTGAGCCTTACGTGATTAAGGGGTTAGGCCACTGTAGGGGTCGAAAAAATAGGCTTTTTGGGGATTTTTTTCTTCAGAAAAACTACAAAATAAATCGAGATTACAAAAAAGGGTGTTTATCATACATATCAGTGACTGCATACAATGCTTTTTTTGAAGCGATTTATTTCAAAATGGCGGCTGTGTAACATTTATCTCAAAACTGCGTTTTTCAAGTTGGCCGGAAACATAACTCGGACAATTTTCAACCGATTCACTTGAAATGTTGAATATATCTTGAAAAATACATTGTTTATGGAAGAACGTAGGGCTTTTTTTTGATTGCATAGTTAATTTGTTATTAACAATTATCGGACGAAATTTTTCACTTTCCAAAAATTTGCCTTTCCAAAAATGTTTTGATAAAGTTCATAGTTTTCAAGTGAGAACATCATTTTCAATTATTTCAGATGTATCCAGGATTTGTATGTGTGTGTGTGTGTGTGTGTGTGTGCGTTTTTATACCCATCGTGATCAAAGTTCGTCAAGGATTTGAAGAAACACGTTTTTGGGCCTCAAAATGGCACAAACGCTATTAAAATGGAAAAAAACTATTTTTCATCGATTTTTCTCCAAAATTTTCTCATGAAATATCGTCCAAATTTGAAAACAAAAAAAACCAAAAAAAAACCAAAATTTTCAACAAAAAAATTTGATTCTTTTTTTGTTCAAGTGGTCATACATTCGAAAATACAACATTGAGCGGCTTGCCGTGAGACATTTAGTCTAATGGTCCCTACCACCGGCATTTGCGTTAGCCAAAGCGTAGGAGGTTGCATGGCTGAGTCTGTTGCAGACCATTCGCGTTACCCAGAATACACCACGTGGAGGTTGTCTGTCTAGCATTCCTGGCCCTGAGAAGGGCCGTTTTGTGTGTGTGTGTGTGTGTGTGGGCGCGCGTGCGTGTATGTGTGTGGGTGTGTCTGCGTGTGTGTGTGTGTGTGTGTGTGTGCATGTGCGAGCGTATGGATCACTCACAAGGATTAGGTCTCTGCGGTTCGTAACTACCGCAGTATTTTTTTACTCCAAACCCTCCTTGTAAGTGTACTCTGATCCCTTTCTATAAATGTTCAAATATCCCTCCATTCATGTTTAAACATGCCTGAACTCTTCTCGCGAAACCGTCCACTGTGCGCAGAAGAACATCTCTCGGGATTGCACGGCAGGCAGCTCCTATCCGCTCCTTCATATTCTCCCGTGTTGTTGGAGCTTGACGGTAGACGGCATCTTTTAAGTACCCCCACAAAAAAAAATCAGGAGATGTAAGATCCGGTGACCTTGGAGGCCAATTTATAGGACCGTCGCGACCAATCCACCGTTGACCGAATGTTGCATCCAGATGATTTCGAACAACACGAGCCCAGTGAGTTGGTGCACCATCTTGCTGGAACCACATCTGTTGACGTGTTTCCAAATCCATATCTTCTAGCAAAAGGGGCAGTTTATTTTCCAAAAAATCGAGGTAACGGACAGTGTTCACACTTCCTTCGAAGAAATGGGGACCTATTATTTGCCCGTCAACAATACCACACCAAACGTTTAAACTCCATCGATGCTGGTGATCGATCTGTCTCAACCAATGTGGGTTCTGATCGGACCAGTATCGGAAGTTCCAACGGTTCACTTGACCGCGGCTGTTAAATGTGGATTCGTCGGTGAACATAACGTACCGAAAAAAGTTTCTAGATCGCTCGATTTGTCTCAACGCCCACCGACAAAACGCCACCCTTCGCAACGGATCATGATTAGGAGTGTCTTGGTGGAATTGTACCCGGTACGGGTGAAGTTTAGCACCTCTTAATACTCGGTGCACTGTGGATCTGGCAAACCCCAATCGTTCCGAGATCGCTCGAACACTCAAATGAGGATCAATTGCTATCATGGCTAAAATAGCCATGTTTCGAGCCTCATGCAAGTCACCAAAATCGTTGACGTTTTGGTAACGTCGACGGTGGCGGATCATCCGACCTGCCCTGGCTCGCCGTTCGATGGTTCGGATTGTCTGACGTGATGGGTGACGGCGATGAGGATATTCGCGTTGATACAAATTTTCGGCGCGTAAGTAATTGCCCCGGCATCTCCCTAAAATGAGGAGCATATCAACAATTTCGTTGAGTCTAAAATCCGCCATTGTTGCTCAATCTCAGAATTTTTCTCTGATTTAAGAACGGTGGAATTTCAAAAAATGTTGTTTTTCCTTCTACGTAATGTCTCAAAAGTACAAAAGAGCGTAAGAGAACTCCGCAAAGTCAGACTATGTCAGTAGTACTAATCATGTTTTCTTCAATTCCGCTTACCTTTCAGATCTTAATATTAAAAAACGTAATCGCGAGAAGAGTTCGGGCATGTTTAAACATGAATGGAGGGATATTTGAACATCTCTAGAAAGGGATCACAATACACTTACAAGGAGGGTTTGGAGTAAAAAAATACTACGGTAGTTACGAACCGCAGAGACCTAATCCTTGTGAGTGTTCCACACGCACGCACATGCACACACACACACACACACACACACACACACACACACACACACACACACACACACACACACACACACACACACACACACACACACACACACACACACACACACACACCACACACACACACACACACACACACACACACACGCAATTCCTGGATACATCTGAAATAATTGAAAATGATGTTCTCACTTGAAAACTATGAACTTTATCAAAAAAAATTTTCAACAAAAGTTTTTAGTTTTCAGCTGACAAATTTTTTTGAATTTTGGCTCCTCAAATAAATTTTTTTCCAACGTCCCCCTTCAACCCCTAGAAGTTTTGTTCCACACAAGAGTTCGTCCGAGCAATATTTTTCGAGAAAATTCAGGTGTAAGATTAAAATGGGATACCTTGTATATTCAACATTTTCCGTTATGAGTTGATTCCGGCCAACTTAAAAAATGCAGTTTTGAGATAAACGCTGCACAGTCGCCAATTTGAAATTAATCGCTTCAAAAAAACTAATATATACAGTCACTGATATGTATGATAAACACCCTTTTTTGTAATCTCGATTTATTTTGTAGTTTTTCTAAAAAAAATCCCCAAAAAGCTTATTTTTTCTGCCTCTAGAGTGGCCTAAGGCATTATGGACGACACGTATAAATTGTACGTTTTTGTATATTATATATATATTTACCTAAAGTAAACAATAGAAATTGTTCGTTCTGAAATAGCTTATTAAAATGGTTTTAGTATTTTACTTGCTTCTTTTTGTTGAAAAAAAAAGAGAGCAGAAGGGGGGGCGGGCTTCGTGTCACGTAATTTTCAGGAGCGGCAGGAGGGGGGGCACTGGCACACGTCGCGAAATGTCACAGAGTGGGGAGGGGGGTCGACTATCGATAAAATTTGTGTCACGTGTTTTATGAATGGCCCCTTACAGGATTTTAAGATAATTTATAAAACAGTAAAAAAACAAAAATACTCATAGGATTTGGTATAAATTAATAATTTCACGCGAAATTACTTTAAACTCTAGTGTTAGGATTATTTATTCCAAAAGTTGTTAGCGAATCGCATATGATTTAAAATATTATTTGCGGAGCATGGAATCCTGGAACATTTTCGAAATGGACACTATTTTTAATAAAGTTCACAATCGATCGATTGAGTTCAATCGGTTATCTTAACCCTCAATCGGTGAAGGTATTTGAGGCATCATAATCCCGTGAACCTGGGTCGTTTTCGTTTTTGCACTACCAAACCAACAATTGTCAATGAAAAACATCTGAAAAAATGCATGGTCGATCTTTAGGCCGTACCTCTCAAGGGAAAATGGGGTGCTTTTCTTTCTTATGTTTAATATTTTTTTAAATTAAATATCAACCAACCTGCGAAGAAAATGATCTTGGGCAGGACAAAAACGACCCGGGTTCGCGAAATGCGGGTTAACATTCTCTACACACGCGGTCAGATTGGATCGAGAAGTCTGACGATGGTGCGAGAACGACGGTAGGAGCATTGTTTATTTAACAAAGATAAAATCGGTGCTCGGAATGGTTCTCGGAGCCTCGATCGGACATTCCCGATATTACTGCCCCGAATTCGTCTCCGATTTTATCTCACTTCCGGTCAGATTGGGTAAGGAAGTCTGTCGATGGTGCGAGAACAACGGTAAGAGCATTGTTTATTTAACAAAGATAAAATCGGTGCTCGGAATAGTTCTCGGGGCCTCGATCGGACATTTCCGATATTACTGCCCCGAATTCGTCTCCGATTTGATCTTATTTCCGGTCAGATTGGGTCGAGAAGTCTGACGATGGTGCGCGATCGACGGTAGGAGCAGTGTTTATTTAACAAAGATAAAATCGGTGCTCGGAATGGTTCTCGGGGCCTCGATCGGACATTCCCGATATTACTGTGTCACATACTTGCGTAACTGCATCCCCGCGAAATAGTTTGCGCCACGTGCCAGAAAAATTCTGCTAAAGATGAAAAGAGTGATCTCGATACATATTCCTCAGCCAAACCAGACTGAACACTCCATATTTCCCCTTACACAAAAAATTTTTGAAACAGGGAGTTCAAGATTCCAAGACTGGCCAACACATTGCGACCATGCACGAAGAGTGTATCGCATAACCCAGCCGAAGATCTTGGTCGTGAAAATTTGAAAATACGCGACTTCACAGCACAAGACTTGGACGAACGAACCGGCCTAATCCTATGCATGCACAAAAAAATATATTCTTCCAAAACAAGGGGCTCTGACTCTTGCAGTAATAAAATTATATGACATAAGCCACGCGTTTTCCCAGGCTGGCCAACTAGCTCCTTCTCTCTCGCGTGGCGCATTCCGTCATGAACAAGGCCCTATTTGTCTCCACTCGGTTTCCCTATATACTCGATCTCGATTATATACGCCCTTACCCAATAATACACCGACAACTCGTTCTCGCTTCCTTCTTCCGGCCAACCACACGAATCAGGCCATGTTTTATGTCCGGACCACCAATCCAAAAAAACTACGTCACCTAAGTTTCACTCTCCCAAAGATTTCTTCCTCCAAAAATGTATCCCACCCTGATTTCTGGTACTCCGAAAGAGTTCTCCTCGCATCAGTCTCCAATTAGAATCCACCGAGCTCAGACCTAGAGTTCTCTTACCGATATTCATCGCGTCAAACCTTTGTTCTTTTTTTTAACGCGAACGTTGTCATACGATTCAAACTTAGAACATTTTGTACTTCGGAACTTCTGTAACAGTTACGCAATAATAATAAGAACCTTGGCGTTGGATTCGTTACGCGATAACCATAAGAACCTTGGCGTTGTATTCCGCGCATTACTTTATTGTACATTCCATTCTCGATCCGTGAAACTCACAGATATTAGAATCTGTGTCGTCAAACATCTGGATCCATTTCACTCACACACATACCATCTGCGAGCGCTTCTGGGCGTCCGGCGCAGGGCTCTTAGTTTTACGACCGCTACCTGACACCAAAGCGACTGGGTCATCACCGCGGCGCACCAATGTAAGCGAACATGCTCTTATATTTTGTTTCCGATTTGTATCCTAAAGAAATAATAGAATTAACCCATGCGGTTAATCCGAATAAATTACGAGTCAATCGTCAAATACAAGTGTCACAACCATTATTTCAATAATTGGATCATCCACGGAATCCCTTGAAATTCCCTCTTCCACTAGCACATCATCTTTTTAACCCTCATCCCGTGCTATTACGCTAGGCGTAGGCAAGAAAGAGGGATACCACACGTCCCCATATATGCCCACGTCCCCTCAGGACGTGACAACTGCCCCGAATTCGTCTCCGATTTTACCTTACTTCCGGTTAGATTGGGTCGAGAAGTCTGAAGATGCTGCGAAAACGACGGTAGGAGCATTGTTTATTTAACAAAGATACAATCCGTGCTCGCAATGGTTCTTGGGGCATCGATCGGACATTCCCGATATTACTGCCTCGAATTCGTCCCCGATTTTATCTTACTTCCGGTGAGATTGGATAAGGAAGTCTGACGATGCTGCGATAACGACGGTAGGAGCATTGTTTATTTAACAAAGATAAAATCGGTGGTCAGAATGGTTCCCGGGGCCTCGATCGGACATTCCCGATATTACTGCCCCGAATTCGTCTCCGATTTTATCTTACTTCCGGTAAGATTGGGTCGAGAAGTCTGACGATGCCGCGAGAACGACGGTAGGAGCTTTGTTTATTTAACAAAGATAAAATCGGCGCTCAGAATGGTTCTCAGACTCTCGATCGGACATTCCCGATATTACTGCCTCGAATTCGTCTCCGATTTTATCTTATTTCCGGTCAGATTGGGTCGAGAAGTCTGACGATGGTGCGAGAACGACGGTAGGATCATTGTTTATTTAACAACGATTAAATCGGTGCTCGGAATGGTTCTCGGGGCCTCGATCGGACATTCCCGATATTACTGCCCCGAATTCGTCTGCGATTTTATCTTACTTCCGGTCAGATTGGGTCGAGAAGTCTGACGATGGTGCGAGAACGAGGGTAGAAGCATTGTTCATTTAACAAACATAAAATCGGTGCTCGGAATGGTTCTCGGGGCCTCGATCGGACATTCCCGATATTACTGCCCCGAATTCGTCTCCGATTTTATCTTACATCCGATCAGATTGGGTCGAGAAGTCTTACGATGGTGCGAAAACGACGGTAGGAGCATTGTTTATTTAACAAAGATAAAATCGGTGTTCGGAATGGTTCTCGGGGCCTCCATCAGACATTGCCGATATTACTGCCCCGAATTTGTCACCGATTTTATCTTATTTCCGGTCAGATTGGTTCGAGAAGTCTGACGATGGTGCGAGAACGACGGTAGGAGCATTGTTTATTTAACAAAGATAAAATCGGTGCTCGGAATGGTTCTCAGACTCTCGATCGGACATTCCCGATATTACTGCCTCGAATTCGTCTCCGATTTTATCTTATTTCCGGTCAGATTGGGTCGAGAAGTCTGACGATGGTGCGAGAACGACGGTAGGATCATTGTTTATTTAACAACGATTAAATCGGTGCTCGGAATGGTTCTCGGGGCCTCGATCGGACATTCCCGATATTACTGCCCCGAATTCGTCTGCGATTTTATCTTACTTCCGGTCAGATTGGGTCGAGAAGTCTGACGATGGTGCGAGAACGAGGGTAGAAGCATTGTTCATTTAACAAACATAAAATCGGTGCTCGGAATGGTTCTCGGGGCCTCGATCGGACATTCCCGATATTACTGCCCCGAATTCGTCTCCGATTTTATCTTACATCCGATCAGATTGGGTCGAGAAGTCTTACGATGGTGCGAAAACGACGGTAGGAGCATTGTTTATTTAACAAAGATAAAATCGGTGTTCGGAATGGTTCTCGGGGCCTCCATCAGACATTGCCGATATTACTGCCCCGAATTTGTCACCGATTTTATCTTATTTCCGGTCAGATTGGTTCGAGAAGTCTGACGATGGTGCGAGAACGACGGTAGGAGCATTGTTTATTTAACAAAGATAAAATCGGTGCTCGGAATGGTTCTCGGGGCCTCGATCGGACATTCCCGAAGTAGATGTACTAGGGCGGTTCTAACCACGGGATCTCAGGGGGGAGCGGGGCGGCGGGGTTCAGCGCGGGGGAGCCAAGTGCCAGGCGGAGGGGGTAGCCGACCGCGGGTATGTGACGTCATGGAGGAGGAGCCAGCGGTCTCTGTGGCGGCGTGGGGGAGAGCCTAGCGCGGGAGAGTGGCTATGTGACGTATTATGGTGGGGGAGGGAGAAAGGGTCTCGCGTGGAAAAGAAGATGTTGAAAGGCATTCTATGAGTTAAAAAAAGATGTAATAATCGTTTGTTAATAATAAAACTTTAGAATAATAGTGTGTGTGTGTGTGTGTGTGTGTGTGTGTGTGTGTGTGTGTGTGCGCGCGCGTGCGTGCGTGCGTGCGTGCGTGAGTGTGTGCAAGCGTGCATAGGTGCATGCGTGCGTTTGTGCGTGGATGAATGCGTGTGTGTGTGTGTGTGTGTGTGTTTGTGTGTGCACGCGCGTGTGTGGGTTTTTGAAATGTTGACACCACCGGCATTATTCTGAAACAAAACAATACCCATCTTTTTTATCATCAATCGATATAATCGATTTTTTAGCATGATCCTAAAAGTCAGAAATGATACATACAATCAGCTGAAGATTCCAAAGATGATTGCATGTAAGTCCGCCAAATCTCGCCGACTCTTGAGACAGGTCTTAACAACAGGTCTTAACAAATGCTTCAACCTGACTTAACGGTCAGGGTGGAAGCATTTGTTCTTGGTTCACATTCACAGCCACTCGCAATGGACATTGTTTTTATAGCTTGGATATTCAAAACATAGATGAAAACATTCGTATTTCTTGGACGAACTATCAACTTTAGGGATCTATCGTGAAAGGTCTCTAGCGTCGATGCACCACTGAGCAGAGCAGCAGGACCCCATAAAATAAATCTTTTGACCAGATGCATCCCGACTTGTTATTTTTGTCTCGTTGTCCCCGGTAAATATATACCAACGCGTTATCGGAAAATCTCTAGGGGTCTGCGGTCCAGAAAAAGGCACGCCATGGTGGAGGTGAAATTCACCCAGACTCATCAAGCATTGACTTTTATGATCTCCACACGACGGTATCTTCGTCATGGAGTCTGAACTCGCTTATTAAAACGAGCATTCTAGTGTTTTCGGATTGCCGTGTATGCGCAAATTGCCTTCGAAACATAGGTGAATATGACGTATTTCTTGGACAAAACTATCAACTTTAGGGGTCTATCGTCAAAGGCTCTTGATGCCGATCGATCACTTAAGCACAGCTGCAGGAACCATAGGGGAACATTCTTCACGTATGGGTTTCTTCGAACGTGTTTGAACCTCTTTTTCATTATTGGAAAAGTGGGAAAAGGTTTGAAATTTTGAGTCGGAGTGTTACGAGGGATCTTATTATTTCGTGCACCAAGCTCAGACTGCAGTATTCCACCGCAACGTCAACATCTTTCCAAAAAGAGCTTTGAAAAGAGAAAAGTGTGGAAAATGGATCTATCGAGTATCAAAATGTCAGCCTGATAGTGGAACTGCTCCCAGCGAAGAAGCTGTCAGAACTCCCCGATCCATCGGATCATCCAATCGCCTGCATGAGAGCCGTACAAACCAAGTTCGGGAAATGCTACATCGTGGACATCGCGAACGAGTTCACGGTCGTCTTACCAGCGTGACTTATAGAGGCCTACGACCAAAATTCGAAAACGTTCGAGAGTATGCGGCAACTGGCACGCGATGATCAACTCTACATGATGCAGATGGGCGGAAAATACAACAGCGTCCAGTTCTACCGACTTCCAGCACACTATAGTGGAAAAGACAAAGTTCGTTGGGACACCATCGTCACATAGCCGTTCGCATCACAATCGTCTCGCCATCATTTTTGACGTGTTGACTATATTAAAATGTACAAAAATTTGTCATCGGATTGTAAATGAGGGAGAAACGGTTTTCGCCGTAGAATAAATGAAGAATACAAATGATATATATTGTCATCGAAATGTTTTTTATTAATTAAAAACATCCCCTGCATACACAAGGCTTCGTATACACTCAACCAGCGAATCGTAGTATAAAAAAACTGAAAGGCAATGCTATCAGTCTTCTAATATAATCAATCGACGATGAAGACGGCAAAATATTTCTCTTTAAGTTGTGAAACTGTTTTTTTTCTTAGTCCGAGCGCCCGCGTCCTATACCTTCACAACGTATCACTTTACATATGCTACATGAACGTGATTGTTATGTACGCTCACACTTGAGAGCCCAAACAAATTTTACAACAACCATAGTATGAAGACCATGACCCACAATAGAATCGATTTTTTTTTAAATTCTACAAAGATTTAGTTTGCATCCCTCAACGATAACATATATATATACATATATATATATATATATATATACATATATTGTGACGGGTATCGCGTGTTAACGTATGCGGAGGAAGGGGGAAGGGGAAATGAACACTGGTTCAACACCAAATAAAATTCAAATATAATTTAATTAATGCGAAACCATTAGGCTCGATACAAAAAGAAACGAAGTTAAGTGATAAATTACAAAAAAAATAATGAAAGAAGACTCGATATAATTTAAAGAAATTCCGCAATAATGATAATAATGTTGACTATAATTTGACGGGTTACCGGACACGCGAAGACCCTACTCAATTTCTCAACTCGTTTAAATATTTTTCTTTTATAAATTTCGTAAATTTATGGTGGGCGCCAGCCATTCTCGGGCAACGCGCTTAACGCGTACACAGAGTTTCAACTCAAGACAACGAAAAACCAAAACAAACACGGCCTTCGGAACAAACCGGCAAGCGAGAGAATCGATAGTAATCGTACTGGGGACGTCTCAGGGTATCTGGGGACGGACGGGGTTCTCGAACACGATCGCCACTTAACTTAGACCACGACTATTTTAAACCTTATTTTATATTACTCAAATTAATGGAATTGAACCTAAAATAAGAAAATTTTACTGACTCGTTCTGTCGCGCCGCGCTCTGTTCTCGCGGGAATTGTTACCCGAGTCGGCCGACGGACGTGCTACACGAGGCAGCCGCGGCTACGCGCGCGCGAGGGAAATTCCGTGAGGGACACCGGGGATCCGCCACGGACACCTTTTTACAACTGATTCGCGATCGTTTGGACTACTATTCGAGCCTATTGCTCGGATTGACTCGGATTCTCACTGACTCTACTATTTCTTAATCTAATTTACACTTTATTAATGCGACGCGCACGGAAAAGGGACGACGATCAGGAATGACGGCGGAGAGGTGAAGGGAACGAATTGACGATCGCCCGTGCGACCAATTTTCCCGAACTGACTTTAGCGGCTTTCGTTAGCCGCTCTTGCAAAAGAGAAAAGAGGAAAACTTACAGTTTGCTGACGATTCTATCACGATCGATTGGATCCTTATTTCTCTCTCTCTCTCTGTTTCCTTTGCGCTCGGATTTCTCGGGGTTCGCTTTTCGTTTCTGACGGTAACCTCGCTCGACTACGCCAGCCGGCTTCCTCGTCTCGCCCATTCCCGTGCCAGACGACGGACCTCCGATTGATTTTGGATCTCGATCCTCGTGGCTCGCCCTGTCGCTCGATATCCTCGGTAACTCTTGTCCCTCCCGAGTCGCTGAGCGCCCTAGTCGGTGCGGCGCTCGCCAGCCATCCCGCGCGAGAGCCAGGCTCTTTTGACGCGCGGTAGGCCGGAGACTCGGGAGATGGCAGCAGGATGCTCCCGGGCGGCCAGTCCACTTTCCGCGTCGGTGAGAGTTGGCGTTGATGGATCTCGGAGTCGACGGCCGGACCGACGTGGCCCCAGTCGACAGTCCGCGTGGTTGTGTCGCGATTGCGATAGATGGGTGCGGGAAGGACGGGGGGATAGTGTGGCGGCTTCTATACAAAAAAATCCTTAAAAATCCCTTAAAATTAACAATTAAATTTTTCCGAATAAAGGTGCGTGGCGGAGACTAAGCCCGAGCGTGTTCACGCGGGCTTTTTCTCGAACTTCCTTGTGACGCAATGTCACAACTCCCCCCTGCGTAAACTGAAGTACCCCCCTCAGTAGATACATACACACATAGGGAGACGACGATGACGTCACAGGTGTGGTGTAGTGGGTATCCCGTGGCGGCGCGTGGTGGGGGTGTCTGGCGGTCGCGGTTGCGTCTCTGTGGCACGTATGGGGAATTAGTGGTGGGGGGAGTCAGCGGTGTCGGAGGGGTGGGGGGATTGGGCCCTTTTTCGGGAGCTCGTGGTGCGGGTGGTGGTGCTATATAGGTATAGTGCTTATTCGTAGCGGTGAATAAGACAATGAATAGATGCGTTCGACGTCATAGGTATTGTAGTGGCGCTTTCTCTCTCTATGGGTGGTAGGTGATTCCCGTGGTTTCAAGGAATGACTCTGTTGTGTAGGGTGAATGGAGCAATATGCTGATTATGTGTAGCGCAGTGTAATGTAAAGCTGGGAAAGCGAGGTTAGGGCGTGGAGACGGATGGTCATATTTTCCACGTGAACAGTGGTTCGTTAAGTGAGAGAGAGTGGGGGAAATGGAGAATAGCTATATTTTTCAGGTGTTTAGAGTTTGTGCATTGCAAAAGGTGTGGGGTGTGCACATAGGGAGACGACGATGACGTCACAGGTGTGGTGTAGTGGGTATCCCGTGGCGGCGCGTGGTGGGGGTGTCTGGCGATCGCGGTTGCGTCGCTGTGGCACGTATGGGGAATTAGTGGTGGGGGGAGTCAGCGGTGTCGGAGGGGTGGGGGGATTGGGCTCTTTTTCGGGAGCTCGTGGCTAAGTGGGGGTGGTTTCGAGCTGCTTTTCTGAATAGACCGACTGGTGGTGTCTTCTGCATATATTGAGGACCTGTTTACCGCTAGAGCAAGCGGGTGGGGGGCTCCGTCGCGCGGATCGAATGGGGGAGGAAGGTCTTACACCGTGGGGATAGGGAGCTTCGGGTAAAGAAAAAACGCGATGATTTACGTGAATACATGTATCGAAGTTTTTATTTAACATTTTGTCCGTTCATACATACTGTGTGTGTGTGTGTGTGTGTGTGTGTGTGTGTGTGTGTGTGTGTGTGTGTGTGTGTGTGTGTGTGTGTGTGTGTGTGTGTGTGTGTGTGTGTGTGTGTGTGTGTGTGTGTGTGTGTGTGTGTGTGTGTGTGTGTGTGTGTGTGTGTGTGTGTGTGTGTGTGTGTGTGTGTGTGTGTGTGTGTGTGTGTGTGTGTGTGTGTGTGTGTGTGTGTGTGTGTGTGTGTGTGTGTGTGTGTGTGTGTGTGTGTGTGTGTGTGTGTGTGTGTGTGTGTGTGTGTGTGTGTGTGTGTGTGTGTGTGTGTGTGTGTGTGTGTGTGTGTGTGTGTGTGTGTGTGTGTGTGTGTGTGTGTGTGTGTGTGTGTGTGTGTGTGTGTGTGTGTGTGTGTGTGTGTGTGTGTGTGTGTGTGTGTGTGTGTGTGTGTGTGTGTGTGTGTGTGTGTGTGTGTGTGTGTGTGTGTGTGTGTGTGTGTGTGTGTGTGTGTGTGTGTGTGTGTGTGTGTGTGTGTGTGTGTGTGTGTGTGTGTGTGTGTGTGTGTGTGTGTGTGTGTGTGTGTGTGTGTGTGTGTGTGTGTGTGTGTGTGTGTGTGTGTGTGTGTGTGTGTGTGTGTGTGTGTGTGTGTGTGTGTGTGTGTGTGTGTGTGTGTGTGTGTGTGTGTGTGTGTGTGTGTGTGTGTGTGTGTGTGTGTGTGTGTGTGTGTGTGTGTGTGTGTGTGTGTGTGTGTGTGTGTGTGTGTGTGTGTGTGTGTGTGTGTGTGTGTGTGTGTGTGTGTGTGTGTGTGTGTGTGTGTGTGTGTGTGTGTGTGTGTGTGTGTGTGTGTGTGTGTGTGTGTGTGTGTGTGTGTGTGTGTGTGTGTGTGTGTGTGTGTGTGTGTGTGTGTGTGTGTGTGTGTGTGTGTGTGTGTGTGTGTGTGTGTGTGTGTGTGTGTGTGTGTGTGTGTGTGTGTGTGTGTGTGTGTGCGTGCGTGTGTGTGTGCACATGCAGGTGTGAAAGTCGGCGTCTATCACACCTACTTGAAAAATAAATGAAGAAGAAATGTGAAATAAAGTCCTCACCCATAGAACTTCTTTTATGCAGCTGTAGTAACAAAGAGGCGCGCTCTTCCAAAATGTCACTACATCCGGGTTTTGTTTTCATTTCCACAGGTAACACCGAGGTATGATATATGCAAAATATGCGAGATATATGCAAAGTACTCAATAATGCGTGGATGCCGCCGCACGATTTTTTGTGTAAAAACCCCCGATCTTTCACGCTTATACTCCCTTTTAACTGGTTCATTTCGATTCCATGCCTTCCCACTATTCTTATAGTATTACAATATAAGAACACTATAGTGTGGAACTATAGTGCACTCCTAAGATAGAGAAAAAATATGGGAAAAAGATTCCCGAATGCAAAGTACATCTACCACCGCAGGCTTCACACTACGAATCGAGCAGTCAGTTTTGCCGACATCACCTCTTGGAACTTCCGTTGTCAACTTACGTGAAAATGGCTGAGAAAATTCCACAATTTGAATAAAATCTGCGCGATCAAGCCGCACTTATAAATTCCGTGGAAGAGTATATAGTATGGGAGCAACAATGTGATCAGTGTATGGAGTCGTTGGAAACGAAAACCCGAATTAATCGACCACGATTATCACTCGGAAATCCGCAATCGTTGGTAGCAGAAATCGCTCTCTTAGAAGGTTTGAAGAATATTCTACGCAGACGATTTTACATGCGGGTGCGGGAACAGTGGTCGTGGTTTGATCTGGCGAGAGATTGATACGGCGTTCGAAAATCGTGCCCTGACTGGCTGCGTCGTCAATAACAACCATATTGAACCTCGTCATATTCTCGAAGACGCATGTGATATGATGCTTTCACATGTGCAAGACATTACCAGCAAACAATTATGTGTAAAAGTGAATACAGTTTTCAATGGTGAATTTGAGGCAGGTGACAAACGCGCAAATAAAAGTATCAACACGAAAAACTTTGAACTTTTTACCACTTGCAATTTACGTGGGTGGTATACACAACGAGTTGTCGAACCTACTCTGGTATCTCTCGAATATTTTCAAAATCGTGATAGCGGATGGAGATTGTCGCGGATACTGGACATAACGTTAAATATCAACAACTACAATCCAATGCATGCCGGATGTCAAAGGGTTTTGTCGCGGGGAATAATCCTGAAGGAAGCGGTGGTAAATGTAAAGTCAAAGGATAACGCATGTTTCGCGTGGGCAATGGTGGCTGCTCTTTATCCAGTGTAAACAAACGTGCATCGAGTAACATCATATCCACACTATTCAACTGCACTGCAGCCTCACGGAATTGCTTTTCCAATGACTCTCAATCAAATAACGAAATTTGAATCGCAAAATAATGTTTAATGCATTCACAATGAAAAAGAAAGGCATCGTCTCAATTCGAATATGCGCCCAAAAACTGGTTAATCACTTCAATTTATTGTACGTGGAGGATTCGTCGGACCACAGCGTGGGACACTTTGTATGGATAAAACATTTATCCCGGCTCGGACAACGGCGGAAACGGACAAATGGCTAGCGAACGAAAACTTTCAACGAAAAGAGCGACTTCCATTTGTGATTTATGCGGATCTCGAGTGCGTTTTGGCAAATGTTGACAACAAAAATATACAGCAACAGCACGAAGTGTTTAGCGTAGCGTACAACGTGCATTGCTCGTGTGACCATTCGCTATCGGGATTCTACTCGCTGCGCGATGCCAATCGCATCCCATCGTTTGTTGAGAACCTTAAAAATTTAGCTTTGCGCATCAACGATATCCTATCGGATACTGTTCCCGTGGTACTTCTAACTCCGGATGAGCGGGCAAAATTTCGAAGCGCTGCTCAGTGCCATATATGTCAAAAACCATTTGCCGAAGACGACATACGAGTTCGTGATCATTGCCTTTTGACCGACGTTATAAAGGTCCCGCCCATTCTAACTGCAATTTCAATTACCAGCGGTATTTTTTCATTCCCGTATTTTTTCATAATTTGTCCGGCTATGGTGCACAGCTCATCATCGAGGAACTAGCCACAGCATTCGAGGGAAAAACCACTATGCTACCCATAACTAAAGAGGAATACATTTCTTTTACAAAAACATTTCGAACGGCAGACAAGTCACATTCGATTCAATTACGCTTTGTCGATGCATACAAATTTCTCAATGCAAGTCTGAATGAAGTGGCCTCATTTTTGACAATGGACAAACTAAAAATTGTACGTTCGCAATTTCGTGACATAACGAGCGATAGTTTCATCCTATTAACTTGAAAGGGCGTCTTCCCCAATGAATATATCGATAGTGTAAACAGATTGAAAGACTATCACCTACCACCACGAGACGCATTCTACAGTACTTTGACTGGTGACATTGTAAGTGAGAACGAATACACTCATGCCAAGAATGTATGGAAACGGTTTTCTATTCAAACGTTAGGTGAATATAATGACTTGTATTTGGAGACCGAAGTTTTGTTGCTGGCTGACGTTTTTGAGAACTTTCGCAATAGCTGTATGGAGAGTTACAGGCTCGACCCCGCTTATTACTATACTCTCCCCGGCTATACATGGGATGCAATGTTGAAACATACATGCGTTAATTTCGAATTGTTCACCGACATTGACGGGGTATTATTTGTTGAACGGGGTATACGCGGTGGCCTGAGTCGGTGCTCAAACAGGTATGCGCGCGCCAATAACAAATAGAAGGAATCATTCGATCCATCATGGTCCTCATCATACTTGATGTATTTCGATGTGAATAATTAGTATGGATGGGCAATGTGTCAGCCATTGCCCTATGCTGATTTTCGATGGGTCGATGAGTTGTCGACATTCGATTTATTATCTATCGCGCTAGATTCACATACCGGTTACATTTTTGACGTTGACTTAGAGTACCCGGAATGTCTACACCGATGCACACACGGACTTACCGTTTTGTTCAACACATGGTAAACTACCTGGTGGACAATACGAAAAACTCCTTGCAACCGTGCACAACAAGGAACGGTATTTTCTTTATTATCGCAATCTGCAGCAGTGTGTACGGCACGGTCTCAAAATCACAAAAATTCATAGAATACTCCAATTGAACGCGCAGTTCCAAACACAAGCAAAGAATAATTTTGAAAAAAAAAACTCTATAAATTGATGATCAATGGGGTGTTTGGGAAATCAATAGAAAATGTGCGTATATGACTTTCATCATGAGTACATGGTGCCTCTGTATAAAGAAAAATGTACAGTATTGTACACCGATACGGATAGTCTAATGTACAACATTGAGTGTGAGGCTGTGTATGACTACACGAAGCGTAATATCCATCGTTTCGATACGAGCGAGTACCGGGCGAGCAATGGGTATGATATACCGCTTGTCAACAAAAATGCTCCCGGACTTATGAAAGACGAAAATAATGGTCGGATAATGACGGAATTTGTCGGGCTTAGAGCAAAAATGTATGCAGCGCGAGTCGATGGTAAAGACGTTACGAAGAAAGTGAAGCGCGATAAGAGTAACATCGGGTCGAGAAAGATCTCCTTCGAGGATTACACAAATGCTTATATGACCAGATCGAAACGACTGGTCAGCAAGCATGCATGCGATCGATGTTGCATGAAGTGTACACCACTAACGAGACAAAAATCACCTCACCACGACACCCTGCACACGTACCCGGTATCACAACGGTACATGAGCGCCCAGGCACAAGCTCCTCGAGAGACAGGAGAACACACTGCTTCGCGTCTATGTAAAAGTTCTCGGGGATGCCCCGAAAAGCGATAAGGGTATCGCACTTGCCCGTTGTGCGTATGAGTACACCGGTCGTTGATGAGTCACTAATTACGCGGCACACGAAAACCGTTTCGATCACGTCTATATGTACGGGATACATAATACTTTTTTTTTAGTGAGAGAGAGAGAGAGAGAGAGAGAGAGAGAGAGAGAGAGAGAGAGAGAGAGAGAGAGAGAGAGAGAGAGAGAGAGAAAGAAAGAGAGAGAAAGAGAGAGAGAGAGAGAGAGAGAGAGAGAGAAGGACGGGCTCTGTTTCAAAGATGATGATGAACTGCAGATCGTACGCGGTGCAAAGAAGAAGAAAAACATCACAGAAGCGCAATAAACCTTGGAATGAACGATCGAACGAGCGCAACGAACGAACGAACGATCGAGCGAACGGGCGCAATGGGTTACCGAACGAAAGATCGAGCGAACGAACGAGCGAACGCATCTAACGAACGAACGTGCGATCGCATCGAACGATCGAACGAACCAACGAACGCAAGGTTCTTTTCCATGTCAAACAGCAGGGAGTGCGCAAAGAAATTTTGTTTTTCGATATATGGTTTCTTTAACGAACATAGAGCGTTTTGTCGTGAAAATCAACACCACTACTTTGGACTGAGGTGTTCGTTCGTTCGTAACAAACGAAAAATCAAACGAGGGTAATGAACGATGAAACGAACGATCGAACGATCGAACGATCGAGTGAACGGAACGAACCAATGACCCAAAGAGAACACCGATTTTGATTTCGATTCCTTTAAGGTCGATTTTGATATTCTTTTTTACGATATTTTATTACGATAGCCGTTTTTTATTTCGTTTTTCATTTTTCAACTTTTCATTTCAACTTTTATTTTCGAAAAGAATATAGCTTGAGAACATTCAGTTGAATTTTCATTTCAATGACGATTTCGATTTTTGAATTTTTATTTCGATGTCAATTTCTATATCTAGTTTTTTAATTCTATTTTGAATCCGTTTCATAAAAATGAACGAACGAACGCACCGAAGGATAGAACGATCGCAACGAACGAATAAACGAATGAGTGAATGAACACAAGCTTCTTTTGCATATGAAAATGCAGTGATTGAACGAAGGAATTAGACAGCGAAAGATCGAACAAGCGTAATAAACGTTGGAACGAACGATCGAATGAGCGCTACGAACGAACGATCGAGCGAACGCAACGAACGCACGAGCGATTAAACGAACGATCGAGCGCACGAACGAACGATCGAACGGACGCGACGGGTTAACGAACGAAAGATCGAGCGAACGCATCGAACGAACGAACGTGTGAACGCATTGAACGATCGAACGAACCAACGAACACAAGGTTCTTTTACATATCAAACAGCAGTGATTACGCGAAGAATTTTATTTTCCATTGTTCGAGCACCGCGATAATTTATTCTCTGCGATGATGGTGAGGAAAGCAGTGACTGCGACTGTATGATGAGTTGGTTCTCCAGTGAAGCGATTAACATTCGACTCGTCAAGCGCGAATGAACGATCAAACGAGCGCAACGAACGAACGACCGATCGAGCGAACGCAACGAACGAACGATCGAGCGAACGGGCGCAACGTGTTAACGAACGAAAGATCGAGCGAACGTGTGAACGCATTGAACGATCGAACGAACACAAGGTTCTTTTACATATCAAACAGCAGGGATTACGCGAAGAATTTTTTTTTCGATGCATGTTTTTTCAACAAACATGTGTATCCCTGACAATCGATACCACTACTTAGGACTGTGGTGTTCGTTCGTTCATTCGTTCGTTCGATGGACCGGTTGATGCGTTCGTTCGTTTAACGTTCGATCGCTCGTTCCTTCATTCACTCGCTGCGTTCACTCGTTCGTCCGTTAAACGAACGAAAGATCGAATGCACGCAATGAACGAACGAATGAACGAACGAACACCGCAGTCCTAAGTAGTGGTATCGATTGTCAGGGATACACATGTTTGTTGAAAAACCATGCATCGAAAAAAAAATTCTTCGCGTAATCTCTGCTGTTTGATATGTAAAAGAACCTTGTGTTCGTTGGTTCGTTCGATCGTTCAATGCATTCACACGTTCGCTCGATCTTTCGTTCGTTAACACGTTGCGCCCGTTCGCTCGATCGTTCGTTCGTTGCGTTCGCTCGATCGTTCGTTCGTTGCGCTCGTTAGATCGCTCGTTTCATCGTTCATTACCCTCGTTTGATCTTTCGTTTGTTACGAACGAACGAACACCTCAGTCCAAAGTAGTGGTGTTGATTTTCGGGACAAAACTCTCTATGTTCGTTGAAAAAACCATATATCGAAAAACAAAATTTCTTTGCGCAATCCCTGCTCTTTGACATGAAAAAGAACCTCGCTGTCGTTGGTTCGTTTGATCGTTCAATGCGTTCGCACGTTCATTTCATCACACGATCTTTCGTTCATTAACCCGTTCCGCCCGTTCGCTCGATCGTTCGTTCGATTGTTGCGCTCGTTTGATCGTTCATTCGCGCTTGACGATTCGAATGTTAATCGCTTCACTGGAGAACCGACTCATCATACAGTCGCAGTCACTGCTTTCCTCGCCATCATCGCAGAGATTAAATTATCGCGGTGCCCGAACAATGGAAAATAAAATTCTTCGCGTAATCTCTGCTGTTTGATATGTAAAAGAACCTTGTGTTCGTTGGTTCGTTCGATCGTTCAATGCGTTCACACGTTCGCTCGATCTTTCGTTCGTTAACACGTTGCGCCCGTTCGCTCGATCGTTCGTTCGTTGCGTTCGCTCGATCGGTCGTTCGTTCGTTGCGCTCGTTTGATCGTTCATTCGCGCTTGACGAGTCGAATGTTAATCGCTTCACTGGAGAACCAACTCATCATACAGTCGCAGTCACTGCTTTCCTCACCATCATCGCAGAGAATAAATTATCGCGGTGCTCGAACAATGGAAAATAAAATTCTTCGCGTAATCACTGCTGTTTGATATGTAAAAGAACCTTGTG
This sequence comes from Ophion ellenae, assembly GCA_963210295.1. Lineage (NCBI taxonomy): Eukaryota > Metazoa > Arthropoda > Insecta > Hymenoptera > Ichneumonidae > Ophion > Ophion ellenae. Next base: position 11,765,436 of record OY723388.1, read on the forward strand.
TTCGTTGGTTCGTTCGATCATTCAATGCGTTCACACGTTCGTTCGTTCGATGCGCTCGCTCGATCTTTCGTTCGTTAACCCGTCGCGTCCGTTCGATCGTTCGTTCGTGCGCTCGATCGTTCGTTTAATCGCTCGTGCGTTCGTTGCGTTCGCTCGATCGTTCGTTCGTAGCGCTCATTCGATCGTTCGTTCCAACGTTTATTACGCTTGTTCGATCTTTCGCTGTCTAATTCCTTCGTTCAATCACTGCATTTTCATATGCAAAAGAAGCTTGTGTTCATTCACTCGTTCGTTTATTCGTTCGTTGCGATCGTTCTATCCTTCGGTGCGTTCGTTCGTTCATTTTTATGAAACGGATTCAAAATAGAATTAAAAAACTAGATATAGAAATTGACATCGAAATAAAAATTCAAAAATCGAAATCGTCATTGAAATGAAAATTCAACTGAATGTTCTCAAGCTATATTCTTTTCGAAAATAAAAGTTAAAATGAAAAGTTGAAAAATGAAAAACGAAATAAAAAACGGCTATCGTAATAAAATATCGTAAAAAAGAATATCAAAATCGACCTTAAAGGAATCGAAATCAAAATCGGTGTTCTCTTTGGGTCATTGGTTCGTTCCGTTCACTCGATCGTTCGATCGTTCGATCGTTCGTTCGTTGCGCTCGTTCGATCGTTCGTTTCATCGTTCATTACCCTCGTTTGATCTTTCGTTTGTTACGAACGAACGAACACCTCAGTCCAAAGTAGTGGTGTTGATTTTCACGACAAAACGCTCTATGTTCGTTAAAGAAACCATATATCGAAAAACAAAATTTCTTTGCGCACTCCCTGCTGTTTGACATGGAAAAGAACCTTGCGTTCGTTGGTTCGTTCGATCGTTCAATGCGATCGCACGTTCGTTCGTTAGATGCGTTCGCTCGTTCGTTCGCTCGATCTTTCGTTCGGTAACCCGTTGCGCCCCGTTCGCTCGATCGTTTCGTTCGTTCGTTGCGCTCGTTCGATCGTTCATTCCAAGGTTTATTGCGCTTCTGTGATGTTTTTCTTCTTCTTTGCACCGCGTACGATCTGCAGTTCATCATCATCTTTGAAACAGAGCCCGTCCTCTCTCTCTCTCTCTCTCTCTCTCTCTCTCTCTTCTCTCTCTTTCTCTCTCTCTCTCTCTCTCTCTCTCTCTCTCTCTCTCTCTCTCTCTCTCTCTCTCTCTCTCTCTCTAAAAAAAAGTATTATGTATCCCGTACATATAGACGTGATCGAAACGGTTTTCGTGTGCCGCGTAATTAGTGACTTATCAACGACCGGTGTACTCATACGCACAACGGGCAAGTGCGATACCCTTATCGCTTTTCGGGGCATCCCCGAGAACTTTTACATAGACGCGAAGCAGTGTGTTCTCCTGTCTCTCGAGGAGCTTGTGCCTGGGCGCTCATGTACCGTTGTGATACCGGGTACGTGTGCAGGGTGTCGTGGTGAGGTGATTTTTGTCTCGTTAGTGGTGTACACTTCATGCAACATCGATCGCATGCATGCTTGCTGACCAGTCGTTTCGATCTGGTCATATAAGCATTTGTGTAATCCTCGAAGGAGATCTTTCTCGACCCGATGTTACTCTTATCGCGCTTCACTTTCTTCGTAACGTCTTTACCATCGACTCGCGCTGCATACATTTTTGCTCTAAGCCCGACAAATTCCGTCATTATCCGACAATTATTTTCGTCTTTCATAAGTCCGGGAGCATTTTTGTTGACAAGTGGTATATCATACCCATTGCTCGCCCGGTACTCGCTCGTATCGAAACGATGGATATTACGCTTCGTGTAGTCATACACAGCCTCACACTCAATGTTGTACATTAGACTATCCGTATCGGTGTACAATACTGTACATTTTTCTTTATACAGAGGCACCATGTACTCATGATGAAAGTCATATAAGCATGTCTTCGATATGTCGACTATGCGCACACCCACATATTATTGAATTTCACCTCGAGTTTGGGTAATTCGACAGCAATAAGGTTTTGTGAAAAAAACCCTCCGGCTATGAAAATTTGGTTTTGCAATCATTGCCTCTGCACCGTACCTGCCCTCCCGCCGTGTTAAAATCTTGACGTCTACGTGACTGCGCACATTTTCTATTGATTTCCCAAACACCCCATTGATCATCAATTTATAGAGTTTTTTTTTTCAAAATTATTCTTTGCTTGTGTTTGGAACTGCGCGTTCAGCTCGATATATGTTCGTAGCCAGGGTGATTGTGAGAATTGGAGTATTCTATGAATTTTTGTGATTTTGAGACCGTGCCGTACACACTGCTGCAGATTGCGATAATAAAGAAAATACCGTTCCTTGTTGTGCACGGTTGCAAGGAGTTTTTCGTATTGTCCACCAGGTAGTTTACCATGTGTTGAACAAAACGGTAAGTCCGTGTGTGCATCGGTGTAGACATTCCGGGTACTCTAAGTCAACGTCAAAAATGTAACCGGTATGTGAATCTAGCGCGATAGATAATAAATCGAATGTCGACAACTCATCGACCCATCGAAAATCAGCATAGGGCAATGGCTGACACATTGCCCATCCATACTAATTATTCACATCGAAATACATCAAGTATGATGAGGACCATGATGGATCGAATGATTCCTTCTATTTGTTATTGGCGCGCGCATACCTGTTTGAGCACCGACTCAGGCCACCGCGTATACCCCGTTCAACAAATAATACCTCGTCAATGTCGGTGAACAATTCGAAATTAACGCATGTATGTTTCAACATTGCATCCCATGTATAGCCGGGGAGAGTATAGTAATAAGCGGGGTCGAGCCTGTAACTCTCCATACAGCTATTGCGAAAGTTCTCAAAAACGTCAGCCAGCAACAAAACTTCGGTCTCCAAATACAAGTCATTATATTCACCTAACGTTTGAATAGAAAACCGTTTCCATACATTCTTGGCGTGAGTGTATTCGTTCTCACTTACAATGTCACCAGTCAAAGTACTGTAGAATGCGTCTCGTGGTGGTAGGTGATAGTCTTTCAATCTGTTTACACTATCGATATATTCATTGGGGAAGACGCCCTTTCAAGTTAATAGGATGAAACTATCGCTCGTTATGTCACGAAATTGCGAACGTACAATTTTTAGTTTGTCCATTGTCAAAAATGAGGCCACTTCATTCAGACTTGCATTGAGAAATTTGTATGCATCGACAAAGCGTAATTGAATCGAATGTGACTTGTCTGCCGTTCGAAATGTTTTTGTAAAAGAAATGTATTCCTCTTTAGTTATGGGTAGCATAGTGGTTTTTCCCTCGAATGCTGTGGCTAGTTCCTCGATGATGAGCTGTGCACCATAGCCGGACAAATTATGAAAAAATACGGGAATGAAAAAATACCGCTGGTAATTGAAATTGCAGTTAGAATGGGCGGGACCTCTATAACGTCGGTCAAAAGGCAATGATCACGAACTCGTATGTCGTCTTCGGCAAATGGTTTTTGACATATATGGCACTGAGCAGCGCTTCGAAATTTTGCCCACTCATCCGGAGTTAGAAGTACCACGGGAACAGTATCCGATAGGATATCGTTGATGCGCAAAGCTAAATTTTTAAGGTTCTCAACAAACGATGGGATGCGATTGGCATCGCGCAGCGAGTAGAATCCCGATAGCGAATGGTCACACGAGCAATGCACGTTGTACGCTACGCTAAACACTTCGTGCTGTTGCTGTATATTTTTGTTGTCAACATTTGCCAAAACGCACTCGAGATCCGCATAAATCACAAATGGAAGTCGCTCTTTTCGTTGAAAGTTTTCGTACGCTAGCCATTTGTCCGTTTCCGCCGTTGTCCGAGCCGGGATAAATGTTTTATCCATACAAAGTGTCCCACGCTGTGGTCCGACGAATCCTCCATGTACAATAAATTGAAGTGATTAACCAGTTTTTGGGCGCATATTCGAATTGAGACGATGCCTTTCTTTTTCATTGTGAATGCATTAAACATTATTTTGCGATTCAAATTTCGTTATTTGATTGAGAGTCATTGGAAAAGCAATTCCGTGAGGCTGCAGTGCAGTTGAATAGTGTGGATATGAAGTTACTCGATGCACGTTTGTTTACACTGGATAAAGAGCAGCCACCATTGCCCACGCGAAACATGCGTTATCCTTTGACTTTACATTTACCACCGCTTCCTTCAGGATTATTCCCCGCGACAAAACCCTTTGACATCCGGCATGCATTGGATTGTAGTTGTTGATATTTAACGTTATGTCCAGTATCCGCGACAATCTCCATCCGCTATCACGATTTTGAAAATATTCGAGAGATACCAGAGTAGGTTCGACAACTCGTTGTGTATACCACCCACGTAAATTGCAAGTGGTAAAAAGTTCAAAGTTTTTCGTGTTGATACTTTTATTTGCGCGTCTGTCACCTGCCTCAAATTCACCATTGAAAACTGTATTCACTTTTACATATAATTGTTTGCTGGTAATGTCTTGCACATGTGAAAGCATCATATCACATGCGTCTTCGAGAATATGACGAGGTTCAATATGGTTGTTATTGACGACGCAGCCAGTCAGGGCACGATTTTCGAACGCCGTATCAATCTCTCGCCAGATCAAACCACGACCACTGTTCCCGCACCCGCATGTAAAATCGTCTGCGTAGAATATTCTTCAAACCTTCTAAGAGAGCGATTTCTGCTACCAACGATTGCGGATTTCCGAGTGATAATCGTGGTCGATTAATTCGGGTTTTCGTTTCCAACGACTCCATACACTGATCACATTGTTGCTCCCATACTATATACTCTTCCACGGAATTTATAAGTGCGGCTTGATCGCGCAGATTTTATTCAAATTGTGGAATTTTCTCAGCCATTTTCACGTAAGTTGACAACGGAAGTTCCAAGAGGTGATGTCGGCAAAACTGATTGCTCGATTCGTGGTGTGAAGCCTGCGGTGGTAGATGTACTTTGCATTCGGGAATCTTTTTCCCATATTTTTTCTCTATCTTAGGAGTGCACTATAGTTCCACACTATAGTGTTCTTATATTGTAATACTATAAGAATAGTGGGAAGGCATGGAATCGAAATGAACCAGTTAAACGGGAGTATAAGCGTGAAAGATCGGGGGTTTTTACACAAAAAATCGTGCGGCGACATCCACGCATTATTGAGTACTTTGCATATATCTCGCATATTTTGCATATATCATACCTCGGTGTTACCTGTGGAAATGAAAACAAAACCCGGATGTAGTGACATTTTGGAAGAGCGCGCCTCTTTGTTACTACAGCTGCATAAAAGAAGTTCTATGGGTGAGGACTTTATTTCACATTTCTTCTTCATTTATTTTTCAAGTAGGTGTGATAGACGCCGACTTTCACACCTGCATGTGCACACACACACGCACACACACACACACACACACACACACACACACACACACACACACACAGTATGTATGAACGGACAAAATGTTAAATAAAAACTTCGATACATGTATTCACGTAAATCATCGCGTTTTTTCTTTACCCGAAGCTCCCTATCCCCACGGTGTAAGACCTTCCTCCCCCATTCGATCCGCGCGACGGAGCCCCCCACCCGCTTGCTCTAGCGGTAAACAGGTCCTCAATATATGCAGAAGACACCACCAGTCGGTCTATTCAGAAAAGCAGCTCGAAACCACCCCCACTTAGCCACGAGCTCCCGAAAAAGAGCCCAATCCCCCCACCCCTCCGACACCGCTGACTCCCCCCACCACTAATTCCCCATACGTGCCACAGCGACGCAACCGCGATCGCCAGACACCCCCACCACGCGCCGCCACGGGATACCCACTACACCACACCTGTGACGTCATCGTCGTCTCCCTATGTGCACACCCCACACCTTTTGCAATGCACAAACTCTAAACACCTGAAAAATATAGCTATTCTCCATTTCCCCCACTCTCTCTCACTTAACGAACCACTGTTCACGTGGAAAATATGACCATCCGTCTCCACGCCCTAACCTCGCTTTCCCAGCTTTACATTACACTGCGCTACACATAATCAGCATATTGCTCCATTCACCCTACACAATAGAGTCATTCCTTGAAACCACGGGAATGACCTACCACCCATAGAGAGAGAAAGCGCCACTACAATACCTATGACGTCGAACGCATCTATTCATTGTCTTATTCACCGCTACGAATAAGCACTATACCTATATAGCACCACCACCCGCACCACGAGCTCCCGAAAAAGGGCCCAATCCCCCCACCCCTCCGACACCGCTGACTCCCCCCACCACTAATTCCCCATACGTGCCACAGAGACGCAACCGCGACCGCCAGACACCCCCACCACGCGCCGCCACGGGATACCCACTACACCACACCTGTGACGTCATCGTCGTCTCCCTATGTGTGTATGTATCTACTCCCCTCTTTTCCTGCAAGATCGGTTATTCAGTTATGCTTTCTTTACTTCAGGGGCGGAGCCGGAATGGGTATTTTAAGGAAAGGTGTACTTGAGTACTAGGCTGACGGCATTTACTCATGATCTCCGCTGGCTGAAGTTACCCGTAATACTGGAGCGATACATTCCCTACAATTTAATCACAGACTGGTTACCTTACTTTCTTAAATCTTTGCGATGACTTTGCCCTACTGGTAGTCGTTTGTCGCATACTCAGGTACTGTCGTCAGTCGTTCTGTGGCTTCGCCATCTGATGAGTATCTCGATGCTCGCTGAGACCTCCGGCGAGGCTTCCTTGGCCTTTCACCGTAGCTAACCTCGAGATGACTACGTTGACTCGCTGGTCGCTCGATTCTTCTTCCTCACGGCTTCCTTGGCCGTTCGTGAAGCAGTTCCAGGGCCAGGCCTTGGGATGTAGGATATCGCGTTTGGGACAACAATAGGTGGGGGTAGGATTTGGGGCATGAGGATAGGATTTTGAGTGTGGGACGTAGGTAGAGGAAGGGAGAATTTGGGGCATCAGGATTGGATTTGGGTGTGGGACATCGGGGTAGGGGACATGCATCTCGCAAAACCCAAGTTAGCACTCAAAGCAAAGCAAGCATTACTAAGCGTGAGTCTGTCCCTGATCGTACTGTTATTGTCATTCCAAACGGGAGATCAGGTCGAAAAGGTGGGCGTCGGAGAGGTCCATCCGCTTCGAGCGTTGGGGACGTAGCCCGCTACGGCGACGCCGTTTTGGGCTTGGGGTTACTTTTGCTAGTGATCGCGGCCTACTCGGGCCGGCGATCGCTGGGTCAGGGGCTGCTTCGTCTTCGGGGGTTGGGACTCCTTGCGGGTCCCGGAAGGGCTTCAGATCCTTAATGTGAACTCGAGGGTTGCGACGACTCGTCGGATCCTCGAGTTCATATACTACAGGGGAGTGCACCGCCAGGATACGAAAGGGGCCGCTATACCGCGGCACCAGTTTGGCGGCGAAGTTCTGCGCTCCTGACGACAGAACTCGGTTCTTCCGCAGAACTACATCTCCGACCTGATACCTCGTATCTTTTCGGTTCGTATTGTAGTACTTGACCTGCCTTTTCGCGGCGGCCTCTAGGTTCTTTCGAACCCAGTCATGCAGCAGAGGTAAGCGCTGCATCCGATTGGACGAAACTTCCGGGTCTCCTGGGGTTAATTTGGGGGGTTCAGGGGTTTCGTCTCGGAGGCTTTTGGCTGGGCGGGGGTTTCGGCCAAAATTCAAAAATGCGGGGGTCATCTGGGTGGAGGACTGCACGGCCGTGTTCATCGCGAAGCATAATTCCGGTAGGTGGGCGTCCCAGTCTCGGTGATCCAGTCCCACGTACGATGTTATCATTGTCTTCAGAGTCCGGTTGACTCGCTCAACCGCATTCGCCTGCACGTGTTAAGGCGGCACCGTTGTCTGGTGAATTCCAAGCTCATCCAAATACCGCGTTACGTGCGTGTTCACGAATTCTGTTCCGTTGTCGGTCAGGAAGTACTGTGGGCAACCGTACCGGTTGACCACCAGAGTCTCGAATGCCTTCATTATTGTGGCGCCGGTAGCACTACCGAGCACCTTAGCCTCCACGAACTTCGTGAAGACATCCTGGAAGACAACGACGTAACGGTTCTTGGCTTTGCTGGGCGGAAACGGACCCATCACGTCGGCAGCGACTACGCACCATGGACCTTCCGTGCAGTGCAGCCAGATCGCGCGCAAAAGTTTCCCCCTCTCTAGTCTCTTGCGCGCCCATCACACAATCATAGTAGCGCGTGTCCGTGAGCGAGCGACGCTCGGACGTCTTCGAGGAAACGAAGGCTTCGAGGGAAAATGCAATCTGAGCAAGACTCACGCGTGACGTCACCCGACGGCACGAGCGAGGCTTCTAGATGATTTCAATGCTTATTTAGCTCTTGATTCTCTGCGTTATTAATGTATACAAAAAAATGTATCGCACACTCTGATCGCTTATTTTTTTAGTTTATACGTTAATTTAAATATAATAATAAATCTAAATTAAAACTTATTTATCTTCTAAAATATTCTTTACGCTTTACTCACACCCGTCCTTATGCCAAATAAATTATCATTCATAAAAGTAAGCGGAAATATATTAATATTCGTATTATTATATTAATTCTCATAGCTCTCATATGAAAACTCTCATATGAAACTCTCATATGAAAAACACCAAAAAAAACTTCAAAACCTTAGATTTGAACGAACCAAGAACATACATCTTCACATTTTCAATCATGACGAATTTTTAAGAACAATATCATCACAAACACATCTGAACCAAAACAATATACATCACCTAAATTATCAAACCATAAATCAAATAACACAAAATCACAACATCTTATACTCAACTCTTACTAATAGACAACAGGACACAAATAATAATCTTTCCACTGATCCTCTGAATAATATAAATTCGACAATCACATTAAATGAAACGAAAGAATGGCTTATAAATCTCTCCAACATTCATATTCCGCTACACATTTCCACATTCTTGTCTCTAGGTGAATAGTTTTTTTTTTACCTCAAAGTCTTAAACATAAAAACTCATATCCACAAATCAATCTCCGAACTTGAGTCCAAATTAGATTTTTTACTTGACAAACCTAGACCAGTCGAAATTAGAACCAGATTCACTAATATCTTAAACAAAATAAATATTCCAACATCATTTTCCGACAATAATCAAATTATAAAACACACGTCCTCATTCTTAAAAAACAACCCTCAACTTTAGTTACGCGAGCTGACAAAGGAAATTCAACAGCCATTCGTAACAAATCAGATTACATTACAAAAACTCATAATTTTCTCGCAGATTCCTCAACTTACAAATTATCTCGTCTCTATTGTCTGCCAAAAATTCATAAAAATAATTATCCACATCGTCCAATAGTATCATCAATGAATAGTCCAACACATAAACGAGATGAATTTATACAATCGAAACTTTCTAAATTAATCAATACGACTAATTCACAAGTCCAAGATAGGTTCCAACTACAACATTCACTTTCTAACATCTCAATTCCACTTAACTACAAATTGGTCTCGTGTGATGTTGTTTCTCTCTATACCAACATCCCATTACAACTTGTTATTCAAAGCCTTCAAGAAAGATCAGATCTATTTTCAAAAACATTTCCTTTAAACGAAATAATTAAAGCCATATAATCAACATCATGTTCTCAACTTTCTTCACATTTCAAAATAAAATTTACCAACAAATCTCAGCGTTACCAATGGGCTCACCTCTGGCTCCAATACTATCTAACATCGTCATGATTGATATTGAAACAAATTGTCTAGAAAAATTTAAATTTTCGTTACCACTATATAAAAGATATGTTGATGATATTATTATTGCTCTACCAACAGACAAAATTGAATCCACCAAAAAGATTTTTAACTCATATAACTCAAAATTACAATTTACATCAGAAAATGAAGTAGATAAGAAATCCCGTTTCTTGATATACTTTTAATCGATAAACAAAATTCAATTATCACAAATTGGTATAGGAAACCAACCTGGTCAGGCAGATTCAGAAATTTCTTTTCACACCACCCGCTTTCCCAAAAAAAAGCCACAATTTAAACGCTAGTTGACAGAGCAATGAAATTATCTCATCCTTCGTTTCACAAAGAAAACCTCAAACTTATTAGTAACACGATGGCACAAAATTGCTATCCGATCTCTTTCACAGAAAAAATAATAAAACGTCGGCTTTCCACAATCAACAATCAAAAAAAGAATAACAAGAATTTTGATTCTTCCAGACTAATAAATGTTCATTACACAAAAAACATCCATCATCAACCAATTCGTCTTTTCCAACAATACAACATAACATTATTCACAAACAATAAACACAACATTTCATCGATAACTGGCTCCACCAAAGACAACATAAATAACAACCAAAAATCCAACATAGTTTACAAAATCGATTGTAAGGATTGCAATGTCACATACATCGGCCAAACCAAAAGATACCTTGAAACCAGAATAAAAGAACATAAAAATAGCCTAAAACATACTACCACAATACACACAGCCTTAGCACAACATGCAAGAGAATAAAAACATGACTTTCAATTCGACAATGTAAAAATTTTAAACAATGAAAATTGGCTCAAAAAAGACTAATCCTAGAAATGATCCAAATTATGTCATTCTCCAACGCCATAAATTTCAGAACTGACATACAAAAACTAAGCTCGATGTATATGTCTATAACTCTATTATATAACTATTAAAATATTTTACAATACTTTAGTTGACATAACAATTTTAAAATTATTTACACTATAATTTTATTTTAAATACTCTTAACATGACGCACCAATTTTATTTCTCTTGACACGTCACTGCCTAAAGAATCTTTCTCCCCCGATTCACAAAATAAAGACTCGAATAAGCTTCACGAAATTAAGACACCACTCAGTTTCTCTCGAACTGACCGTGATCACACAACTCAATATGTAACTGAGAAATGTAAATTTTGAGTTTTTGTTTATGTTGGAAGAAAATTTAAAAAATCTTAAACTCAATAGGTAATCATCACAATCATATGATACTTTATTAAAATTTCTCTTAAATCAATCACGTACATTAAATTTTCACAAACAAAACACAAAACTTTCTTATAATTATTAATCCCTTACAGATGATAAAAATCGCTAAATACGATAAATTCTTCTATCTATTGAGTATACTCCAGCAAAACAGTATTTACTTCCATGAATACTGTCTTTTGAAATAACCTTCCAAATATAAGCAAAAGCTAGAAACATCAACAACATCGAGGCTAGTCATTTCTCATATTTAATTTCTTTATAACTCCATAGTATAATAAACCACACTCCCACACATCATTCATTTCAAACACCGATGAATAAGAAGAATTAACGCAATACAAGAAGTTATGCATATCAAATCAATATAGTTATAACCAAAACAGAATTAACATAACAGTTATACAAAACGACACAACAATTTTATAACACAATCATAACATAAAACATTCGTGTATTTAATTCCTTCAAACTCGATTTGTGAAATTTGTGTATCAAAATTTATAGAGAAAAATATAATTTCTGAAGAGGACCCGACCCAAAGGGTCGAAACGTAAGAAAGCATCATTTATTTCCATCGCTGACCTTGGAAAACCTATATTGGCCGGACTGAAGCCGAATGTTCAACTAGCAACTTGTCATCAACACGGCCGCACACATCTTTGACTCATTAATTCTCATACTTTCATCAACCGATAAAGCATTATCCCAAAAAACAAGCCAATCATCCATCCGGCCGCGAATCGTCAGTACCAGAAAGTGCCCATATTCTACAAGCGATGAGATGGTCTCGTTGGTAGCGTTCCTGGCTTCGGTCCGCAGGGGCGCGGGATCGTTCCATGCACTCAGTGCTTTTTTTTAAATTATCATTACTATTAATTCTTATTTTATTATTTTTATTAGTTATTATTATTATTTCAATTAGTTATCTTTTAGTGTCGAAAAATGTATCGCGCACTCCGACCGCTTATTTTATTAGTTTCAACGTTACTTTAAATTCAATAATAAATCTAAATTACAACTTATTTATCTTCTAAAAAATTATTTGCGCGTTACTCACAACCGTCCCTATGCCAAATAAATTGTAATTCGTAAAAGTAAGGGAAAATATATTTCTATTCGTATCGATATAAATATACATTCTCATATACTTTCATCAAGCGATAAAGCATTATCCCCAAAAACAAGCCATTCATCCATCCGGCCGCGAATCGTCAGTACCAGAAAGTGCACGTATTCTACAAGCGATGAGATGGTCCCGCGCGTTGGTAGCGTTCCTGACTTCGGTCTGCAGGGGCGCGGGATCGTCCCCGCGGTCAGTATTTTTTTTTAAATTTAATATTACTATTAATTCTTATTTGATTGGTTATCATTATTATTTTAATAAGTTATCTTATAGTGTCGAAAAATTTATCGCGCACTTCGACCGGTAATTTTATTAGATTGTACGTTAATTTAAATGTAATAATAAATATAAATTACAACTTATTTATCTTCTAAAAAATTGTTTACGCTTTACTCACACCTGTCCCTATGCCATATAAATTGTAATTCATGAAAGTAAGCGGACATATACTTATGTTCGTATTATTATATTCATTCTCATACTTTCATCAAGCGATAAAGCATCATCCCTAAAAACAAATCAATCATCTATCCAGCCGCGAATCGTAAATGCCAGAAAGTGCATTTTTAACACAAGCGATAAGATGGTCCCGTTGGTAGCGTTCCTAGCTTAGCGGCGCGGTTTCGTTCCCCGCGCTCAGTAGTTTTCTGTTTTTTTTTTAATTATTAATTTCTTTTTATATGGGACGAAGTGTTTATTCGTGAAACACGCTCACTGAAAGAACATTATTCTGAAAATAAGAAAACTGCTCATGATGTTTTACGATAAAAATTTTTTTGTCCTGTCAATGGTGAGTGTTCACAAAGAAAAAATTCACCCCATTAGAATAAAAATTACTCGTAAATGTGAAAACATACAAAAATGCCACTTTCTGGCACTTACGATTCGCGGCCGGATAGACGATTGGCTTGTTTTTGGGGATAATGCTTTATGGCTTCATGAAAGTTTGAGAATGAATATAATAATACGAATATAAATATATTTCCGCTTACTTTTATGAATTACAATTTATTTGGCATAGGGACGGGTGTAAGTAAAGCGTAAACAATTTATTTGAAGATAAATAAGTTGTAATTTATATTTATTGTTACATTTAAATTTACAATCCAATAAAATAAGCGGTCGGAGTACGCGATACATTTTTCGACACTATAAGATAACTTATTAAAATAATAATGATAACTAATCAAATAAGAATTAATAGTAATAATAAATTTAAAAAAATACTGAGCGCGGGGACGTTCCCGCGCCCTTGCAGACCGAAGTCAGGAACGCTACCAACGGGAGCATCTCATCGCTTGTAGAATATGTGCACTTTCTGGTACTGACGATTCGCGGCCGGATGGATGAATGGCTTGTTTTTGGGGATAATGCTTTACCGCTTGATGAAAGTATATGAGAATGAATATAATAATACGAATATAAATATATTTCCCCTTACTTTTATGAATTACAATTTATTTGGTATAGGGACGGGTGTGAATAACGCGCAAACAATTTTTTAGAAGATAAATAAGTTTCAATTTTGATTTATTATTGAATTTAAAGTAACGTACAAACTAATAAAATAAGCGGTCGGAGTGCGCGATAAATTTTTCGACACTGAAAGATAACTAATTGAAATAATAATAATAACTAATAAAAATAATAAAATAAGAATTAATAGTAATAATAATTTTAAAAAAAGCACGGAGCGTGGGGATCCCGCGCCCCTGCGGACCAAAGCCAGGAACGCTACCAACGAGACCATCTCATCGCTTGTAGAATATGTGCACTTTCTGGTACTGACGAATCGCGGCCGGATGGATGATTGGCTTGTTTTTGGGGATAATGCTTTATCGCTTGATGAAAGTATGAGAATTAATGAGTCAAAGATGTGTGCGGCCATGTTGATGACAAGTTGCTAGTTGAAGATTCGGCTTCAGTCCGGTCAATATAGGTTTTCCAAGGTCAGCGATGGAAATAAATGATGCTTTCTTACGTTTCGACCCTTTGGGTCGGGTCCTCTTCAGAAATTATATTTTTCTCTATAAATTTTGATACACAAATTTTACAAATCGAGTTTGAAGGAATTAAATACACGAATGTTTTATGTTATGATTGTGTTATAAAATTGTTGTATCGTTTTGTATAACTGTTATGTTAATACTCTTTTGGTTATAACTATATTGATTTGATATGCATAAGTTCTTGTAATGCGTTAATTCTTCTTATTCATCGGTGTTTGAAATGAGTGATGTGTGAGAGTGCGGTTTAGTATACTATGGAGTTATAAAGAAATTAAATATGAGAAACGACTAACCTCGATGTTGTTGATGTTTCTAGCTTTTGCTTATATTTGGAAGGTTATTTCAAAAGACAGGATTTATGGAAGTAAATACTGTTTTGCTGGAGTATAGTCAATAGATGGAAGAATTTATCGTTTTTTAGCGATTTTTATCATCTGTAAGGGATTAATAATTATAAGAAAGTTTTGTGTTTTGTTTGTGAAAATTTAATGTACGTTATTGATTTAAAAGAAATTTTAATAAAGTATCAAATGACTGTGATGATTACCTATTGAATTAAAGATTTTTAAAATTTTCCTCGAAAATAAACAAAAACTCGAAATTTACATTTCTCAGTTACATATTGAGTTTCGTGATCACGTAGAGTTCGAGAGAAACTGAGTGGTGTCTTAATTTCGTGAAGCTTATTAGAGTCTTTATTTTGCGAATCGGGGGAGAAAGATCCTTCAGGCAGTGACGTGTCAAGAGAATAAAATTGGTGCGTCATGTTAAGAGTATTTATCATTAAATTATAGTGTCAATAATTTTTAAATTGTTATGTCAACTAAAGTATTGTAAAATATTTTAATAGTTATATAATAGAGATATAGATCAAGCTTAGTTTTTGTATGTCAGTTCTAAAATGTATGGCGTTCGAGTGTGCCTAAATTTGGAACATTTCTAGGATTAGTCATTTTTGAGCCAATTTTCATTGTTTAGAATTTTTACATTGTCGAATTGAAAGTCATGTTTTTGTTTTATTGCATGTTGTGCTAAGGCTGTATGTATTGTGGTAGTATGTTTTAGGCTATTTTTATGTTCTTTTATTTTGGTTTCAAGGTATCTTTTGGTTTGGCCGATGTATGTGGCATTGCAATCCTTACAATCGATTTTGTAGACTATGTTGGATTTTTGGGTGTTATTTATTTTGTCTTTGGTGGAGCCAGTTATCGATGAAATGTTGTGTTTATTGTTTGTGACTAATGTTATGTTGTATTGTTAGAAAAGACGAATTGGTTGATGATGGATGTTTTTTGTGTAAGGAACATTTATTAGTCTGGAAGAATCAAGATTGTTGTTATTCTTTTTTTGATTGTTGATTGTGGAAAGCCGACGATTTATTATTTTTTCTGTGAAAGAGATCTGATAGCAATTTTGTGTCATCATGTTACTAATAAGTTTGAGGTTTTCTTTGTGAAATGAAGGATGAAATAATTTTATTGCTCTGTCAACTAGCATGTAAATTATGGCTCTTTTTGGGAAAGTGGGTGGTGTGAAAAGAAATTTATGATTCTGCCTGACCAGGTTGGTTTCCTATACCAATTTGTGATAATTGAATTTTGTTTATGGATTAAAAGTATATCAAGAAACGGGATTTTTTATCTACTTCATTTTCTGATGTAAATTGTAATTTTGAGTTATATGAGTTAAACACCATTGGTATCCCTGAGATTTGTTGGTAATTTTTTTATAAATGTAAAGAAAGTTGAGAACATGATGTATTCTATGGCTTTAATTATTTCGTTCAAGGGAAATGTTTTTGAAAATAGATTTGATCCTTTTTGAAGGCTTTGAATAACAAGTTATAATGGGATGTTGGTATAGAGAGAAACAACATCAAACGAGACCAATTTGTAGTTAAGTGGAATTGAGATGTTAGAAAGTGTATGTTTTAGTTGGAAACTATCTTTGACGTGTGAATTAGTCATATTGATTAATTTAGAAAGTTTAGATTGTATAAATTCAGCTAGCTTATGTGTTCGACTATTTATTGATGATACTATTGGACGAAGTTGATAAATATTTTCATGAATTTTTGGCAGACAATAGAGACGAGATAGGTTGCAATTTTCAGCTTTTAAGTTTTTGTATTTTGTTTCATCAATGATTTTTAGGGTTTTCCATTTGGAGAGAATATTGTTAATGCCTTTTTGTAGAGTGTTGATGGGATTTCTATTTGTTTATTTGCAAGTTGAGGAATCTGCGAGTAAATTATGAGTTTTTGTAATGTAATCTCATTTGTTACGAATGACTGTTGAATTTCCTTTGTCAGCTCGCGTAACTAAAAGATGAGTGTTGTTTTTTAAGAATGATGACGTCTGTTTTATAATTTGATTAGTGTCGGAAAATGATGTTGGAATATTTATTTTGTTTAAGATTTTAGTGAATCTGGTTTTAATTTCGACTTGTCTAGGTTTGTCGAGTAAAAAATCTAATTTGGACTGAAGTTCGGAGATTGATTTGTGGATATGAGTTTTTATGTTTGAGAGTTTGAGGTAAGGAAAACAAAACTTTCCACCTAGAGACAAGGATGTGGAAATGTGTAGCGGAATATCAATGTTGCAGAGATTTATAAGCCATTCTTTCGTTTCATTTAATGTGATTGTCGTATTTATATTATTCAGAGGATCAGTGGAAAGATTATTATTTGTGTCCTGTTGTCTAATAGTAAGAGTTGAGTATAAGATGTTGTGATTTTGTGTTGTTTGATTTATGTTTTGATAATTTAGGTGATGTATATTGTTTTGGTTTAGATGTGTTTGTGATGATATTGTTCTTAAAAATTCGTCATGATTGAAAATGTGAAGATGTATGTTCTTGGTTCGTTGAAATCTAAGCTTTTGAAGTTTTTTTTTGGTGTTTTTCATATGAGAGTTTCATATGAGAGTTTTCATATGAGAGCTATGAGAATTAATAAAATAATACGAATATAAATATATTTCCGCTTACTTTTATGAATGATAATTTATTTGGCATAAGGACGGGTGTGAGTAAAGCGTAAACAATATTTTAGAAGATAAATAAGTTGTAATTTATATTTATTATTATATTTAAATTATCGTATAAACTAAAAAAATAAACGATCAGAGTGTGCGATACATTTTTTTGTATGCATTAATAACGCAGAGAATCAAGAGCTAAATAAGCATTGAAATCATCTAAAAGCCTCGCTCGTGCCGTCGGGTGACGTCACGCGCGAGTCGTGCTTAGATAGCTTTCTCCCTCGAAGCCTTCGTTTCGGCTTGGCCGCACATTAACGTGCTCAGCGTCCATGTATTGGTGTAGCTGCCGAAGGCGCGGTCGGGAAACTTCGATGGCGCTCGGTTCTTTCCGAAGACGTCCGAGCGTCGCTCGCTCACGGACACGCGCTACTCTGATTGTGTGGTGGGCTCGCAAGAGACTAGAGAGGGGGGGTAACTTTTGCGCGCGATCCGGCTGCACTGCTTCCGTGGTGCGCTCCCACATCAAGCCGGACGGGGGTAACTGCGAATCCTTGTGGAGTTGGCATACGGGACAACGCGCCACGTATCGTGCTACATCTTGGAATATGCCTGGCCAGAAGATATCCTGGATGACCCGTTGATACGTCTTATCAGTGCCCAGGTGGCCACCCTGGGGTCCGTGATGGGCATCCTCCATTGTTCGCGGCCTAGTCTCGGCCGGCAAGACAAGCTTCCAGGCATCCAAGTCCACAATCGAATGCGGCCGATGGTAGTACAGATTGTTGTCCTCGAGTTTCCAGCTTGTGTATTTCCAGGGGAATTCACGGACGTTTTGTACTTCGTCCAGGTACCAGGGGTCGGTACTTTCTCCGAGCGCGGCTAAGGCCACGTCGATGTCCTCGTACATGCGGGAAACGGCATCAGGGACAACATGACGGGTTCCTTTCCTATGGACGATCGTCAGGTCCCATGCTTGCATCGAGAGTGCCCAACGGGCTAATCGTCCCGACGGGTCCTTCAGATTCCGTAGCCACTGGAGACTGCTGTGGTGGGTGATGACAGTAACGTGAGTGCCTTCGATGTACGGTCGAAACTTCCTCACTGCCCAAATTACCGCCAAGCACTCCTTCTCTGTGACGGTGTACTTGCGTTCGGCGCTGCTCAGCACCCTGCTGGCAAACGCGATCGGACGCTCCTCACCGTCGAATTCCTGTGTCAGGACGGCTCCCACGGCCGAGTCGCTGGCATCTGTGTGAAGGACGAAGGGGCGGGTGAAGTCATGGCGGGCTAGGATAGGGGTCTGACTTAGCGCTTCGCGGAGAGACTCGAAGGCTTCCTGCTGTTCGGTCCCCCAGTTCCAGGGAACATCCTTTTTCAGGAGCTCGGTCAGGGGAATTTTATCCCGCGAAAGGTCGGGTAGAAATCGGGCATTCCACCCTACCATTCCCAGGAAACGGCGTAATTGCCGGAGGGTCCTGGGCGGAGGGTATGCTAGGATGGGGGCGACTTTTTCCCGTTCTCCCTTCAATCCGTCCCGGCCGATGGCGTATCCTAGATACGTTACTTCCGGGCAGAAAAATTCGCTCTTCTCCCGGTTGATGGTGAGCCCCGCGCCTCGGAAGACTTCCAGGACGACCCTCAAATACTCGAAGTGCTTGGCTTCGGTGTCGGTGGCGATGATCAGGTCATCGAGATACGCAGACATGGGGCTCCCATGCCGGATCGATGAGCTGATCCATCAGCCGCTGAAACGTCGCTGGTGCGTTTGTCGGCCCGAACGGCATTCTCCTGAACTGGAACAGTCCTCGGCCAGGAACGACGAAGGCGGTGACAGGACGACTTTGGGGGTCTACAGGGATCTGGAAATAAGCCTGGCTCAGATCCAACTTCGAGATGAACCGGGCGAGCCGAAGGCCATCCAAGATCCGATCCATATTAGGACGAGGGTAGGCATCCTTCATCGTTACCCGGTTCACGTCGCGATAGTCAATGCAGAAACGATGCTTTCCGCCTGGCTTCGGGACGATCACCAGGTTACTCAGCCAAGAGCTCTTCGTCCTCTCGATCACTCCCTCTTGGACCATCTTATCGACTTCGGCTTGGGCTATTCGGAGAAGGTACGGGGAAATTGTACGGGGCTTCTGTCGGATCGGGGGGTGCCCTTGCACGTCGATGTAATGTTGCGTCAGGTTCGTTCGTGGTAACTGTCCGTCCTGTGAGGGGGATACAAACTCGTCCAGAAGGGACTCTAGACGTCTATTTGCCGAGACCGAGGCAGGTTCCAGCCTCGGGGAATGCGGGGATGCTCCAACGTGGCCCACCCGGTGTCGCGAAGCTACGCTCCGGGCCACCGTGAAGGGACCACGTATCCGTTTTGTAATCCACACGCATTCCGAACAATCTCAAAAAGTCAATCCCCATAACAAATTCGTAGCCTAACGCGGCTACACGTACCTGGAGGTATTGGACTTTTCCTACGAGATCGAAGGTCAGGGTGACCGTCTACCGGAACTACGGCCCCGTTGGCGACCCGAACGCCCTCCACTATCGGTTGCAAGAGGAGTCCTCTCCTCCTTGCTACCTCCAGCCCGAGGTACGTTTTCGTAGAACCAGGGTCGCCCAACGTCAATAGGAGTTCGCCACCCACGTTAATCCATAAGTGGTGGCGAGCATCCATACTTAAAGCTCCGATAAACATTTCTTCTCGGTCAGCCACTCCTTCCTCTTCTCGGGAAGTCATATGTTCGCACGGGAACAAGTCTCTTTCGGTTTCTGGTTCTGTTGGGGGCGGGTTGGACTCTGTCTGCCGCTCTGGTGCTATGCTCGTCAGGGCACAGCCAGGCTGCGGCTGGAGTCGGGGTATATGAAAGAGGTTCTCCTTCTTTAACGTCCGTCGTGAGGTACAGGGGCTTACTGCCCTCCCGACCGGGCGTTTTCCGAACGGTTTCGTTCGCAATTCCGGCATGAATTCACGTCGCATCCGGGCCATCCACAGATTCTGCAGATTCGGCCCATTAGCTGCGTGCACTCCCGGTAACGATGTCCCGGTTGCCGGCAGTTATAGCACCTCGGGCCAGGTCCTTCAGGATTGCTAGGCCGAGGTTGTTTCGGGGACGGGCTTTGGGGAGTTCGTGGGGGATTCGCGGGGGGTGTTGCGGGCGGGTTTTTCCAGGTATGTGGGGAGCAAGGGGCGGATGGGGGTTTAGGTGGGGAAGGGGGTTTCTGAGGCTGCTTCGCCTTCTTGGGGTAGCCGCTACGACCCTTGGTCTTCGCGGCTGAGTCGGAGGGGTTCTGGCGAGGGGTTCGCTCGGCGATGGGGGGGTAGGCGGGGGAATGGAGTAGGGCTCCTCATTCTCGGCGAGCTCGTATTCCTCTGGCTCCTCCAGGGCGGCTATCTTCATGCGGGCCTCCCGGCTACGCTGTTCATACGATGCCGAGGGCTGGAGTGTCAGACGCTTCTTCGGCGGTGCCCTGTATGCCTTCGCCTTTCCCCAAAATATCTCGCGGCTGCGTCCCAACCGCTGGAGATCGAGGAAGCTGCTCACATCCTTTCTCTGAATGTGCTCGGCGTAATCCGGGTGCAGATTCTCACAGCAAATATCCAGTTGAGTCTCTTTACTCAACGGTGGGCTCAGGTGATTGAAAAGGGTCCTGATTTTCACGATGAACTCCGCCATAGGCTCTCCCGGCCCCTGCGTGCGGAGTTCTATCTCCTTTCTTAGACGTTCTTGCAGGTCACTATGGCCGAATCGTTCCCGAAAGTAGAATACGAATTCCTCGTACGAGCTCCATTCCTCTCGTTCTACTCTCAACCATAGAAGAGCGTCATCGGTGAAAGCCTCGGGAAGGGCGTCCACCAGATCTTCCTCCGTAAGCTTTCTTGAGATGCCGTATTCGTGCATCCTCCACAGAAGTTCCTCGGCATCTTCGTCCGGATTCCCCGCGAAGCGGGGCCCGTACCTCTGCCAATGGTCTATACCTCTCGCATGCCGTGGCCCGTGCGAGTCGTAATATTGTGACGAGTCCAGCTGTGGTCGGGGTCGGGGAGAGGGAGTGTCTGCATGTCGCGACCGAGCTTTTGGGAGGGGGTCTATTCGGGTGCTGTTCCGGGGGGTGGGTGCCGATAGGGTATACGTGTCATGCGGTGGTCACTCCTGGCTACCGCTGATCCTTAATAAATCGGTGGCGGTTGGACTGGATGTGGGAAATGCTTGGGGTGGTTGGTTGAGTGACAGGGAAGGGGGAAGGGCAAAGGTGACCGCGGTACGGTCGGGGGCTGCGGTGGCGTTTCTTCTGTGCACGGGTGTCGAACTGCCTTCCCTATTTGCCGGTCTACTATGCCGCTGGACCGTCTGTCCTGGAAGCGATGGCGCCGGCGTTTGATCGTGGTCGTCCGGCCCCGGTGCCTCTCCTTGGGATCCGTGGGGTGACGGCGTCATCGTCTGCCTCGGTGCCGGCCGGTACCCCTCGTATGTCGGGGGTTGGTGGCTGTCAGCAGGCGATGATCCGAATAGCGTAGCCGTCAGTGGGTCTACCAATGCAGCCGCCAGCGTGAATGGGGGGGGGGGCGTCCCCCCGCTCATCCGTCCGGGGGTCCCAACGGACTTAGGCTCCTGGAACCCGTGTCCTTATTTCGTGCCGGATGAGACGATCCTGTACCTCGCTTTGTGCCCCGTCCGTGCTGAGGCCCGCTCGGTCACAGGCTCCTAGGATGTCCCGCATTGTCGTCAACCGCTCAACTTTTTGTCGTGCGATCCTTTCTTCCGTAGCCATCAACGATAGATCGACTACATTCACTGAGAGGGGTGATGTCGGTCCTCGGGGGTGGTCCATAGGGGAGGTGGTCATAATGGGGGATGAACGGGTGGGGGTTGTGACGGTACTCATCTTCACCGGGGTATCTGCCATGTTGCAGATATGCTAAACGCAATAAACGAAAAATTTGGGGGGTTGGGAAGGGCAAACCGCATAATTGCTTCCAAATTGCCAAAGCAACAATGCAGAAAAACTCTTTTAATTGCCAGAGCAATAACGCGAAATTAATTTTTTAATTGCCAGAGCAATAACGCAATAATTAAATTCTCACTTGCCCGAGCAATAATGCAAAATTAATTTTTAATTGCTAGCGCAATACTGCACAGATTAATTTTCAATTGCCACAGTAATAATGCAAAAATCAAATTTTCAATTGCCAGCGGAATAATTCAAAAATCACCTTATCAATTGCCAGCGCAATAATAAAAAAAAACTACGACTTTTCTTGGCACTCCGCGGCCTGAAAAGTCGCAAGCCAACAAAAAAAAAACAAATTGCCAAGTACGCAAGCAAGTATGGGTTCTAGGGGAAAAGGGGAACTGCGGTTGCCGAAAATGTACAAAAAAAATTCTAATCGGAAGCACAAAAAAAACAATATTATTTTCTTGTATTGCTAGAGAACTCAAAAAAAATAATCAGGTGCGATAATTAGGTGAAAACTCGATCGTCCGAATTTTCCGTTCCTCGAAAAATTCTAAAGTTGCGAGTGCCGTGGCAGGACAAGCTATACCTGTCAGGGGTGGGGGTAATTATTATTTCTCATGAAAACGCAAAAAAAACTATTCGATTTGAACCGTTCACACCAAATAAATATTTTATTTACTCTGAAAATGAAAAATAATAATTTTCGAAAAATAATAATTATTACTTCAAAAATTAACAATGATAATTTTAGTAACAATAATAGTCGTGGTGGGCTCTCTTCTTAAAGAAACGAAAGTTTTCTCGGGCCCCACGCTGGGCGCCAATTTTGTGACGGGTATCGCGTGTGACGTAGGCGGAGGAAGGGGGAAGGGGAAATGAACACTGGTTCAACACCAAAAAAAATCAAATATAATTTAATTAATGCGAAACCATTAGGCTCGATACAAAAAGAAACGAAGTTAAGAGATAAATTACAAAAAAAATAATGAAAGAAGACTCGATATAATTTAAAGAAATTCCGCAATAATGATAATAATTTTGACTATAATTTGACGGGTTACCGGACACGCGAAGTTCCTACTCAATTTCTCAACCCGTTTAAATATTTTTGCTTTATAAATTTCGTAAATTTATGTTGGGCGCCAGCCTTTCTCGGGCAACGCGCTTAACGCGTACGCAAAGTTTCAACTCAAGACAACAAAAAACCAAAACAAACACGGCCTTCGGCCGGCAAGCGAGAGGCTCGATAGTAATCGTAATGGGGACGTCTCAGGGTATCTGGGAACGGACAGGGTTCTCGAACACGATGGCCACTTAACTTAGACCACGACTATTTTAAACGTTATTTTATATTACTCAAATGAATGGAATTAAACCTAAAATAAGAAAATTTTACTGACTCGTTCTGTCGCGCCGCGCTCTGATCTCGCGGGAATTGTTACCCGAGTCGGCCGACGGTCGTGCTACACGAGGCGGCCGCGGCTACGCGCGCGCGAGGGAAATTCCGCGAGGGACACCGGGGATCCGCCACGAACACCTTTTTACAATTGATTCGCGATCGTTTGGACTATTATTCGAGCCTATTGCTCGGATTGACTCGGATTCTCGCTGACTCTATTATTCCCTAATCTAATTTACACTTTATTAATGCGACGCGCACGGAAAAGGGACGACGATCAGGAATGACGGGGGAGGGGTGAAGGGAACGAATTGACGATCGCCCGTGCGACCAATTTTCCCGAACTGACTTTAGCGGCTTTCGTTAGCCGCTCTTGCAAAAGAGAAAAGAGGAAAAACTTACAGTTTGCTGACGATTCTATCACAATCGATTGGATCCTCATTTCTCTCTCTCTCTCTCTCTCTCTCTCTCTCTCTCTCTCTCTCTCTCTCTCTGTTTCCTTTGAGCTCGGATTTCTCGAGCTTCCCTATTCGTTTCTGACGGTAACCTCGCTCGACCACGCTGCAGGACTCAGTGTTTGACCATGCCAGCTGGCTTCCACGTCTCGCCCAATCCCGTGCCAGACGACGGACCTCCGATTGATTTTGGATCTCGATCCTCGTGGCTCGCCCTGTCGCTCGATATGCTCGGTAACTCTTGTCCCTCCCGAGTCGCTGAGCGCCCTAGTCGGTGCGGCGCTTGCCAGCCATACGGCGCGAGAGCTGCAGTCTCTCCTGACGCGCGGTAGGCCGGAGACTCAGTAGATGGCAGCAGGATGCTCCCGGGCGGCGAGTCCACTTTCTGCGTCGGTGAGAGATGGCGTTGATGGATCTCGGAGTCGACGGCCGGACCGACGTGGCCCCAGTCGACAGTCCGCGTCGTCGTGTCGCGATTGCGATGGACGGGTGCGGGAAGGACGGGGGGATAGTGGCGCAGCTTCTATACAAAGAAATCCTTAAAAATACCTTAAAATTAACAATTACATTTTTCCGAATAAAGGTGCATGGCGGAGACTAAGCCCAAGCGTGGTCACGCGGGCTTTTTCTCGAACTTCCTTGTGACGCAACGTCACAATATATATATATATATATATATATATATATATATATATATATTGCCACGTGTTCCAGTATGTATGAAGTCCAGCCTGTCATGAATCATAGGGTTCTTCGCAGAGCAACATCAAACCTATTCAAATGACACTTGAGGCTATAGAGTTATTGCCAAATCAGCGACATGGTTAAGCATTTTTTTCTTCGTTGACGTTCGAAGCCACTATCCTAGCATAGGGAACATTTTTTTTAATTACATTCAGCTCAAGTAATGCCTTGGATATCCGAAATACATATACGAAATGAGGTATTTCTTACAAAAAAGATAAACTTTAGGGATGTATGACCAGAGCCTTTTTTGGCTCCGACCGCTGAGCCGGCTGCATGCGCCATTTGAGCACAGATGCACTGGAGGTCTGGAATACTCACAAAATATTTTTTTTGTCCCGTTGAACCCCAACTTGCTCGTGCGCTGTATGTATTTATTTTTCATGCTTTCCGCGCTAATGGATATCAACGCGATATTAAGAACTCTGGTGGAGGTGATTCTATTACATTTTCCGAGCCAGAAGGGAACGACGAAAATATTTCTGAGCGGAGACCATTTTTAATCGTCGACAGCGCTCAAAAGTGCCTACTTTGAATGAAGCAGTAAGTTAACATAATCTCTCTGAGAAGACTTTTCAACTCGTTAATATGGAGAACAACAATGAACCATCAGAACAAATCTTGCACAAGCAAGTCACGCTCTTAAGTTCGGTCGAAATCGTCGAGTTCTTCGAAGTACTGAAAACGCAAAGTCGAATTAAGCGCCAACGTTTATCAAATAAACATCAATAGTCTTTGATAGTCGAAATATCGCATCTGGAAAGATTAAAGTATTATGCCATATACATGCATTTTATACGCATGGGTGCATGACACAGCAGTGATGGGTTACTGTGGCGAGAAATCGACTTGTACCCGTGATGATCTCAAACCCCTGCTCGATGAATTTCAACAACGTGAAAGTGGTTGAGCTTTACGAAAAATATGTAATCCTACAATAAATGTAAATAAGTATAAACCAATACGCGATCAATATTATATCTCATTGCCACGAGAGATAACGATTATGAGGACGGCGATTAATGTGCAATCAAGAGATAATACACGTTTCGTATGAGTGACTGTCGCAGATTTATACCCAGCTAAACGGAACAGTGACCACATATCTTCTTGCACGCATTATTCAACAGCATTGATTCTACCGAATATTGGATTCCCAGTCACCATAGGTCTAATCAGAAGAAAAAAAAATTGTCTTTCAAAACAATCTAGCCATCAATGTGAATACCACCAAAAATGACAGTGCTCCGATACACGTGGCTCAACATAAGAAGGAAAAGCATATCAATTTGCTGTACTTACAAGATACCGAGGATAACGATGTATGACATTTCGCATAGATCAAAAACCTGTCGAACCTCGTGGATGCAGAACTAAACAGAGACAGCCATTAAAAAAAAATATATATATAGATGCCATCGGTGTGTGAAGTTAACTTAATTACTATATCGCTATATGTGCTAGACGAATTAAACAACAACCCATGATTTCGCAAGTGTTTGCATTATTTTAGATGAGAGGATAAACTGCAACCACATCAAGTCGATTGTGGAGCAATAAAGAACTACACCATCCGACTATTAAATGATCCCCATAAGTGGCTCCAAATCACCAACTCCAGTCGGAAAGCACGGCATCCATTCATTGTAAATGCCTATTTGGAGAGTTTTTGCCTAATGATAGAGAGTAGATGAGATCGTGTAAAGACTGATGAGAAGAACGGAGCAGATAAAATGTATCAATATCATAAAGTATTTAGAATTGATTACTGAATGTGTTGTTCATATGATGAATCGTTATGATAGTATCGATCACATGCGCTGACTCCATATCATCGTTTACGGTATTCAGTCATCATCCATCAGTAGAGGTAGAAGTTGAATTACTCAAGATTCAATGGCGTATGCCCCACATAATATTAAATTAAATCAACAAATTGTCGTTACATTGAACATTGGAAAGTGGGCAATACTTCAGTTTAAGTCTTGAGTCGCTCTTGAGATCTATACAAGCATCCACTGCTACAAAGCACAACGAAATATTCATGGATCGTACAAGCTGCCTCCCCAGCTAGAGAAATCAAAACATGTAATTTTTACGGTGCAGACTGGTAAAAAAAATTCTATGGCGAAGGACATTACATTATTCACCAACTGCAAACTCACCAGGGTTAAACTTTACCTCAATTCGGGATTCTATCCTTACGATGACTCGAATTTGGACTTCAACAAGAAAAAAAAATATACATATATATATATATATATATATATATATATATATATTGTAACGAGACCCTTTTCGGCCCGTATCTTTTCCCTTCTCGCAGACTCTTTGTACCCCTAGACCGCACCCCCGCGCTATGAATTATCGTTTCCTGGACTGCACTTCGACCCGATTCCTTGTACTCCGTCCCCTACTTTCCCAGGACACAGGTATAATCGACTATATTCCAATCCCTCTTCACACACCTTACGTGACTAGTCCCCAAATTCCTCCACTACGGCCCTTTTTATCGCTTCTGTCCCCACGAACCCGCCTAGTCAGTGCAGCTGCTTTTCCTAGAATCCAGGATCACACGTGTGCTCATTTCCCTTGGAATTTTCCAGACTCTGTTCCAAAAATCCTCCCCACTACGACCACTCTCCCACGGCCGATTTCTTTATAAACACCTCTCGCGATAGTTCTTAAGGCATTAACTCCTAAACTGTACAAGACGAATGTTGTAACCAGCTCCGTTGAATAAATTTTCCTCACGATTCGATTAAACTGTCAACCGCGTCCTCGCATCCAAATACCGCGCTTCGAAGCCAAGCTGGCCACCGACCTTCGTAACTAAGAAATATCCATTTTCCGACATGACAATATCATTTTTGACGCCAGACTGATAAAAAAAATCTATGGCAAAGGACATTACATTATTCACCGACTGCAAACTCACCAGAGTTAAAGTTTATCTCAATTCGGAATTCTATCCTCAAGATGACTCGAATTCAGACTTCAACAAAAAAAGGTTCGCCATTTTGTTCAATATGTCCTCTCGATTTCGTAAATATCACTACGACTGTAATAGTGATCGTTCTTTGCTAACCATCGCCAAGTTTGAATGTATCGACTCTCTCATGGTTAATGATTGATCGCATCAGAGCGAGCCTGTAAAAAAAGCTAACATAGATGCGTGAACAGAGTTCGAATGTAAGGAAGATTCACCAAACAACTGCATATTGTTTAAATCTTACACGATCGCGTTGTTGAATGTTGTCCATTGACAGACGTTATCCGTAAAGTTATATAGATCAGCAAAATGCCCCCCGGCTAATTGAATAAACAGTGTAAAAATGAGTTTCTCAAAGATCAACGTCAGTGATGATTGGATCTTATCAGAGACTAGATCACGCTAAAACATATCCGATATGACTGTGCCCACGTTCGTGGATCTACGAGCATTCATTGTTGGAAGGAACTTTATCGTGAAGGAAGTAGCAATTCTGAGAGCGGGATGCGTGCTATCCCATTACATTTTCGCGAGTCCCGTACCATGGAGACTTCTCACGAAATCTGAAAGATACGAAGTATCATTGTTGATTCGCAATCATCATGGTATAAAGTGGGCCTATGGAAACATTCCATACAGCATGGCTGAAGGTTCAATAACGGCTGCAGTTGAAGGTTCAACGGAAGACGACATGTGTCCTATCGTATATGTTAAGGGTAATGGAAAACGAGAATGGCTAGCTGATATACTAAATATGAAAAAAGAGCTAGTTATTGAGTCGTTGAATATAGATTTTGACGATATGGATGTCGCAAGTAAATTAAATGGAAGTTCTTCCCTACGATGTGAAAAGCATAAAAACAATTGTGCCTTACAAAATGTATTTAAAATCTTTAATTGGTGGCTGAATCATAAAGATTCGTGCAAATAAAAGAAATGTAACATTATGTACTTTTTTATTCTCCTCGCCCCCCGTACTTCGTACATCATCTGATATCGGATTGTGCAACTGAATACAATCTTTCATTCGAATGTGAAACTCAATGTTTTTGTATGGAATTTGATTGAAAAGAAATTAATATAATTGATCACTGATGGTCGAAGCCCATCAGTATACGTTCGATTGATGTTCGAGAGCCGTGTGTCGGAAGTTTGCGAGGCGTTCGAAGATACGTTCAAGAGATCTTTGACGATATTCATAATACGTTTGAAGACATCGATGAGGGGTTCGAAGACGCTTAAGAGCCTTTCAAAGACATTCACGAGAGGTTTGAATACGTTCAAGAGATCTTTGACGATATTCATAATATGTTTGAAGACATTGATGAGGAGTTCGAAGACGCTGAAGAGAGACTTTCAAAGACATTCGTGAGGGCTTCGAAGACGTTCAAGAGACTATCGAAGACGTTCAAGAGATGTTCGACAATATTCATAATACGATCTTCGACGACATCCATAAACCGAAGATTTTCATGACGTTTGAGTTTTGCTGGAATTGTTTGGGATTTTCACAGTTTTGCTGGAATTGTTTGGGTTTGTTTGGGCCTTTTATCCAAACAAACCCAAAAAAGTCCAGCGAAACTGGGAAAATCCCTAACGAACCCAAACAATTCTAGAAAAACTTTGAAAATCCCAAACGAACCCAAACAATTCCAGCAAAACTCAAACGTCATGAAAGTCTTCGGTCTATGGATGTCGTCGAAGTTCGTATTATGATTATCGTCGAACATCTCTTGAACGTCTTCAATAGTCTCTAAAACGTCTTCGAACTCCTTGCGAATGTCGTTGAAAGTCTCTCTTAAGCGTCGTCGAACCCCTCATCGACGTCTTCAAACATATTATGAATATCGTCAAAGATCTCTTGAACGAATTCAAACCTCTCGTGAATGTCTTTGAAAGGCTCTGAAGCGTCTTCGAACCCCTCATCGACGTCTTCAAACGTATTATGAATATCGTCAAAGATCTCTTGAACGTATTCAAACCTCTCGTGAATGTCTTTGAAAGGCTCTTAAGCGCCTTCGAACCTTTCATGAATGTCTTCAAACGTATTATGAATGTCGTCGAAAGTCTTTTGAACGTCTTCGAATCCCACGTAAATGTCTGTGAAAGTCTCTCTTAAGCGTCTTCGAACCCTACATGAATGTCCTCAAACGTTTTATGAATGTTGTCGAAAGTTGCTTGAACGTCTTCAAACCCCACGTGAGTATATTTGAAAGTCTCTCTTGAACGTCTTCAAACCCCACGTGAATATATTTGAAAGTCTCTCTTGAGCGTCTTCGAACCCCTCATGATTGTGCTCAAACGTTTTATGAATGTCGTCGAAAGTCTCTTGAACGCATTCAAAAGTTTCTTGAACGTCTTTAAACGTATTATGAATATTGTCAAAGATCTCTTGACCATCTCCGAAAGTCTCTGAATGTCTTCGAACCTCTCATGAATGTCTTCAAAGTCTTATAAACGTTTTCGAAAGTCTCTTGAATGTCTCACGAACATCTTCAAATGTCTCATGAACGTCGTAGAAAGTCTCCTGAAAGTCTTTGAACCACTCATGCATGTCTTCAAACGTCGGATAAATGTTTTCGAACATCTCTTGAATGTCTTCAAACGTCTGATAAATGTTTTCGAACATCTCTTGAATGTCTTCAAACGTCTTATGAATGTCTTCGGAAGTCTCTTGAACGTCTCACGAACGACTCTCGAAAATCTTCGAACGCCTCGCAAACTTCCGACAAACGGCTCTCGAATATCTATCGAACGTATACTGATAAATGTCTTCGACCATCATTGATCGATTATATTAATTTATTTTCAATCAAATTCCATACAAAAAAATTGAGTTTCACATTCGAATGAAAGATTGTATTCAGTTGCACAATCCGATATCAGATGATGTACGAAGTACGGGGGGCGAGGAAAATAAAAAAGTACATAATGTTACAATTCTTTTATTTGCAGGAATCTTTATGATTCAGCCACAAATTAACGATTTTAAATACATTTAGTAAGGCACAATTGTTTTTATGCTTTTCACATCGTAGCGTAGAACTTCCATCTAATTTACTTGAGACATCCATATCGTCAAAGTCTATATTCAACGACTCAATAACTACCTCATTTTTCATATTTAGTATATCAGCTAGCCATTCTCGTTTTTCATGACCCTTAATATATACGATAGGACACATGTCGTCTTCCGTTCAACCTTCAACTGCAGCGGTTAATACACCTGTAGCCATGCTGTATGGAACGTTTCCATAGGCCCACTTTAGACCATGATGATTGCGAATCAACCATGATGCTTCGTATCTTTCAGACTTCGTGAGAAGTCTCCATGGTATGGGACTCCTGAAAATGTAATGGGATAGCACGCATCCCGCTCTCAGAATTGCTACTTCCTTCACGACAAAGTTCCTTCCAACAATGAATCCTTGTAGATGCACGAGCGTGGGCACAGTCATATCGGATATGTTTTAGCGTGATCTAGTCTCTGATAAGATCCAATCATCACTGACGTTGATCTTTGAGAAACTCATTTTTAAACTGCTTATTCAATTAGCCGGGGGGTATTTTTCTCATCTATATAATTTTACGGATAACATTTGTCAATGGACAATATTCAACAACGCGATCGTGTAAGAAAGAAACAATATGCAGTTGTATTCAATCGTGAATCTTCCTTACATTCGAACTCTGTTCACGCATCTACGTTAGCTTTTTTTACAGGCTCGCTCTGATGCGATCAATCATTAACCATGAGAGAGTCGTTACATTCAAACTTGGCGATGGTTAGCAAAGAACGATCACTATTACAGTCGTAGTGATATTTACGAAATCGAGAGGACATATTGAACAAAATGGCGAACCTTTTTTTGTTGAAGTCTGAATTCGAGTCATCTTGAGGGTAGAATTCCGAATTGAGATAAAATTTAACTCTGGTGAGTTTGCAGTCGGTGAATAATGTAATGTCCTTTGCCATAGATTTTTTGATCAGTCTGGCGTCAAAAATCATATTGTCATGTCGGAAAATGGATATTTCTTAGTTACGAAGGTCGGTGACCAGCTTGGCTTCGAAGCGCGGTATTTGGATGCGAGGACGCGGTTGACAGATTAATCGAATCGTGAGGAAAATTTATTCAACGGAGCTGGTTACAACATTCGTCTTGTACAGTTTAGGAGTTAATGCCTTAAGAACTATCGCGAGAGGTGTTTAAAAAGAAATCGGCCGTGGGAGAGTGGTCGTAGTGGGGAGGATTTTTGGAACAGAGTCTGGAAAATTCCAAGGGAAATGAGCACACGTGTGATCCTGGATTCTAGGAAAAGCAGCTGCACTGACGAGGCGGGTTCGTGGGGACAGAAGCGATAAAAAGGGCCGTAGGGGAGGAATTTGGGGACTAGTCACGTAAGGTGTGTGAAGAGGGATTGGAATGTAGTCGATTATACCTGTGTCCTGAGAAAGTAGGGGACGGAGTACAAGGCATCGGGTCGAAGTGCAGTCCAGGAAACGATAATTCATAGCGCGGGGGTGCGGTCTAGGGGTACAAAGAGTCTGCGAGAAGGGAAAAGATACGGGCCGAAAAGGGTCTCGTTACAATATATATATTTATGTATATTTTTTTTCTTGTTGAAGTCCAAATTCGAGTCATCGTAAGGATAGAATCCCGAATTGAGATAAAGTTTAACCCTGGTGAGTTTGCAGTTGGTGAATAATGTAATGTCCTTCGCCATAGAATTTTTTTTACCAGTCTGCACCGTAAAAATTACATGTTTTGATTTCTCTAGCTGGGGAGGCAGCTTGTACGATCCATGCATATTTCGTTGTGCTTTGTAGCAGTGGATGCTTGTATAGATCTCAAGAGCGACTCAAGACTTAAACTCAAGTATTGCCCACTTTCCAATGTTCAATGTAACGACAATTTATTGATTTAATTTAATATTATGTGGGGCATACGCCATTGAATCTTGAGTAATTCAACTTCTACCTCTACTGATGGATGATGACTGAACACCGTAAACGATGATATGGAGTCAGCGCATGTGATCGATACTATCATAACGATTCATCATATGAACAACACATGCAGTAATCAATACTAAATACTTTATGATATTGATACATTTTATCTGCTCCGTTCTTCTCATCAGTCTTTACACGATCTCATCTACTCTCTATCATTAGGCAAAAACTCTCCAAATAGGCATTTACAATGAATGGATGCTGTGCTTTCCGACTGGAGTTGGTGATTTGGAGCCACTTATGGGGATCATTTAATAGTCGGATGGTGTAGTTCTTTATTGCTCCACAATCGACTTGATGTGGTTGCAGTTTATCCTCTCATCTAAAGTAATGCAAACACTTGCGAAATCATGGGTTGTTGTTTAATTCGTCTAGCACATATAGCGATATAGTAATTAAGTTAACTTCACACACCGATGGCATATATATATATATATTTTTTAATGGCTGTCTCTGTTTAGTTCTGCATTCACGAGGTTCGACAGGTTTTTGATCTATGTGAAATGTCATACATCATTATCCTCGGTATCTTGTAAGTACAGCAAATTGATATGCTTTTCCTTCTTATGTTGAGCCACGTGTATCGGAGCAATGTCATTTTTGGTGGTATTCACATTGGCGGCTAGATTGTTTTGAAAGACAATTTTTTTTTCTTCTGATTAGACCTATGGTCACTGGGAATCCAATATTCGGTAGAATCAATGCTGTTGAATAATGCGTGCAAGAAGATATGTGGTCACTGTTCCGTTCAGCTGGGTATAAATCTGCGACAGTCACCCATACGAAACGTGTATTATCTCGTGATTGCACATTAATCGCCGTCCTCATAATCGTTATCTCTCGTGGCAATGAGATATAATATTGATCGCGTATTGGTTTATACTTATATACATTTATTGTAGGATTACATATTTTTCGTAAAGCTCAACCACTTTCACGTTGTTGAAATTCATCGAGCAGGGGTTAAAGATCATCACGGGTTCAAGTCGATTTCTCGCCACATTAACCCATCACCGCTGTGTCATGCACCTATGCGTATAAAATGCCTGTATATGGCATAATACTTCAATCTTTCCAGATGCGATATTTAGAGTATCAAAGACTATTGATGTTTAGTTGATAATCGTTGGTGCTTAATTCGGCTTTGCGTTTTCAGTACTTCGCAGAACTCGACGATCCGTTGCTCCCACACTGCAAAGTTTTCGTCCGAACTTAAGAGCGTGACTTGCTTGTGCAAGATTTGTTCTGATGGTTCATTGTTGTTCTCCATATTAACGAGTTGAAAAGTCTTCTCAGAGAGATTATGTTAACTCACTGCTTCATTCAACGTAGCCACTTTTGAGCGCTGTCGATGACTAAAAATGGTCTCCTCTCAGAAATATTTTCGTCGTACCTTTCTAGCTCGGAAAATGTAATAGAATCACCTCCACCAGAGTTTTTAATATCGCGTTGATATCTATTACCGCGGAAAGCATGAAAAATAAATACATACACAGCACGAGCAGGTTGGGGTTCAACAGGACAAAAAAAAATATTTTGTGAGTATTCCAGACCTCGAGTGCATCTGTGCTCGAATGGCGCATGCAGCCGGATCAGCGGTTGGAGCCAAAAAAGGCTCATGGTCATACATCCCCAAAGTTTATCGTTTTTGTAATAAATACCTCATTTTCGTATATGTGATTTGGATATCCAAGGCATTACTTGAGCTGAATGTAATTAAAAAAAATGTTTCCTATGCTCGGATAGTGGCTTCGAACGTCAACGAAGAAAAAAAATGCTTAACCATGTCGCTGATTTGGCAAGAACTCTATAGCCTCAAGTGTTATTTAAACAGGTTTGATGTTGCTCTGCGAAGAGCCCTATGATTCATGACAGGCTGAACTTCATACATACCGGAACACCTGGCAATATATATATATATATATATATATATATATATATATATATATATATATATATATATATATATATATATAAATTGTGACGTGGTTTTTTGAGCCACGTCACAAAAATGCTACCGATGATTAAGATATGTTCCCGATGCCCGGGTTGCGAACCATCCGTTAGTGTTAAGGGTCCTTTCTCTAGAATGTTTGTCTTGTTACGTTTGAGGTTTTGGGTTGTGTTTTCGTTTTGGTTAGGTTGGCGTGCGGAACTCGGTCGTGCGGCGTATGGCTCAAGGTACCGAGCAATCCCGACCGAGGGATGCACCCAGTGAGGCCTCTCAGGGAATCGGTGCACGCCCGGCTGAAACGCCGGCGCCCCACCGTAGTGGTGCATCGTGCTGGAGAGCGGGCCGTTTAGGTTACGGGCGGAGGCTGGAGACCTCCGCGCCGCGCTTCTGCACAGAAGCTTTGCCCGCTTTCGCACGGTGGCCAGGGGATGCGATCTCCGAGAGCCTCCATGTTACCGAAGAGAAAAGGTCCCGATTTGTTACCGTTCCATTTTCGGGCTAACTCGGGCAGAAAATATAGATTCCGAAAGGAATATTCTATTAGAATATTCCAGCTCCCGAAATAATATTTCAGCTCCCGATATTATACGAGATAAAGTTCTCGCTTGAACCGGCGATTTCGCATGGTCCGATGCCGCGAGCGTGTTGACATTTTTTCTGTTAACGAGCTCTGTCTCGCTCTCGCATAATCCCTCGCACGCCGGCCTTGGTCGCGCGAGGTACAGAGTTGCTACCGAATCTTCGCGTGAGACGGTTGTCTCCCAAAATCGCGATCGCTCCCGATTTTGAAGATATCGTGAGAGAGTTGTCGATCAGACGCCGCGATGGAGAGACGTGTCGTGTCTCTCTCGCGCTCTCGTTCTCGCGTAGAGGCACGTCGTCGTGCTCTCTTGTTCCCGTTCGTGTATCGTTTCGCTTGCAGTTCGTGTTCGCGATTAAATTTCGTTTACGTGAAAAGTTCTCGGGTGGATAATCCATCGGCTCCCGCACTATAAAAT